>JAAXCT010000502.1:0-468756 GCA_012490785.1 Eragrostis nindensis | reverse complement strand
GCCAGATGCCCAAATCGGCGGCAAAGTTTCGGATAGGGTATTCCATTCGTGTCATCACTGGTGGCTTACGAGTACCTTTTTCTCAGGTCGAGTGCCGTCCAAATCGTTGACGAAAACCATCGTAAATCAAGTACTCCATATACTTGTAATTCACGCAGTGATACAGCAAAGGCTGCCTAAATGCCTTGCTGTATGGGTGGCAGTAGAGAACATCTCCAGTGTTACCGCGGGTTCGCGTGTTACCGTGTTACCGATCACTATAGCGCCTCAAAATGCAACGAATTACAACAAAAATATGAATGGATAGCTCATGCAACGATCTACAATTTATATTTTTGGTCGAGGTACAACCGAAGCTCGTACAAGGAGATACAAAAAAGAGAAAATCAGACATTGAATAGTAACGGGTTGCGGGTTCGCGATGAACAGTTGCAACCCGCACTATTCACAGTCCGATTTCTCTTTTTTGTATCTTCTTGTACGAGCTTCAGTTGCACCTCGACCAAAAATATGAATTGTAGATCGTTGCATGAGCTATCCATTTATATTTTTGTTGCAATTTTTCGTTGTATATTTGAGACGCTACAGTGATCGGTAACACGGTAACACGAGGTGGTAACACTAGATACGTTCTCGGTGGGAGTAGCTAGCCGCGTTCGCCCGAAACCATGAAAACCCGGCAATAATTCGAATCCTCCGTCCAACAAACAGGTCGATCCAGTCAGTCCCTGGAAACCCGTAATGGAAGGCAACTCCTCCCGTCCCGTGCCAGTTCGCCCGTTTGAACGTTGGCCCGATCACGCGGATACGCAACCACCCAACCTACGATCACAGCCGTCCATCCCTCCGCCGCGACAATAATAATAATTTTCTATTCCGCGCTCCCTCCGATATAGCCGCGTCCCCTGTCCCGCACCTCCTCCAACCTCCCTCTGTCTGCTCTGCTCCGCCTCTGCCTCGCCTCACACCCCGCGACGAACAGCCTCCTGCCCCCGCGCCGCGGCGGCCGGCGATGCGCGCGCCGCAATGACGGCGCACCGCACCCCCTCCTTTCCTCCTCCTCGCGCTCCTCCTCGCGCGCAGCACCTCCTCGCCGCCGCGGCGGCGTTCGTCAGCCGCGCCTCAGCGCGGACGACGAGGCGCACATCCGCCGCCGCCAGCTGCTCCAGTACAGCAACAACGGCGGCGGCAATGGCGACGGCGCGGATCCGTCGTCGTACTCGTTCCCGAACCCGCGCCTGCGCGACGCGTACGTGGCGCTGCAGGCGTGGAAGCGCGCCATCCTGTCGGACCCCTACAACGTGACGGGCTCCTGGTCGGGGCCCGACGTGTGCGCCTACCGCGGCGTCTTCTGCGCGCCGTCGCCGGACGACCCGTACCTCACCGTCGTGGCCTCCGTCGACCTCAACCACGCCGACCTGGCGGGCCACCTCCCCGAGGAGCTGGGCCTGCTCGCCGACCTCGCCGTGCTGCACCCCTCAACTCCAACCGCTTCTGCGGCCTGGTGCCCCGATCCCTCGACAAGCTCCACCTCCTCCACGAGCTCGACCTCAGCAACAACCGCCTCGTCGGCGGCTTCCCGGACGTCGTGCTGCGGCTGCCATCCCTCAAGTACCTGGACCTCCGGTTCAACGAGTTCGAGGGCACCGTGCCGCCGGAGCTCTTCGACCGCCCGCTCGACGCCATCTTCATCAACTCCAACCGGTTCCGCTTCAGGATCCCCGACAACGTCGGCAACTCGCCGGCGTCCGTGCTCGTGCTCGCCAACAACGACTTTGGGGGCTGCCTGCCGGCGTCCGTCGCCAACATGTCCGGCACGCTCAACGAGATCATCCTCATCAACACCGGGCTCAAGTCCTGCGTCCCGCCGGAGCTCGGCATGCTCACCGGACTCACCGTGCTCGACGTCAGCTTCAACAGCCTCATGGGCGCCATCCCCGCCGAGCTCGCGCGGCTCCAGAGCATCGAGCAGCTCAACCTCGCGCACAACCGACTCGTCGGCGACGTGCCGGAGGGGATCTGCCACCTGCCCAACCTCCAGAACTTCACCTACTCCTACAACTTCATCACGGGGAGCCGCCCGTATGCTGCTGCACGTCAGGAACGTCGACGACCGCCGGAACTGCATCCCCGACCGCCCCTACCAGAGGTCGCCGGAGCAATGCCAGTTCTCCAAGAACCACCACGTCAACTGCGACGCCTTCAAATGCAAGAAGTTTGTGCCACCGTCGCCGCCTCCGCCGCCACCTTCACCACCCGCCGCCATCTCTCCGCGCCGTCGCCATCCCCGCCGCCACCTTCACCTCCGCCGCATCTCCTCCACCACCGTCACCATCCCCTCCCCCCGCCATCACCACCACCGCCGTCTCCTCCTCCACCATCACCTCCGCCACCATCTCTCCCCTCCACCTTCGCCGTCTCCTCCGCCACCTTCACCCCCTCCGCGTCTCTCCACCTCCATCTCCATCACTCCTCCTCCTTCTCCCCCGCCGCCGTCTCCCCCTCCACCATCTCCATCGCCGCCGCCACCTTCCC
Source organism: Eragrostis nindensis (assembly GCA_012490785.1). NCBI lineage: Eukaryota > Viridiplantae > Streptophyta > Magnoliopsida > Poales > Poaceae > Eragrostis > Eragrostis nindensis. The sequence goes on along the minus strand of JAAXCT010000502.1, from coordinate 466,221 downwards.
CACCACCACCTTCCCGCCGCCGCCGCCTCCCTACTACGAGGTGTCACCGGAGGACAGATACCTCGCCGCCGCCGCCTCCGGCGTACCAAGAGTCGCCGCCGCCGCCGCCGTCCTACGAGTGTCGCCGGAGGACCGGTACTTCTCGCCGCCACCACCTCCACTGTACAAGCTGCCGACGTGGAACTACGCGTCGCCGCCACCGCCGCCACATGGAAACCATAAAAAACGATTCTTTTCAGCAATTGATTCGCTTGTGGTTAAAGTGTTGCTGAATTAATTTTCATGTCACCACTCCTCTCTTTTTCCTCCCTCCTTTTGTACTGTCTTTCTTCTCTCTCTCTCTCTTTTTCTATACTGATTGATTTGGTTGCGTACAAATTCTGCATTTTGTGAATGAAATTATAGAGAACAGCAAAGATCGAGAACAGAGAGGTTGTATACAGTTGGATTAAACAATACATATAGGCTTCATAAATTATACAAATCCAATGTTTTACTAGTTGATCTCCCCAGCTCGCATTATCAGTTGTTGTCTCGAATTCGAAAGTGCGAAACCTGCAAATGAGTTGGCAAAAAACACGATCTCAACCTTCGAAGGCACAGCTAGCGGATGCTTCATCAGTCCTGGGACAGCTAATTGGTTCCAAAGGCTGCGAAAATTAATTTGAACACGGCAGAATCTTCAGCTTGTGGCAATTTGGGAAAAAGAAGTCCAGCAGAAATGAAGTCAGCTGGAGACAGCAGCACGGCGGGGGACCATGCACGCTGCTGCTGCTGAAGTCGTCGCAGCTACACAACATTCATCTGCGCATCTGCAACGATAGAGCATAGGCAGAGCAGAACTACCCCCCGCATCGAGAGGTGAGAAGGTTGACATCTCATCGCCGGACTCACACGCGGGATTGCCTGGAAATGCGCACCGGCCGCCGGGCATCTCGCTAGCTGGATCGAATTCTTTATCTTTTTGAAACCAGGACGGAATTCTTTTCACGGCCAGCTCAATCAAACACTTGAGCCGTCAGTAATATTAATTCTCCTCTGTCCTGGATTTGCTAGCATTGGATTAGTGCTAGTAGGATTAGTACTATGATAATCCCCCAAAAAATAAGAATTAGTACTATGATAAACTAAATTAGCCGCTGCTCTTGACCTAAACCCACGTCTTGCGCAGACAACGCGAAATGAATAGTCGCCTCGCCTACACGGCGGCACGAACGCCAACGTGCACAGAACTATCACAGCCGGGGTGTTCGGTTGGAGGATGCAGTTACAGTTGCAGTTTGAATAGTGAGAGAGAACACTGTAGCGGAGGATTCGCGCACTGTAGCAATTCAGTTGACTGTAGCAGCAAGAGCAGCAGCAGTCGGAGGGAAATCCTCCTGCCGAACACCGCCAGCAGCTGTTGGGGTATAGTACCTCTTCTTTTTCTTGGGGTATACCTCTTCTAATCTGACTAAGGGTGCGTTCGTTGCATGAGGTCTAAACTTTAGAGGGTTTTTGCAACGAATATTGTGATTACAAATAAAGTTTAATTACAAAACTAATTTCAGGACTCCGCTCGAATTCGCGAGACGAATCTAATAAGGGTAATTAAGCAGCGATTAGACGATGGTTACTGTAGCATCACTGTAGCAAAACTTAGATTAATTAGGCTCATTAGATTCGTCTCGCGATTTAGAGGAGGGGTCGTGACATAGGTTTTGTCATTAAATAAATAAAAATATTTTTAAATAGTAAGATTCTCTTTGATGTGACAGGTCTAAACTTTAGAGGGGGGCGCCACGAAGGCACCCCAAATGTGCTAACCGTACTCAGCGATCGTCGACTCTGACCATATGGATTGATCCAATTCCTAGCACAACTCATATCCGAGTCTTTTTTACAGCTCTGAATAGCTGAATGAATGTCTTACTGATGTCCTGAACCTGTAACTTGCCCGCATCAGCTTAACCACGACAATGAAGAACTGACAAAACATGTGGTAAGGTATTTGGCGACATTGGGAGATGGATCATAGATTTCTGCTCTCTCGATCGCAGGCAACTGATTGGTTGCAACTGGCAAACGCCAAATTCTGATTAAGCCCGCGATGTAATAGGCTGTAGATCGTCACGCAGACAGATGTGTACTAAACAAAGTCAAATCACAGAGTCCAGGGGTCTATTTCGCGCGAACGTATGGGAGTATTAAGCGGCGATTAGACTGGTACTGAGCTCACTGTCAAAACTTGATTTCTTTGGCTCTTTGATCGTCTTGAAAAATGCCCGTGTGCTGAAAGGTTTTGCAATTAAATTTTATTTAGTACCCTAAATAAGATTCTTACTTTAGAGGGTAGAAGTTTAGAGGGTGAAATAGAGGGGTATCCAAACGCTAAGTGATGGTGGTCGAGCAGGACAGATGGTTAGGAGTACTGACCAACCGAAGCCGGGGCGCATGTGCAGGCTTCGGTTCGCCTGGTTTTTTAGTGCGGTTCGCTCTGACTTTATGCACACGCGGCGCCTTCGTCGGGCTGATCCGGTCGCTTCGTTTGTTATGGTTTGGTCAGCATTTCCGGGGAGCAGGAGCTCGGGAAAGGTTGGTGTTTTACATGTGCGCCAGATTTTTTGTACTAGATTTGAGTACCGATTGCTTTTCTGCAGCCAGTGACTGTAACCATGTTTTTTTTTTTGAGACAGACTGTAACCATGTTGTAGTCACTACATGTGCTTAACCGACGAACTCAAGGTCAATCAGTTCCACTTATTAAGCTTTTTGAAGGAAGAGAAACTTCTACCATTGGGCACAATGCCACCTTTTTATCATGAGAAATTGCAAAATATTTTTATTTGGAAACTCAAAGTATACTTTTTTTTTGTCTGAAAAAGTATACTTGGTATTTTTTGCCGAATGATCAGACTAGCCAACCAAAGGGTTATTTTCTTCTCTATAGAAAATAGGTATACTGCACGAAAGCTTCAATTTATGACCATTTACTATGTAAAATGTTTATTTGTCATTTGCTACCGTAATTTTTCTGGGCCATACCTGAACTTTGATTGCACCAACGGCACTCGTTTACCATTTGAACTGTTTAAGTTTGCATCATTTTTAGGGAATTTATGACAGCAAACTTTAGTTGGGCCGCCATTAGTTTTCCATTCCAGGACTCCGCCCATTAACTTCCGGCCCAGCCCATAAACACAATTGGGTTGACTCCTTACTTAACTCGCGTCCCCCAAAACGCTCTCCTTCGCGACCACATTTCCTCTCTCCCCGCCGCCCAGCAAAACACATTTCCCCTCACGCACAGCCTCCGCCGCATTTCCGCCGCCGAGATGCGCTCCTCGCCGGCCTTGTTGCCCCACGCCGCTGCCGTCAGCGAATGGTGACGCCGCCGCATCATCCTCAATCGACGCAGCTAGATCCAGCGCAGCAGTGTTGGAGGAACGGGGAATCTGGTGGTGAGATGTCAGAAAATGATTCGGCGGCGGCGGCGGCGGCCTGCTGCCCGGCGCTCCCGGAGGACGTCGTCGTCGAGATCCTCGCGCGGGTATCGGATGTGGTGTCCCTCTTCCGCTGCGCATTCGCGTGCAAGCAATGGCACCGCCTTGTGGCCGACCCGGCCTTCCTCCGCCGCCGCATCTGGCCTGAGGGCGGCCGGTCCCTGCTCGGGTTCTTCGTCCAGCGCAACCAGCTGAGCGTGAACGCCAAGCGGAAGGTCACCAAGCGCTTCCCGACCCGCGCGCCGGCCTTCGTCCCGGCGCCGGGCTCGGTGCTCGGGCCCGAGCGCCGGTTCCTGACCTCCTTCGTCCGCGACGACGTCGGCCTCCTCGACCAGGCGAAGCCGCTGGCGGTGCGCGACGGACTGCTCCTCGTGCGTATCTGGCCTCGCCCCGGGGACAACAAAAGTGTTCTCCGCCTGTGCGTCTGCGACCTGCTCGCTGGCAGGTGGAACCTCCTTCCCGCGCCTCGACGCAGGCTTGTTCGACGACCAGGGCGTCAGGGGTTACGCCATCGTCACAGCTGCCGACCACGGTGCTGGCCCGCACCGACCCGTGGATGGCTATTCCACCGTCTTTCAGGTGTTCCTCATCGGAGTCCGCCAGGACGAGCGGCAAATGTACCTACTCAAGTTCTCCTCATCAGCAACTGCTTCACATCGGGTTTGGACCAGCTACAATTGCTCTAGTCAAATCCCGAGAGGTATATGGGGTCCCTTCGGATGCCGCATCGCTGCTGTTTAGTGGAGGCGCAGCACCTGGCTCTTCCATGGGGATGGTCCGGATCGTGCACCAAGCTTGTATACCCTTGATGTAAGCGTCAACACAGGGCGCGTCTCCATGACCAAGCTCCCCCTTGACGTCCTACCCCGCACCATTCGAATTGACCGGGACAATGTTTGGTTGTGCCTCAACATGGAGGGAAGGCTTTCGCTTTGTTGTCTGCACAAAAACATCCTGTTAACCTTGGCTGATGGGGATCAGAGAGGCACTGATGGCTGGCACCTCGCTCAAGCAGTTGTGGTCGGCGTGGAGGTAGGATTGTTTGGAATTGAGTCATTGTCCTCTGTGTGCATTGGAGAGAAGAGTGGTACTCTGCTCGCACTCTACCATTCGGAGCCTGACCGTGCATATGCGCTTGACCTCCAATCTGGTTCAACCACCAAGATAGCAGGCTGGAACCGGTCCTTCAACTATATGACTGCTGCCCCTTGTGAGATCAATTGGCAGGAGTTCTTCATGTCTCGGCTTGGTGTCCCGCTGTAGCTGCGTTGCTTCTCTGGATTACGGTACTCTGCATTCTGCAATTCGTTCATCAATTTGCTAAATGATTAGGTCTTCCTCATATCTGGGTTCAACATGTGACTGCGGCCATGTCGCTCCTAGAGATGTAGAAAAGAGATTTCATTTTCTTCAAGTGTTAAACTGCACTTTTAAATTAAACATTGTACTTAGCCATACCGCGCGAGCGTGTGTGTTTTTCCGGGACCATTACTGGTTCGAATAATTGTGAACGTTTGCTGTTTCAATACATATTCGTTTGAGTTAGTATCTAAAGAATGTTCCTTTGTTAACAACATCTTATCTCTACATACTTATGTATTCAGTTACTGTCTGCCCTCAGACCACCTGTTATTGTTAGTATATCAGTGGCTACTAACAAGGAGATCAACAATAGCTATCTCTACTGCTGCAGTTTATACAGTAGCATAGTATCATCTTGTGATGAACCATGAAAATTGAACTTGCTTTATCATTTGACATGGCATACACTTGCTTGTAACTAGTTATTTTTTGGCGTATTTAGTTCCACTCTTTTGTAGATCTTCATGTGCAACTGCCATCAGGTGCTACTTAGAATTCACATGCATTAGCAAAATCAACCTACGTCCACCTGTTTCTGATTCATATAAGATTCTACTGTCAGATTTCTAAAAAGATAGGAAATGATTGCAGCCGTATAAACATGAAAATTTGGTTTGACTATTGTAAGTTGTAACCCACCAATATATCATGGTTGCTGTGAATTTTTATGATTTGAAGATTACTCTCTTTTTTAAAAAAAAAAAATCTTGACGATCAAACACAGGAGTAGTTCATTTCTAGCTCATTTCCCTTGTCTGAAGCGACCAAAAAATTAGAACGGAGGGAGTATCTTGGTTTGTCTTGTACACCTTACTTATGTATGATTCTGACTTTTGCTTTTCCTTCCTTCTCCCAACTTCAATCTTGCGACCCAGTTCTGGAAGTCATGGAGTTCTTTCCCGTTAGAGTTACACTTGTGTTTCAATTTTTTGGAACTAAAGATTTAAGAATATTTGAAACTGTGCCACAATCTGTTGAATGATTGTGTGCGTGCGGTCCTTTGTGAGGGCCGTTCGCTGGAAGGGATCATCAGTTCCCAGAGGACCGCCATGCCGGGCGATGACGATGATAAGGCTTCTTCATACCGAGGACCATGGCTGGTTTGTGGCTCGTTTTGTGGACGACCATAACCACTCCATGTCTCGCGGTTGATGGGAGACGAGGCCACGAACTTCGACAGCTGCCACGCGCCTAAATTTTTCATTGCCCTCGTCTAGGGGTGGAAAGTGGATGCGGATAATCCGTAATATCCGATATCCGTATCCGATAAAATGTAAATGTGGTACAGAATTCGCCATTCGATTAATATTTTTACACTATTCGAATTCGTATTCGAATTCGATTAGAAAATATGGATGTGGATATGGTTTGAGGTTTTGACATCAGATATCCGACATATCCGTATTTGTATTCGTATCCGTCACTATATCATAAATATACCCATATTATATCAAAAGTATTATAAAATTGATTCAATTTTTGTGTGAACTAGTATAAACCATGTGAAATAATGTTATTGAAGATACTTTAGAGAGGTAAAAGTGTAGTAGTTGTCTTCACAACATAGAAAGTTAGATGTATCCGTATCCGTCCGAATTATAGTGGCATTCGCTTTTGTATTCGCATTCGTTTAATATCCGATCCGTATTCGTATTCGAAAACATTCGTATTCGTATTCATATTCGTTTAAAAATATGGATATGAATGTGGGAAAGGCACTATCCGATCCGTATTCGATCCGTTTCCACCCCCTCGTCAAGCCAGGGAAATGAAGGAGCCCGCCGAACCCAATAGATTCAACTCTTGCTTCAGTCCCTGCCTGCTACTACACTACGTAGTGCCTCGATTCGAAGTGGCCGTTCGAGGAGCATTTGCACGGAGCAACTCGTTTAGCGGGTGGTGGTGGTGGTGCCGCTCGCGCTCGGCACGACGACTCGCGCTGCTTATTTTCGTGGGCGTTTTGGCCCTTCCTGGCTCAAGAAATGGTGGATCCCCTCTGGATAATGCGCTTGCACTTGATGTCCTAATCTCTCTCTAACAATTAGGCAATGGATTCTCACATTCGTTGCTTTGTTTCCCGACCCTATTATGAAGGAAGCAGCAGAGTCCTCTTTGTTTGCTGTCATCCTGGCTTCCATACTCTTGCGACCTTTTGCAGGACGCATTCGAAATAGAATTCACAGGATACAAACATGTTCAGATACCGTAGCTAGTTTTGGCCGCGATATTTGAAGTAGGGGTGCCATGGTCCTCAACTTACTGTAGCTCACAAAAGCACTAGCTATTTCTACTGTTCCATCATCGTGTCCCCTGTCCGAGAACTCATATTTCAGTTCCAAGGGTAAACAAATCTCCTTTTATTATTGGCTTTTGGTATGAACATTCGTGATATAGAACTAGTGTCAATTAATGTGTAATTCTGACAATTCACAATCACCATCCGGTTATTTGATTATTTCTAAGCGTGCGCGCGTCACCTGCCAAGACATATGAGAAACTGGTATAATAGACAGCAGGACTGCAATGGCCGAAGAGAGCAACCCATGTCAGGCTGGGGTGCTTGCATAACTGCACCACTAAGCTTCACAAAATGCAGCACTTAGACATTAACAAATTCAAACAAGAATATACACTTGTAGCCACGCAGGCTGACAGTGGCAATAAGTTCAGTGAAATTGTCGAGATAAAAAAATGAAAAAAAAAGAGACGCAATTACAGATCATCTTTCCTAAAAGCTAAAGATCGTGCCAATGGTTTACGTTTCCCTGGTTGGATTAGCTGAGAGGAGACGCCATGATCAGAGTCACCTGAGTTTCCAGCTACACTGATGCCCTCATCCAAGACTGGAGACACCTGGCTCCTCGACGGGCCGGAGAGCTCATCTCTCCTAAAAGCTAAAGATCGTGCCCCTGCTTGGATTAGCTGAGAAGAGACGCCACGATCAGACTCATCTGAGTTTCCTGCTGCACTGATGCCCTCATCCAAGACTGGAGACACACGGCTCGTCAATGGGGCGGAGAGATCATCAGGTACATTTGAAGATCTAAGGCACATTTTACCAACAGATCGTTTAAAGGGATTCTTATCTTCCTTACTCAGAACCTTTTCCAGATCCCGAGTACATCTTCCATCGATGGCCGCTCCTTTCTCTCTTCTGCCAGGCATTTGGCCACAATTTTGCCAAATAGATCCAGAGAACATGGTTTGATTGTGCTTGAAATTTTCTGATCAACGATTTGTTCCAGCTTTCCTTCATTCAGCATTCTCATTCCCCACTCCGCCAAGTTCATCTTCTCCCTCAGAAGTTTGCGGTCAATGGCCGGTCTGCCACATAAGACCTCAAGCAAAACAACACCAAAAGAGTAAACATCAGACTTCTCGGTCAGCTGCTGTGTTTTGTAATATTCTAGATCAAGATACCCAAAGCTGCCCTTCACTAGAGTGGTGACATGAGTTTGGTCCAACTCTGGACCAGTCTTTGAAATTCCAAAGTCACCAACCTTGGCACGGAGCTTGTAATCAAGCAAGATGTTTGCAGACTTGACGTCACGGTGGATAATGGCCTTTGCAGAACCAGTATGAACATAGTGCTCTGCATGAAGATACTGCAGTCCCTTCGCTGCTCCTACAACGGCCTCCAACCGCTGCTTCCAATCTAGTGAGGGTTCATCAGAGCCATAGAGATGGCTTGTTAGAGTCCATTTTCCATGTATTCATAAATCAATATCATTTCATTCCCTTCATCACAATACCCAATAGAGAAACCAAATTGGGGTGGTTCAGCTCTTGCAAGAGTTCAATCTCCACCAGGAACTCCATCAGGCCTTGTGAAGATCCCGGGTCTTTCCGTTTCACAGCAACCCTGGTCCCATCCTCCAACACTCCCCGGTAAACCTTTCCAAAGCCTCCTGTTCCAACAACCCGCTCCTCATCAAAATTGTTTGTTGCTTGTTGGATCAAATGGAAGGGAAATGTTTGTATCTTTGAATGCTGATTTTTCGGAGCCTTTAGCTTTAGCCCAGAGAATCCGAAGCAATTAGCCATGATGTTAACCTGCGTTAAAGTATGTTATGTTAAAGTATGATGGCGATGCTCAGGTGGAATAAGTAAAAGGGAAGAGAAGACGGACTGCTAGTAATGAATGAAAGGAACATACTGCCAACTCAACTATGCAAGGACATGTGTTTTAGTGATGCCAGAATGGAGAGTTTGAAGGTAATAGACTACAGAGTGATGGCTATAGCTGCAGAGGAAGTATTTGATAATCACAACGAACTGTACACAAGAATCCACAACTAATCATAGGACCAATTAAACTATGATAAGTTTGTATCGCTCAATTTAATTTCTGTTTATATGTTTTAGGGAAAAGTTAGATAAGGAATTAGATCAATTGCCAATATTTGACAACTAGAGAAGCTTGTGTGTCAATTGTTTGCTCAACAAACATGATGTGGGCAAACTTAAGACTGTTTGGACATTTGCGCAGAAGTATCCTAATCTAGAGAGGCTTACTGCAAAATTCCTGGATACGATTAAATTTATTTTCATCTACTGTGCATAAGCCGTTGAAAGAATATCGCTCTCAAAGGTTCCAAGACGATGAAGTGGAAAGCCAACCTGAGCGTGCTCAAAATGGTGCATCTTTATTTCTTCCATGGAGAAAAAGGTTTATCCTCTAAGTAGGGCAAAGTTTTAATCAGAAATAGGATGCTTACTAATCGAGCCAACTTTATGGCATCGTTGTTATAGTCCTACGGCATGTACAAATAATACAATATCATTTCTGATTGGTACGGTACGTGATGTGTTTGCATGCATGTCCGCTCTGAGGCATATGCATTTTGTGTTCCATCATTCACATAGCTGGCTCATTATCTAGAAAAAAAAACATAGCTGGCTGATGAGAAGCAACCCATCCATGACAATACAAGCTAACGAAAATGATGCAACTAAACAAGTGACTATCCCTCCAAGGAAGGAGGGGAACAGGTGGTGGTCAGCCCAATCGGATCGCCTACGGGTTTGATTCTCCCTTTCTGCCCCCACACTTAACAAACGAAGAAGCCTTGTTCACATACCACCCACAGTTTCTGTCCCCCGAAACGGGAGATGCACAAGAAAAAATCGAATCAATCTTACAATAGTGAAGAGATCATGCAAGCATCTACCAGTATTTATTGCCTGATTTGTCCTCTCTGTTTTTTTAGCTCCCCGTACAAACCTTTGTTCGCATTTAAATTTCGCGCGACAGGGGATGCTCGTACGATATCGCCAACTACAACTTGCTTCGGTTGCACGCGCCGCCGTGCGCACCTAAACCCGCCAACCTCTCACAGAAAACAAAACCATCCCTCCCCACGGCGCGCCGGGAACGTAAAAGCCAGTGGCTAGCTCAACTGAAGTGGCCCAAGCAAGGTTAGGTTCACTCACCACTTCACCAGCAGCAGGAGAAGAAACGGATCCCACTCCGGACGGATCTGCAGTGCGGGAGGCCAAGCAACAGCGGAGAGGACGGACAAGACGCGGCGCGCGCGACGCCTCTCCACTGAGAGAATCCGGCGGTCGGGTGGTGGGAGCAGGCCCTGGACAGCCTGCTCGTCCCGCCGGCGGAGGCGAGAAAAGGTGGTGGCGGCCTGGCGGGAGGACAGGGTAGGTGTGCGTGCGGGGGCAGAGGAAGCGAGCGAGCGAGCGAGTGAACTGGATGAACCAGTCAACGAACAACGAACACGGTACAAGTAAGCGGGAGACGGGTGGACTGGTCACATGCTGCCGCTCGCTTTTTTAGGCTTGTCGCTTTGCAGCAGCCCGTGCTCTCATGCTCTGGAATCTGGATAATGCGGAAGCAATCGATGTGCTAATCTCTTCTCTCTAATAATCAGGCAATGAATATGTTCTAGGATTCATTGGCTTTTTCATACTCCTGTGACACGTAGAGATCAATATTTACGTCCAAATTTTCTAGCATACGTTTTCTGTTCGTCTGTTCCAAGCACCCATGTTTGCAAAATTCCTTAGTTTCTGTTCCTTTATTTTGACACCACATTCCTATCTCTTTCCAATTACTCCCGTTCCTCACTCTACATTCGTTCCAAACTGGCTCTTAACATAAACATTTTACGCTAATCCTTACGAGATACACGCTAGAAAGAGAAGAAGAAAAAAAGATAAATCCTACAAATTCTCACAAAAATCAGAAACATCTGGCCATCAATCCAGTAGACTTACAATCATCATAGCCATTGGATCTATTATGTTTCTAGAAAGTTACCCACATTTGTCATTAAAAAATAGTCCAAAGTAACCCCTAAATGTATATCTAAATCACCCACATCTGTCATATAAAATAGTAATATAAAGTAACCCTTTTAATATTCATTTTTTTATTACATAGTACAATTCAAACACTCACAACGCACGCACGCTCATCTCTATAAACACACATACACAAACTCTACCTTATGAGCATCTTCGAAGACTGAGCCAACAAATCCTCGAGATTGATGAGGTCACCACTGGCGCCTCGCTGTCGACGGTCACGTTGCCTCGCTGAAAACATAACGCTGTTAAATCCTAGATAATTCGTTCCCACGGAGAGTCACTGAGGCTCTTGTAATCATTATACTTCATCTAAACTATCCGCATATGCCATTATGTCAAAAAAAAGTAACCTCTAAATTTACATCTAAATTAACAGCTAAAGCTTATCACAACCAAATAGATATAAGTACGTTTCTATATGAGTATTGTTTCAGAATATTTGATAGGAGAGAGCGATAGGGAGGGGTTCACTGGTTCACTGCTGTTGTGCATGCTGCTGCTAGAACTCCAAACTTTGCATCGGGGAAGAAAGGCCGGAGCCCTCTTGGCCAACATGAAGCTCCGCCGATGTTCGCAAGGCAGGCTAACCTACAACTACTTTGGTTGCTCGCTCTCTTTCCCATGACCGAACCTCAGTTTTTCCTTTTCTTTTGCGATGAGACTGAGCCTCAGTTTGGTAGCTCTCACACGAGCTACTCTCTCTCTATCTCAGTTTATTTGTTAGCTTAAATTGCTTTAGTTTTTTCTAAAACAACTTACATTCTCACTTTTCAATGCATTTTTATTTATTTCTAACACCCTCTATTTTTGTCTTTCTTCTATTTATTTTTTGTGCACCGACTTTCATCTTCATAATCTCCATGTGAAAAGTTAAAACATAAATCAAATTAGAAGGAGAGAGTAGAATACTAATCGGTACATATAAAAAATACCCATCCGTCTGTTTCATTCCTCCTGCCAGCAAACTTCGTCCATCAAAGAAATTATTACGCTATGTGTAGCATGTGGTTGCTAACATGCTACCCCTGCTTACCCAAACAGTTCCACTTCATTTGTCAGTTTTTTTATGAACATCCGATTTTGTTATTCTTTCCCGGTTGTTGACTCCTGTTAGATAAATGTTGTCCGTCGCTGACTGGGAATGCATCCATCGTGTAAGCCTTGGTTTCTTGTTCGGTCGGTTCATATAAAAATACCTTTCCGCCTGTTTCATTCGTCGCTGACTGGGAATGCATCCATCTTAGAACCTTGGTATCTTGTTGGGCCCGAATATTTGTAACGTTCAAAACGAATATTCAAATTGAAATCCGATTTCACCGTTGTGTTTGTTATAACAATTTTTTAAAAACTAGATCACACTCTACTATGTTTGGATAAAAAATTGGCTTAATATAATTTTTGGCTTCAAATTGGATAAAAGTAAGTATCATAATAAGAATAAAAAATAAGGTATTGCGAAAGAGCCTGTGGCCTAGTGGTTACAAGAGCCTCAGTAGCACCTGAGGTTCTTGGTTCGAATCCTTGTGGGAGCGAATTTTCTAGGATTTAACGGTTTTGTGCTTTCAGCGGGAGGCGACGTGGCCATTAACAGTGAGGCGCCAGCGGTGACTTCGTCAATCTCGAAGATTTGCCGGCTCAGTTGTGACATCCCGCCTCCTCGAGGCCGGGCCCGCTCACGCCTGGCAGCTCTCTAGGATCTAAGACTGTCCCCACAGACCAACACACGTCTTTTCTGCGCACTTTGTCCTCACTCGTGCACACCCGGGAAGGACTTCCCGGTCGGTCACCCATCCCGAAATTGCTCCGGGCCAAGCACGCTTAACCCCGGAGTTCTTTCGAGATGAGCTTCCGGAAAAGAAGTTGCAACTGTTGGTATGAGTATTCTTATCAATCCTATTAAGCCCTGGGCCAGGATGTTACATTCTAACCCCCTTAGGAGATCGACGTCCTCGTCGATCAACCCCAGGGCAGGAACTTCCTCTCTTGGCCACGTCCGTGCGTCCAGTGCCAGCGCATGTGCCATGCTGTGTGACCACTTGGGCCCACACCAGCCATGCACACCATGCCTGCGCAACTGCACCCACACGCGCCCGTGAAACCGCGAGAGTCGGCTCTGATACCACTTGTGACGTCCCGCCTCCTCGAGGCCGGGCCCGCTCACGCCTGGCAGCTCTCTAGGATCTAAGACTGTCCCCACAGACCAACACACGTCTTTTCTGCGCACTTTGTCCTCACTCGTGCACACCCGGGAAGGACTTCCCGGTCGGTCACCCATCCCGAAATTGCTCCGGGCCAAGCACGCTTAACCCCGGAGTTCTTTCGAGATGAGCTTCCGAAAAAGAAGTTGCAACTGTTGGTATGAGTATTCTTATCAATCCTATTAAGCCCTGGGCCAGGATGTTACATCAGTCTTCGAAGATGCTCATACAGGTAGAGTTTGCGTATCTGCTTTCGTAGGGCTGAGTGTGCATGCTTGTAAGTGTCTGAGTACCGTGTAATCGAAAAAAAAGTATCAATAGAATTAATTGCAAAAAAGGTATCGATAGAATTGATTAAAACTACTACAGAAGTCTAAATAAAAGGAATCTTCAGAAAAAGGAGAGGTCTTCGAGATTTGACTAAATCTTTAGTTCTGGCTGATACCTCTCTTGATGAGGACATCACTCTATCGGATACAACCAAAGCTCCTCCGCTGTATATGCATGGTCCAATCACTAGAAATTATGCACGAGAATTTAATTTACGGGTGAGCTCGTTCCTAATGCTTTGTATGCATGATTTTAAGAATAAAATGATACCTAATGATTTAATTATTGTTAGGAACCATGGTGATGATGACGAGATAGCTGGAGAGGAGCTTGGAGGCGTGGAGGGACCAGCAAGGGCGTCCATGTCAAGTTCCAGGCCCAATCCAAGTCGACTTCGAGTCCGTTTCGGAGTCCAGGAGCAGTCTGCACTAAAACGGTAGCCCAGGTCGCATACGGGCTCGGTTTTGGACGTTCTTTATATGTAAGGAAAGATAATTTGATCACTTTTCTAATGGCACCAGTCTCATGTCAAAATTCGTCCAGAGTCATCGGGAATCGTCGAAACAAGTTGACGTCCAGAATCTGCCTCGATGCTGCGCCGCCGTAATTTGGCCTTTGGGCTTTGTATCGTGTTGGAGCCCATTAGGGGCGCGTCCAGGGGTGTTGCACGCCCCTAAACCCTATATCATCAGTAGCCGCCGCCCAAGTTAGGGTTGGGTTTTGCTTAGATTATTCTGTCAAGAACAGTTTCGCCGTTCATCGGTTTGTGAGACCCCAACTTGTGAGTTTAATCATATATCTGCAATTTGGTTGCATTCTTTCTTGTTCTTGCTTGTGTTCTTCGATTCGCAGGCAAGGATTAGCCTTCTTGGCGAGGTCGACCGTGTAACATCGGTCGATAACCAGAGGAGAGGTGGTGCTGCGATTGCGGGGTTCGGAACGTGTTGTTTAGAAGCCGGATCGATTTGTGTCAATTCTCCGCCAAATCGTTGTTTATCTGAACCTTTCGGAAGATCGGGAACCCTAGTTTCCATCAAGTGGTAATCAGAGCTTCAGGTATACCGTTAGGTTCACCTTTATCTTTGTTTAGATTAATTTGTTCCATCCTAGAGTCCAGAAAATTGCCTCACAAAAATATTTATTTGTTCATCTTCCGCTGTCCTATCACCCTTTGTGCCGCTGCAAAATTCGTTTTCAGATTTGTTTTGTTGAGTTTGTGTCCATCGTCACCGTCGTGTTGCTGGTTTGGTCTTGTTTTAGGTCTTGCTTTTGTCGAGAGTTGTTTTTCTTTAATTAGGCACACGCAGCAGATTTGTTTCTTTGCTGTCATCCTTGTGCTTCGAGATCTCCCGTGTTGCCATAGGAAAATCTTCATCCTAGTTTTTCCTTAACACCTGCCGCAAATTGATTAAATTATACCTGTTTACCGTGGCGAAGGGACACTCCAGCCTGTCGTATACACTTCTGAGTGCTTTCCAATAGAAGATCGAATATAGGAAGGGTCTTGCCGTGTGCAGTTCTGAGTGCATCTACTTTGAACTTTACCCGCTGTCCAGTTTTTGCAGTGCGTGCATGTTTGCTTTAAAATTGGGGCGCGTTTTCCTGATGTTATTTATTGATATTTGCACCTAAATTACTAGGCACCTGCGCATATCTCAGTCATCTTTCTATCCATCCAAAGCTTCACTTATATCTTGGCCGTCAACCTATTCGCCCCTTTGTGGAAACTTTGATCATTTTTTTTAGGCTGCTGTATATTGCTCCTTGGTCTCGCAGTTGTGATCTTAAGGATAGCCTGAGCAGCATTTTTGTTAAGCAAAATTTGTTCGCTGAAGCACAGTAGCAAAGGTGCAAAAAAAAAAAGGAGTTGCATTGTGTCTGTGTTGTCTTATCCTTGTGTGGCACTTCTGAAGAAAAAAAAAAGAAAGCAAAAGAGAAAAAGAAAAGGCAGGTGCATATACAGAAGCCGCACAAATATTTAAAAAAAAGCAAGGGAAAAACTGAAGAAAAAAAATTCAGAGTGCTTGCATCCTTTTGAGTTCGAGGTACAGTGGTATATTTTCATTGCTAGCTTGGTCTAGGTCCGACGACGGGTTTAGGCCAGCAACATAGACTTGTACTTTGGACTATTATTCAACTTTGCAATATCTGAATTTCAAGTTTGCTATTCCTTGCTACTCACATATTTGGCCTACCAAGCTCCACATATACTCTTCGGAACAACACGGTTTTGACACTTGTAATCGCCGGATCACACCCTCAGGTATCCTTTGCTTTGCTATTAAGAACCTTGTAAGAGCTTGGTAAGATGCTTCTATTTGCTTGTTGAGAGTTTCCACTGTGGTCACATGTATAGTAGTGATAGGAAAATATACTCTTGTATTTTTCTTGTTTTCTACTAACAATGACAGATTACACCACTAGAATTAATGAGTTGCTGAGTTCTCTAGAACAAAAAGTGCTGAGTTCTCAAATGGAGAAGGCGGAGCAAAATCAATTGAACAATTTGTTTCAGACTTTCTTTGTTGTGAAGAATGGACGTTGTCGTGTGATCATTGATGGTGAGAGTAGCCGCAACTTTGTAAGTTCTGAGTTGGTTGAGAAGCTTGGCTTGACCACACGGCGGCACCCATGTCCACACTACATCCGATGGGTAAATTCTTATGATAAGATAAAGGTAACTGAAATTACTCGCATTGAATTTTTTATTGGTTCTTACAAGGACAGTGCAGACTTCGAAGTAGTACCTATGCAAGCTTGTCATTTGATGCTAGGTAAACCTTGGATTTGTTTGAATAATGTTTTGCACAATAAGATTGCCAATAGATATTCATTTAAATACAAAGGCAGCAAAATTACTCTTGCACCTATGTCTGCTGCTGAAATTTTAGAAGCTGATCTAGAAAGATTCGAGAGAAGAAAGAATGAACCTTTTAGGAAAGAATGGGCGGGTTTATATGACGCAACGTTTTCATCTAAATCTGAATTTTTACAAGAGGAACATTTTTCTTTGCCTCTTGTTGGAACTAATACCTTGCAGCATGAACAAAAAGATGAAGAGGATGACGCAAAAGAAAATGAGATGCTCATGGCCTCATGTAAAAGTTCAAATGGATCAGTTAATCATGCACCTATTATTCCTTCTGAATTTGAGGTCAACGGTAATGCCTATAGTGCTATGCACACGGAAGGTGAGAATTCTATTAATGTGCTGAATTTCTCCACTAATCATGCTAATATAGAGCAACATCTAGTGGAACCTTGCTTTGATTTACCTTTGTCACAAATTGATTTGCCTGCTGGTCCTTGTGATAAAGAGGAGTTGTGTGTTGATGCTTCACTTATATCTTTGCCACAACTAGTGAATGGGAACAATACTTCTATTTTTGATTCACCTATCTGTGCTGAAATTAATCATTTGCTTCCCATTACCTCTGAAAATGATGAGCTGAAATTGTTGTCTTCTCTAAATACTTTGGGTTATATTGAATTTGACGTTCTTTGTGATCTAAGTTTTATAGAGAGGAGAATATTTTCCAAGTCTGAATTGTCTTGTTTGTCGAAAAACAAATTTCATGCCATGGGAAAATATGATAAGAACGGTGTGTTTATGGTGCATAGAGTTTACATTTGTTTAGATATAAAGGAACCATGTGCAGTGCAACAATGTGATCAATTAGAGGGCTGCAATAACACTAATCCTATCACAGCCAGTTCTTCTAGTTTTGCTTTCAAGACACAGGTTATCTTTAAAGAAGGGGAGCCTTGGTGGGTGTTACAAACAACATCTTCTACAACTACGGTCAAACCGAGGGCGGTTTGCTTTCAAGAAGGGGAGGATGATGAGGACATCACTCTATCGGATACAACCAAAGCTCCTCCGCTGTATATGCATGGTCCAATCACTAGAAATTATGCACGAGAATTTAATTTACGGGTGAGCTCGTTCCTAATGCTTTGTATGCATGATTTTAAGAATAAAATGATACCTAATGATTTAATTATTGTTAGGAACCATGGTGATGATGACGAGATAGCTGGAGAGGAGCTTGGAGGCGTGGAGGGACCAGCAAAGGCGTCCATGTCAAGTTCGAGGCCCAATCCAAGTCGACTTCGAGTCCGTTTCGGAGTCCAGGAGCAGTCTGCACTAAAACGGTAGCCCAGGTCGCATACGGGCTCGGTTTTGGACGTTCTTTATATGTAAGGAAAGATAATTTGATCACCTTTCTAATGGCACCAGTCTCATGTCAAAATTCGTCCAGAGTCATCGGGAATCGTCGAAACAAGTTGACGTCCAGAATCTGCCTCGATGCTGCGCCGCCGTAATTTGGCCTTTGGGCTTTGTATCGTGTTGGAGCCCATTAGGGGCGCGTCCAGGGGTGTTGCACGCCCCTAAACCCTATATCATCAGTAGCCGCCGCCCAAGTTAGGGTTGGGTTTTGCTTAGATTATTCTGTCAAGAACAGTTTCGCCGTTCATCGGTTTGTGAGACCCCAACTTGTGAGTTTAATCATATATCTGCAATTTGGTTGCATTCTTTCTTGTTCTTGCTTGTGTTCTTCGATTCGCAGGCAAGGATTAGCTTTCTTGGCGAGGTCGACCGTGTAACATCGGTCGATAACCAGAGGAGAGGTGGTGCTGCGATTGCGGGGTTCGGAACGTGTTGTTTAGAAGCCGGATCGATTTGTGTCAATTCTCCGCCAAATCGTTGTTTATCTGAACCTTTCGGAAGATCGGGAACCCTAGTTTCCATCATCTCTGAGCATTAAACATCTAGATTTCATTGCACTCTTCGAAACCGGGAGATGTGACATCAAATGTCGAGCTAAAACACTTCTGTGGGGGTAGGGATTAATTTTTATGGAGTTGGTTTTCATCTAGAGACGAATTGGGAGGAATTTTGGTAGGTGTTAATTGGCGTGTGTAAAGTTTAAGCTCTTAGATGGAATGACTGAAAATGTTGACATTCTGAAACTGATAGCATTTAGTAGCTGCAGAAGCACTGTATTTCAGATTCCATTTATACTCTTGTATTACCTTTGTTCTCATGGGGCATCGAATAACTTCTCATTTCGACATTGTTCACTTAGCACATCGATGTGTTATGAATGTGAATTACAATAAGTGATTATAGCCTTAACCTTTTAAAGAACAGCGGGCAATCTAGATGATCATCTTGAATATCCCATCTATGCTCGTGTAGTACCTTTGTTCGTGGGTAGTGTGTTTTGTTTTTTGATCTCTAGTCACAGTAGTAGTTTCGGCCTTTTTTGGGTTCTTTCAAGCCGAATTTAAAAATATTGCCATAAGAAAAGTTGTAGATAATCTCAGGATCTTTCCAACGCATATTTATGGGCTTTGGTTTGTTGATTATTTTAGGACTTATGTATATCTGAATGTACTGTCTGTTTTTCGTCATGCTGCAGTTTCAGTTTAGATGCAGTATCATATCGACCCAGTTTTGAGATCTAAATTTCCGAATTTGAAAATCTTGACACAAGCAAAGTTGTAGAACTTTCCTGTATATTTTCAACTAGTGCTCTTGCATAATTTTTCGTTGATTATAGCAGGAGTTATGTGCTTCTAAATATTCTGTTCTGTTTTCCATTTAGTGTGAACCTGTACACTTTTCAGATACGAGTGTCTGTTTTGGGTGTTGTTTTCAGTGGTCTTAAGAGGTTGAATTTCATCATACTTTGAACTAAGTATATACTTTGAATACGAAATTTGTTGGTTGGTCGTGTAGATTTTTGTGGAGTAGTTATTTAGATTTTTGTGGACTATTTATTTGCTACCATTGCTAATATGGTTTTTAAGTTGTGAAAAAGAGAAATAGCAATGTTGCTCTTTTTCGAGGTGATGTGGTACTGTTTTTGCCGGTTGTCGGTTTGAGACGTAAGAGCGCAAATGATCTATGGAGTGTTTGACCGGGTTATTTGTTCTAAAACAGGTGGCAGTGCTCCGAAACGTGCCTAGTGCATTTTCTTCATCGTATATATAGTGGTGGTTTTGCCATGGTTTTGATTTGTTAGTTTCATCACTCACCCATCTTAATATTCAGAACAATAGCAACCTAAATGATAATCTAATCATTGTGGTATTATACAATTGTGGCTTATGGTTTTCTTGCTCTATGGCTATCTACATGAGGATTCTTATATGTTGTTGTCATACTCATTCTATGAATGGAGTTAAATTGTGGAGACATGATTAATCATACATGTGGCATATCACGAGCGTCTCATGTTGCATTGAAGTTATGTCGTCAACCTATGATTGCGACTGTACTTGTACGCATCGTACGTTCCCCGAGGAGGGTGCGATGTAAAAGTGGTCATGTCATTGCATTCATATGCATTCATGAAGTTAATAACATATACATATTACAGTGAAAAAGAAGTTGGTCTTACATACTCTCTTGAGTTGTTTAATTATTAATTGTGGAAAAACTATTTGTGGTTACATTAAGGTCTTTATTTCCTTTAAATTATTTTTAATTTAACTTGTAGTTTAAATAGCTTGTCAAAACAATTTGCTTGCTGAGCCCTTGCTTTAATCTTTTCATGCTAGCAGCTTGGACTCTCTGAACTCACCGCAATGCTTGTGTGTTTGATGGGGCTACACCGAGGGTGCCAAGAGCTCTGAGCAGTGCGACCCAGGAGCGACGTCTTTGGGAATTAGCGAGTACGCGATCTTTGTTCCTTGACTGCCCGGCCTCTCATGACTAGTAGTTTTGGTTGCTTTGGTCGATCTCTCGATGTTAACAGGCGCGAATGTAATTTGTATAGGAAATATCCATTGCGGATTTGCTGTATATGGTTCACAAGCATAGTAGACGAAAAATTGACTAAATTGCAACAACAGTTATCAATTTTGCTTAACTTTATTTCTGAACATCCTTTTCTTGTTAATTTTGCAAGTCTCTAGTTTGTCCACTTTAGATACCAAGCTCTCAGGGCTTTATTTAGAGAGTCCAGTAAGCTGTACATTTGGTAGCAACAATACTGACTCTGACTTTTGGAAATCTATGGTCAGTCTTGTATTCAAAGTAATTTTAGCTCGTACTCCCTCCGGTTTTAAATTGTTGATGATGCTATTGACTTTTTTCTGTTTGAACATTTGTCTTATTCAAAAATTTTAAAAACTTATCATATATTTTGTTATGATATATTTTATCATTAAAGAAAATTGAAATATACCTTGTAACTTTGCATGTTTGAACTAATATTTTAAATAACACGAATGGTCAAACGGAGCGAAAAAAGTCAATGACGTCAACAATTTAAACTGGAGGGAGTAACTAATGAGCCTAGCATGGTCATGAATGCCAAACATGTAAATGTTCCATGCGCAATAGTATTTGCATGAAGGAAATACTCTTCTTCTTTTCCTTTTTTTTTTGTCATCCAGAGCTGTAAAATTGGTTCACCCCAGGGATTAAAATAAAAACCCGTAAACTGCACGGTTTTTCAACCACGAGAAAACTGTTCGATTACTGGGAAAACAGTATGGTTTTTGTTTTTGCTACTTTATCTATGTTCGGTAACTTCGGTTTGAACGAAAACCGGTCAGTTTAACTTACCGAGCCGGAGTGGTTTTACCGAAAACCGTCTGGTTTTCACCCTCGAAGCGAAGGTACAAACAAGTGACCGCTCATGTTTGCTCGAACAGGACAACTTTATCAATTGAAACTTGAATTGGACCGACGCATAATCTTGTACACCATTAATCTAGCAATTCAGTCGCCACTTTATTCAACGGGCATGTACATCATGCATTCATACATACGCCTCGCGCGTGCGTCTATGTTACGCAGAAGGCAGAGCAGGACCCTCGCTCTCCGCCTTACGTCGACGTTCAGGGGTGGTCCGGCACCGACGCCGGCCGGACGTCGTCCTGCCTCCCAAGGAAAGGGTGGTCCGGCTCCGACGCCGGCTGGACGGCGTCGTGCTTCTCGCGGAAGGGGTGGTCGGGCACCGATGCCGGACCAGCGGCGCCGTCGTATCTGTACGGATCCGGCTCCGATACCGGGCCGACGGCGTCACTCCATGTCGTCTCCGAGACCGGAGCCGCGGAGCCGGCGCGGAGAGGCCTCGGCACGGTCTTGCATCCGTCGAAGCACGAGTGGTAGCAGTCCACCATGACCTGGCGATCTGCCGACAAATCAAACCACGAAAAAATTAACGTCACGCGGAATACGGTTATCTGCATCGATCGTCGCCGGCCGGCCAGCGGAATCGCAAAAAGACGGCCAAACAAACAAACACAAAAAACAGATGTTCAAATTTGAATTCTCGACAAGTTGTTGCGTGTTGGCACGCGATGGATTTGGCGTACCGTTACGGAAGCCGTGGCAGTTCCTCCTGACGCAGTCGATCTGGCAGCGAATGGGGAGGAGCCATTCGACTGCGGCGGCGGCGGCGGAGAGGGGGCGCTGGCCGGGCTCGCATGTCTTGCCGCAGGCGTAGTTGCAGTAGTCGGCCATGGACTTGTCGTTGGCGATGCAGTTCTTGAAGCAGTAGTCGAAGCAGTCCGCGTCCGCGCCGCCCGCGAGCAGCGCCACCGCCACAACGGCCGCCGCCACCGCGGTGCCGGCAGCCATCCCTGTCATGTTCGCCGCCGCACGTCTCGCTCGCTCGCTCTGACAGCGAAAACAGACCGCGCCAACTGCTGCTGTCTCAGATTGATTGACTGATCGATCGAAGTAGGCGCGCGCTACCTTATAAGGCACCGACTGCGAAGCGAACACGCCTTGTCACGCCGCGCGTGTGGAGGCAGGCAGGCAGACGGGAGAGAGCCGCACGGCGAAGCAGGGGAGTTGCGCGCGCGCGGCGCGTGCTGTCTTGTCCAACGGCTAGCGTGCGGTTGCTTTGCTGTCCCGTTGTTCGGGGGAAGCGGTTGCGAGGGCGCGGGAAATGTGTGAGGAGCGGTGCCGTCCGACGGAGGGCAACGTTGTACTATTGCCGGCGAGCACCAAGCGCGTACGCGTAAAATGCCGGTTGCTGTTTTCCAATTTGTCAAAGATTTTGAATTGAGGAGAGAGAGAGAGAGAGAGAGAGAGAGAGAGAGAGAGAGAGAGAGAGAGAGAGAGAGAGAGAGAGAGAGAGATAGAGAGAGAGAGAGAGAGAGAGAGATCTTCTCTCTCTCTACTCTCTATCTCTTCTCGACTCTCTCTCTCTCTGTTTCTTTGAGATGATGCCAGGGATGAGTGCTCACTCCGTTCAAAGTCGAAGGTTTCATGATCAAACTAGTAACATTACTTCTTGTGTTGTCATTTATCAACCTTTTTTTTAACTATTGAGAGTTAAAGTAGTAAAAGTGTTTATATTTCTGGAGGGAGTAAGTCTCAATTTTGCACAATGTGATGATTCCAATGAATCTGTAGTTTCATTTATTTAAACATACTCAAACTATGATATGTTCAAAATTTATACACAACAGAAAAAATTAGACTCATATTACGAAGTCCGTCACGTTGTATTGGCTCTTTTTTTAGCTATATAGACAATGGTCAGAGTCCAATTTTGAGGCCTGGTAATTCCAAAAATAAAATTCAAACAGTATACTCGAAGGAGTAGAAGTACGGGATTTATATCTGTATCCCCATTTCCAATCGTAATCCGATGGCTCACATGTGCTATCACATGATTTCACCTGAAATTATTAGACTTGGCATATACTTATGTTAAATTCTCATTTTAACATGTTGATTAGACAAAAGGACACAGCTGATTGAATTTTCTGTTTCGAACCTGAACTGGCGAACCAAAACGGGTGAGCAGTTTTGTGCATTTGATCCGGATTAAAAGTACTAGTTAGGGTGGGCATATGCCCCTCTGCTCGTTAAAACACGTTGCCGTGGTAAATACTTTTGTATGATGTGAACCACTAGATTACTATTGGGCGGCCGTGAGACTTTCCACGTCACCTTGGGGCTAGTCTCCATGTGCAAAGGAGTTAATCTTCAAATGGTGGTAGGACGGCGTTCGATGGAGCACCAATTGCAATTTAGTGTGGGCAAGTCATGTTTTCCGCCTTCGTGTAACATAAACAAAAGGCTTAAAGGAGCGAGATTGTAGGGTTGAAGCTTTCAACACACGAGTCGAACGGTTGAACCAGAGATAAAATCTACTACACACATATATTATGGTTTATGCCAAATTAGAACCACCAAGATAATTCCCTCTTCTTGTCATCGAGAGGCTAGGGATCAATGCTCGCTTTGTAAGCCCTACTACTTCATCGTACGTGTATATATACTTATACATGTAGGAAGATGTCATATAAGTATATCGTCGCAGACGAGCTGTTCATTACTTCTTGCTGGGCGACACGGTGGGGGAACTCGGCGTCTCAAGCAGCTGCCTCGGCGGCAGCTTTGTCCCGGAGGGCACCGGCAGCTTCGGCCTTGCACTTGCAGGGAGGATGGGGGGCTGGATAGGCCTCGGGTTTGGCGGGCACGTCATGCCGCAGATGTAGTTGCAGTAGTCGGACATGGACTTGTCGTTGGCGACGCAGTTCTTGTAGCACGAGTCGAAGCAGTCGTCGCCCGTGTCCGCGTTTTTTTTTTTTTCGGGTAAACGAGAGCTCTATTATCAGATAGGAGAAATAATACAATCAGAGTTTAGGAGCTCCAAGACACACGCAGGTGCTTGCCCCAACCATACGGCAGTATGAACATTTCTCCTAGCTAAATGCGCCAACTCGTGGGCGATTTTGTTCTTCTCTCGACAGATCGAGTATCGGCTTTGCTATTTCAGAAGCGTCGCCCGTGTCCGCGTTGCACGCGAACGCGAGCAGCGCCGCCGCCATCACAGCCGCCGCCGCCGCCCGTCCGCCGGCAGCCATCGGTCGATCCGTGCCGGTGCCCTGTCCGCCGCCGCGCGTCTCCACGCTCAGTTTTATTAACCGCGCGAGCGAAGAACTGCTAGTGTCTCTGATAGTCTGATCGATTGATTGTTTGATTGTTCGAAGTAGGCGAGCACACACGGGCCTTAATTATAAGGCAGCGACGGCGAACATGCCTTGTTTTGTCCTCACGCCGGGCGCGTGTGGAGACAGGGGAGAGCGTGCGCGCAAGCGTGCGGGCGATCGAGTTGCGTGCGCGTGCGACCGTGTTGCCGATGCCGTCCGACGGCCAGCGTGTTGTCCCGTTGCCGATGCCGTCCAACGGCTAAGCGTGTGCTGTTCTGTTCGAGGGCAGGGCAGCGGTTGCAGGGGCACGGGAAGTGTGAGCCGTGAGCGCTGCCGTCCGACGGAGTGCAGCAACATTGTTGCCGGTGACTTGGTGAGGATTAACGAAAATATGCGCGCCATATTAACCCGTGTTTCAAGTTTTTTTTAAGGATTTTGAGATCTTGAGTTGAGAGGGGGTGAGTGAGATGAATGAATGACAGATATGAGTAATCAAACCTACGTGAGTCTCGGTTTTGTGCTATAGGTGATGCTTGCTTGCGGTGAGTCTATAGCTTCGTCTACGCTTAGAGCCCATTTGGCATTACCTTCAAAAGGATAAAATCTTAATTTCTCAGAAAAAAAAGAAAAAGAAAAAGGATAGGCCGTTTGTCTGAGCCAAACAAGGCCCTGCTCAAACTAGTATGAGTTCGTTTAATGTTGACATCGACAGAAGAAAATACCCGACTCATATTTTGAAGTTCATGACGCTGTCAGCTATAAACAATGGTCAGAGTCCAATTTTGAAGACTGTCAATTCCCAACTACAGTACAGACTGTATACTTGAAGGAGCAGTACAATTGACATGGGATCTAGATCCCGATCCCCCTTTCTAAACATCGCATAAACAAGCTAGTCCACTTCATTTGCTGCACCACTCGCTGTGCCAATTAAATTTTTATAATGGGTGGTTTTCATCGCTTTTCTTTTGCGATGGTTTTCATCGCATATTGTATTACAGAGGTCAAACAAATCCAATTACTACCATATTTCTTTTTCCCGAAAGCCATAAATCCAATTAATATTATCACAAAGACATTAATCCCTAGATGATGTGGGGATGGAGGAGTACCAATTTAGAGTGGACAAGAGCAAGTTAATTAGCATTTTCCATTAGTGTAATCAATAACAAAAAAAAAAATTCAAAGGAGAGCGAGATTGTAGGCACCTAAAGTTTTCAACACAAGCTCAAGCGCAGTGTATTATTATGCATAACATAGGTTTACATCATCACGTCGCAGAAATAGGCACACAACACATGGTTTGTGCCAAATTTACAGCCACCGTGACAATTCTCTCTTCTTGTTATCGAAAACAGCGATCAGTACTCGCTGTGCAAGCTCTACTTAATCGTACGTGCTTATGTATGTGGAGATTTCATATAAGTATGTATTCGCGGATGATCGAGCTGTCCATCAGTTGTTGCTGGGCGACACGGCGGGGGAACTCAGCACCTGCCTCGGCGGCTTTTGCCCGGAGCCGGAGGGCTTGGGCGTTGCAGACATGGGAGACATTGCAGGCGCCGGCGCGTCCCGCACCTGTGGCTTTGGCTTTGCCTTTGGCTTCGGCTTCGGCTTCGGCTTGGACCTCACAGGCTTGGACGGCGTTGTCGGAGGAGCACCCGGTGCATGCGGCGTCTGAACCGGCGGCTTGGGTGTTGGACCAGGCTGCGGTGGCACGGGCGCTGGCCCCGGCGGCTTCGGCCCTGGCGTGGGCGGCGTCGGCTTGGGCGGGCTCGGCTTGTCATCGTCATCCTCATCCTCGTCCTCGTCGTCGTCTTCGTCGTCATGGTGGTGGTGGTGGTGGTGGTGGTGATGGTGGTGGTTGTAGCATCGGTAGCCGCAGCCCTTGAAGCAAGCCGCTCGCCGGTAGCTAACTGTAAAAGCAGAGAGCATGGCCATATTAGTCGTGCAAGATGTGATTGTGCAGTGTGACGAGACTTGGATTTCACTGAGCTTACGCGGTGGAATGAAGAGGCAGTAGCGAGAGATGCAGCTCTTGTAGCACATGCCGGGCACGTAGTCGATGCAGTCGTCCCTGCACACGTCCCTGCACTCGTCGTCGTCGTCGTCGTCGTCATCGTCATCATCGTCGTCGTCGTCATCGTCATCATCATCATGTTGGTCGTCGTCGTCGTCATCGTCGTGGTGGTGGTCGTCGTCGTCCTCCTCGGTGATGGCGAGCTTCCTGGCGCGGCTGGTGGAGACGGCGTCGTCGCGGTCGTCGTCATCGTCATCGTCGTCGTCGTCATAGTCGTCGTCGCACCTCCGCATGCAGGACCTGTAGCACTTGCGGTACACGTGGTGGTCGTAGTCGCTCTGCGCCGCCACGATGGCGAAGAGCGCCGCCGTGGCCAGGAGGACGGCGAGCAGCGCCGCCTTGGGAGCGCGCGCCATCGCCGGGACTAGCTTCTGGCCTCGATCTCCAGGTACAGCTCGATGGATGAGTGAGAGATGCGTGTAACATCGGGTGCTGCAGGCCGTTTTTATACTGCGTTGGCGCGAGCCAGCTGTGGCCTACTGCGAGCCGTTGTGCGTGAGCGGCGCCGTTTGCGTGCGGCGAGCATGTCGGAAGCGTGAGGCCGGCTGCAGCGGCGAGTGACCAGCCAGCAAGGGGTCGGTGTGGAATGGAGCGGTAGCAAGGCAGAGACCAGTGCCACCTAACACTTCACACCATTTGAACGAATGAATTCCAACATAGTTTGGATAAACAAACACTGTTCAAATGTTTGAACGCCGAGTGATCCACAAAAGGCAGTGTGAAGGCAGTCTAGGCAGAGTACACGAAAGCATGTGTGATTTACGGTGCCAAAACTAAGCTAATGATATCGCATTTGGTGTCAACAACTTCAGCTTGATAGTTTGATACTAGCATTTGGTTGTTGGAAGTAATCGGCAAGCTTGATTGTAAATTAAGATCGGTTTATTTATAGTGCAAATGTTTTAATCCAAAAGAAATGTTGTTAATTAAGATGGAGGTCTGAACTGACAGATAGTGAGGTTATATGTAGGTTATGCTATCAGCTTCGTAGTTTCATCAAGAGATTGAAAGTTCGAAAGAGGTGCCTTCTACGCCGAGACGATCAGTGCCCATGATCACAAGTGAAGGGCATGCGGCCAGCATGGTTCCTCCTGTCCACCAGCCTTGTACGTAGCAGCAATACGCAAATGAGATTGTGATGGTCCAACACTCAATTTGTACGGCCCACCGATCAGTGAAACATTATAAATTGTGACGAAATTGAGTCTCAAATCCTAAAACGACCCAACCCTACATAAAAAACTTTGCTGATGAACAAACATGCACCGAAATGAATCCAAGCTGCTGCTCGCTTCTTTTCCGTATAAAATTTTGATGAAGCTTCTGACTTATTGTTACGTTTGTTCTCACCTAATAATAGAGAGAGAGAGAGAGAGAGAGAGAGAGGAGAGAGAGAGAGTTTGTTTTCACATGTCGCTACAACTATGTTTAACCTTTTCTTTTTTCCTTTCCCTAAAACAAACCCATTGAAGTTTTTGCTTCTACTGAAACTTTGAATCTGGGATCAGGAAACCATTCCCATGTTGGAACTGAAATTATTTGAGTGATTCTTTGTTGAAATCTGAATAGTGAGGCACACACAAAACTGGGACGTCGTGATTTGAAACTTGTGTGGTTCTGACATATGGTTATTTGAAACCGAACTTTTGAAATCTGTTGCCACAACTATACATTCAACCATCAACCATGATCTTTTTTTGCAAAATGTAAACAGAAGCAGGAGACAGCAATCTCATTCCCCATTTTGAAGGAAAGCAAAATGATGATAATCTAGCGCAATTCACACATCTGAAGTGATAAATGTTTTCATTTGCGTCCGTTTCTCGTCTGCCATCATGAGTTGTCACGATTTTAAAAGTTTATTTTTGAAATGCACGATTTTAAAATTTACCACTGAGAAATATACGTAAATGTAAACTGATTTATACGCTAATAAATAGAAAAGGTAGTATCAAATTTCGCTAATAAATCATTTCTTCTTAGGGATTGGGCTGTATATAGCCCAATCGTGCTTGGTGGGGCCCAAGAATGCGGCTCTTTTCGGCCGGCCCAAAAACTATAACGGTAAGCTAAGACGCACAGAACAGCATATGACAGTGACAGAGGTAAATGCGACTAGTACATATATTTGGAGTTTCTATTACATGGAGGATAAATATTTCGAATACATCACGATGAACTCCATAGCACGCATTAGGCAGCATTAACGTGGCTTAATTTATGCTCGGTTTACATCGACCGAGACAGCCATTTTCTCATCCTTAATTAGTACTAGCAATCAGGAGTTTTAGGACGTGCACATGTACGAACGCACGTATGTACGTATGTCGTCGTCGACTGGTACGGATTATTCTGGTGGTTCTGCATCCATCGTCAGTTGTCGATGTTGTTCAGCATCTTCTCTGGGCGAGGGGGGCACGGCGGCCTCGGCGGCTTTGGCGTCGGTGGCTTCGGCGACGGCGGCTTGGGCACCGGCGTCGGCGACGGCGGCTTGGGCGTTGGCGGCTTGGGTGACGGCGGCTTGGGCGTTGGCGGCTTGGGTGACGGCGGCTTGGGCGTCGGTGGCTTGGGCGTTGGCGGCGGCACCGGGCCGTGGTGGAAGCACTTGTCGCAGCACATCTTCATGCACTCCATTTTCTCCTTGCTATCTGTAAATAAATTGAAGCAGCACATGAACAGAGAAAAAAAAAGAATTTTAGCAGATTTATGAATCGAGATTCAGAGACGCAGAATTGCTGGTTAGTAAGTAATATAAATCGATCGTTCGGCGTGTTAGTGAGGCCGAACGTACAGGGTGGCTTGCAGAGGCAGTTGGTGACGACGCACTGCTGGTAGCAGAGGGCCGGGAGGTCCTCGAAGCACTCGTTCAGGCACCCCTTCTTGCACCCGTGGCCGTCGACCTTGGAGGCGTCGTCGTCGTGGCACCTCGTGTTGCACGACGTGAAGCACTTCCAGTGGTACATGTGCTCGTCACCAGCCGCCGCCGCAGCCGCCGTCGCAGTCGTCGCGGCG
The DNA here is from genome assembly GCA_012490785.1 of Eragrostis nindensis. NCBI lineage: Eukaryota > Viridiplantae > Streptophyta > Magnoliopsida > Poales > Poaceae > Eragrostis > Eragrostis nindensis. The sequence goes on along the minus strand of JAAXCT010000502.1, from coordinate 436,522 downwards.
CCGGCGGGGAGCGCCGCCGCCGCCGCCGCGGCCAGCAGGAGGAGGACGGCCAGCCCAGCGAGCGCCTTGGAGCCCGCCATTGCTGGTCTCGATCGCCCGACCGTCCAAGCTAGGAGGTGAGCTGAGACCAGCTCGGTGGATGGATGGATGGGATGCATGGCTTCGTGGTAGCGAGATCGCATATATACTGCGCTCGATCGATCGCGCGCCGCGCATGTCGAAAGCATGAGGGCCGCGGCGCCCGGCTCGCGGGCGGATACGTGCACGGAAACACAGAAACCGAATCGTCCGTTCCAGCCAGTGAGCTGATCTAGATACTGAGATGCGCGCGGATTCATGCTTTTCTTGTTCATGGAGCTGGTTAGCTTGGCTGTTGGCACGGGTACTGCGTGTTGGCTGTTTCTTCACTAGCTTAAACTGGGCATGTGAGGTGAACTTGTCCCGGCTCTGCAAAATGAGCAGGAGAACTACCAGTTCCATATGTAATAAGCACATAATTTGTCTAGTACTAAAACTCTTTTTTCTATCTTAATGAAAAAGCAGTGCTCCTGCCTCATTTTCGAAAAAAAAAAACTTGTCCAGGCTCTATGTATAGCGCTTTCAGTAACTAATTTAATTTGAACCTCCTATCAAGATTCATCAACTTCGAAATGCGCCAGTGTCACAGGTTCAGCAGTTCAGGATCAAGTTTTTACATGGAAATTCCGAATATTTCAGCAGGAACATAAGGATTAATATTGCAGTTTTTGTCAAAAAAAAAAAGCATGTCCTCTTCCTTGTTATCCTAGTACTATGTAATATCGTAGTCCAGAGCACCTAGTACTAATATCGTATTCCAGAGCATCATCCTCTTTTTTTTTTGCGATGGTCCAGAGCATCATCCATGCTTATGTTTTCCGAAGGTTTTGTTAATTTATACTTGTATTAATTACTGAACCATTTTCTCCAAGTGCTTATGACACAACCACGCTTTAACTCTAAAACTCTTTAAACAGTCACGCTTTCATTAGTTATAGAAGTTATTTACAGCATCACTAAAATCAATCAGTGTGTTATGCTTCTCCTAATTCATTTTAACACACTTTATCAAAGATTTACATCACTAATCTTATATCACTTGGAGAGGTTGCCTACAGAAATCGAGAAGAGGAACTAGTATAATAACATCAACGAGTGGGGAGCATGTGCCCCTTCGACCACACATCCTCTGTTTTCCGTCGCTATTCGATGGCATAAGATTTGGCCTTCAACTGTCTAGTTGGGTGGGCAATTATGCGAAAGTCTAAGGAATATGACGACACCTGAGGTTAAAAGAAAAAGTAGGCGGGCCTAGTATTGTTGTTGAAAAATTACTTGCGACAATATGAAATGGGAGAATGCCACTGCACGGACAAAAGGAGGAGGGGGTTTTCATGAAAGCTAGTGCCCCTACATGGCATGAATGAAGCTTGAGAATGGTCCTTGTCGTCAGGGACGATTGGGGAATCCATGTTAGGGGCGTGCTAATTTTCAGCTGACTGAAAATTATTGTTCATTTTACTCGACGGTTGCCAGCCGGAGGATGAAGATCAAACGGCTCCAACATTGTAACCTCCGATGGCACCCAGCATCGAACAGAAATGAATGGTCTCTCTCTTCTTTACCCTCGCACTGTTTTTGCTTCTCTTCTTCATTGACCGAAATTGTGACCACTTTCAGTCGAGTGAAGCTAGGCATGTTTGGTGCTGATATACAACTAGTATGGCTGTTCGTGCATTTGCACGGCTAGAGTTAATTGTTTTCACAACGATAATAGTATAAAATGTATTAACTTATATGTAGGTATTTTATGATATTTTGTAATAAACTTTTATATGCTCTCTCCTACGGTCGCATCCCTCGCTTGCTCGTAATGATACTAAGCTATTTGTCGCCTTGGCTTGTTCCGGCTCACTTGTTCTTCTAGTACACTTCTGCCAACTCATTATCCGTCCCGCCTACTTGTCGCACACTTCGGCAAAGGCTACTACCTTCCCCCCTCGTCTTTATACTGGTATGTTGGTCATGTTGTTGTTTAGATTGCCAGCTTGTCGCCCTCTCGTTCAAGGCTCTTCCCGTCCTCGTTTCTAACTTTTTTTTTGATTCTCTCACTCATCCATACTCTGTCATCGTCATAGCTTGTTTTTCAGCTTTCCTACTCATCACGTCATAATTTAGCTATTTAGACTCATAATGGTATGGTGAGAAAATTAGAAATAAGAAATAGGTATATTTTTAGTTATCTTTTATAACCCAAATTTAGTTATTTGTGACTTATAATGGATGACGGGTAATTTAGAAATAGGTGTGAAATGTATTTTTTTATTATTTTTTATTATTTCGAATTTAGCTATTTTTTTGACTCATCATGGCATGGTGGGTAATTTAGAAATAGGTTCGAGGGGTATTTTTGGCTATTTTTTATTATTCTGAATTTAGCTATTTTATAAATATTTGTAGGGGGTTTTGTGACTAATTTTTTATAATGGCAGTAGTGGGTAATTTTCTCTTCTTATTTTCTCGAATTAACGTGAGAATTTCTAGCATTTTAGAGGAACATGGTGGCTCTTTTTTCTCGTCAAGTATATATCTAATAGATACTAGTACGGAGCCGGTTGACATACAATCAAGACATCCCTAATATACAGATCTATTATATATATAACACCACGTTCGCTTCAAGGATTAAAAATTCCCACGTTAATCTGAGAAACTAAGAAGAGAAAAATACCACTAGTGCCATTATGAAAAAATTAGTCACAAAACTCCATATAAATATTTATTAAATAGCAAAGTTTGGAATAATAAAAATAGCCAAAATATTTCTAACACCTATTTCTAAATTACTCACCTTGCCATTATGAGTCAAAAATATCTAAATTCGAAATAATAAAAATACCTCTCACACCTATTTTTAAATTACCCACCATGCCATTATAAATCAAAAAATAGCTAAATTCAGAATAATAAAAAAATACCCTCCACACCTATTTCTAAATTACCCTTCATGCCATAATTCTTAGGGTTTAGGATTATGAAAAGAGCTAAAAGTATCCATAATTCTTATTTCTAATTTACCCACTATATCATGAGTTAAAAATAACAAAATTTTGGAATAATAAAAATATCCAAATTAAAATATACTTAATTTCAGTTTTTTAATACAATGTTATAAAAATATACTGCCATAGGAGTATCTAGCTAGTATGGCACATTCTCTTATTTTTAGCATGGCATGCTTTCTTCAAAATATTTCTTTTTAGCACGACCCGTTCTTTTTACTACTTTGACATATGTTAGTTGTTTAGCATGACATGTTTGAATCGACCTCACTTCTAAAACAAAGTCAAATATAATAGATTAGCTAAGACACAATCCAAGATAAATGATGACTCATCTCACATTCAAATTAAGAGATGAAATTCTAGATTCTATTTCTACTATTTTATAAATAGAGTATAAAACAAATAATAATAATAATAATAAAGTATGTTAAATTTTTTATATATAAAAATATATTTCAATAGTATAATAAATTTTGCAGCGCAAATGCGCAGCCGGTCATCATAGTTTATATATAATCCCGTACATTCATCGTATCTTCGTACTAATCGCCACAAGTTCAGTTCGCGCGTTGCATGATCTGTCCTGCTCCAGTCATAAACAGACGGCCGCGACTAATTAATTGGACTATTGGCCCCGTCTTCACACGACTTGAGTGCTTGGGCTGCACGCCAGCGCCGCGTAGCTGTGACGGCAGGCGTCCCGGCACGCGGCCATCATCTTGCTGCCGGAGCGGAGCCGGCCGCACAGGGTGCGCACGCACGAGCGCTCGCAGCCTCGGCCGCCGCACCTGTGGTAGCAGGAGAGCTGGCAGAACCGGAAGTCGTCGCGCGGCACGCACTGGTCGAAGCACGCCTCGAAGCAGGGCCGCCCGCCCAGTCCCGCCGCCGCTGCCGCCGACGACGACGACGAGGACCAGAGCACCGCAACGGCGAATACGGCGAAGAGCGCGCGGCCGTACCTCTCCGCCGATCTCCATTGCCTGCTGGCGCGCCGCCCGATGGACGAGCACAGCACGCTTGCTTGTTTTTTTTTTGATAAGAGGGCCCTTGCCCTCGGATTCGAGTAGCGAATCCGTCTCTCTACCCCCGGGACTCTCACACACACGCACACACACCACACGCACACACGCACACGTGAGCACGCAAGGTTCGACCCGAGGTTTCGAACCTGCGTGGGCTGCCCGGCACTGGCCGGTGCTGGCCACCCGCTCCCCCAGCGGGTCTCTCACAGCACGCTTGCTTGTGCCTTCGATTTGTACGAGCACAGCAGTTGTGCCTGGAAACAGAAAACGCAGACGTGACGCTGGGCCTTGGGGTGGCGTGTTGGTGGTGAGAGAGATGCGACGACAGCTCATGGTTCCGGTGTGATCGCTTTTTTTCTTGACGTAAACATGGCAGGTGTGCTGCCTTTGCATTAAAAAAAAGAGATCACACCGCAGTCAGAGTACAATTTATTACAGTTCAGACAGCTGTAGCTGGCTTGCTAGGAAAATGTTTGCATACTAAACGAAAAGAGAGAACTGGAAAGAAAAGAAAGAAACTTGCAGGGCCAACACGCTGGCCAAAAGGAGGCAGATTGAGCTAGAATAAGTGAAGCTTAGGGGTTGGGTTCTACAGCAGCGTTATGTCCAGGGCCGGAGCCTCAGGTAGACCATCCTGGGCTCCGGCCCCACCTTGCCCAGGAAAAAATGCTGATAATTCAATGGTGTAGCCTTCCTACAAACATGAGGCACTAACCAAACTACCGTGCACTACTACAAGCTCGCTTGCCAGCAGCACTCAAGTCACACATAACCCTGAACTGCCCGGGGCATTGCTCCTCAATTCCTCAGTGCTGCAGCGAAAGGACGATGTTTACTACTGGCTGGCCCCTCCTTGACATGCCGTCACGCTCCGCCACTGGTTATGTCCACTTGGTTCTTCATGGCACCTGTTGACGAGATTAAAGAGATTAATTTCTTCCTTTGCCATCATTGCCACCTGATTGTAGTCCCTCGTCTTGTTTTCAAAAACGCGCCTGTTTCGCTCTTTCCACACATTTCACCACGTATAGAAAATTATTCCTGCTGCTCTGCGTTGTTGTGGCCTATTGATCGTGTCGGTGTTCTCAAAGAGCCATGGAGCCACCCCTTTATCGTGTGCATCCCGAAGTTGCACACTTGCAAAACGTTCTGGTGTGATCGTCGCATCGGGCACGGTCACTTTTATTTCTATCGTCGCGTTTATTTCTCACCAACCATTAATTTAAGTGTGAGATGAGTCATCATTTATATCGGTTGTGTCTTAGTTAAACTATTGTATTTGATTCATAATTTAATTGCATTTACTTTAATTTATTAGTGTTTGAAATATCAAATAGATTTCTTCATTAATCCAAATTTAGAAAAGTGAGTAATCTAAAGATAGAAATTAGGTGTATTTTTGGCTATTTTTATTATTCCAAATTTAGATATTTTTGAACTCATAATGGTATGACGGGGTAAATTATAAATAAGAATTAGGGGTATTTTAGCTATTATTTGTTATTCCAAATTTAATTGTTTTTTAGACTTGGCATGGTGGGTAATTTAGAAATAGATGTGAGGAAATATTTTCAACCTTTTTTAACTATTCAAAATTTAGCTATTTTTTTACTCATAATGGCATGGTGGGTAATTTAGAATAGGTGTAAGGGTATTTTTAGATATTTTTTATTATTCCAAATTTAGCTATTTTTTACTCATAATGGCATAGTGAGTAATTTAGAAAATGGTATGAGGGTATTTTAGTCTAAAACTTTTCTAATGGCGGTGGTGGGTAATTTTCTCTTCTTATTTTCTCGAATTAACGTGGGACTTTCTAACCCTTAAGAGCGAACGTGGTGGCTCCTTTCCGTCGTCAAATATATATATATTATATATATATATATATATATATATATATATAAAATAGATTATATATATAAGATTTTGCGTTTTTTTTTTGCGAGTGAGTAAGATTTTGAGTTAATCTCAAGTTAATAACACAAACTTCATATAAGATCATTGACGATGACATTTTAATGGTCAACATGTTCGTTCATCCTTAACCCCTTTGTATAAACTTCTTTTTCTACGACTACTGATTATAGTAGCATCTGAGCATCTCTATCTTATTGCTTTTATAACTGTCTCATCTTTTATGATTTTTCACTGTCATGCCATTTTAGTAGGCAGACTAACCTAACGATGCCATACTTGTAGGAGTGTGTGTACGTGCACTGTGAGCGTATGAGTTGTACTGTGTAATAAAAAAAAGAAAAGAGTACGAGTGACTCAGGGTCTGTTTGTTTGATCTGGAGCTTTTGAACTTTTAGAAAAGCGGGCTATTTGAGTAGCTGAAAAGCTACCCGTTAGACTTTTAATGTTGACTTTGTAATATATATTTAGCTTCTCAGCATGCCAAAAGTTATAAAAAGCAGCTCTCAGTTAGCTTTTTAGCTTCTAGTTCATTTCATCAAAGTCAGCTTTTCATCACTCCAAAAGTCAAATAAGAAGTTTGCTCAAGCCAGCTGAAAAGCTGAAACAATCAGGCCTTTAGGCCTGTCTTAATGTATCTTTTCATAAGCATTAAATTTTATGCCACATCTGTATTTTTTTTTCTTTCATCATAAAAAAAATCAGACTCGCTTTATTAAACACAGACTAAAAACAGTGTAATAAACTTTCATCTCATATAAAACTGGCTTTATCTGTCTTTTGTACCCGAGATCCACAATGCACCACCGAACCGATCGACGAACCCGTCACTCCATCGACGACAGCAACAATCCCATTGACCACAAGCATCACCCACCCGACCGTGAGACCTCGACGAGATCAGTGCACCTCGCTACGTCTAGCTTGGTGAAGCTGAGCTCATATCATCAGTCTGTGTAGCTCGTGAGGCCTTTTTAGTTTTTGGATCTAGCCTTTGTCCGTCCCAGCTCTCAGTTCGTTTTCCCCCCTTTTCTATAGTTTTTTTTTTCGAGTGAAAGAGAGCTTTATTGATTATTCAGAGATGAAATTACAATCCTAAACAATCAGGTGTTGAACACACACAGGTGCTTCGAAATTATCTTCTATAGTCTTTCGAAAAAAATTATCTTCTATAGTTCTTATGATTATTTTCATGTATTAATGATTTCTTTTTGCATTGCAAGTTTCAAAAAAAAAAATCATGATACTTTGGAAATCTTGATCAATAATTTTGACACTCTAGTTCAACATTTATATAAAATGTTGGAACAATACTTCTTTTAAAACAAAAAAAATAGATTTCACATTTGAGGCTACAAGGTTGGACAGATTTTAAAACCTAGTTCAACTGCATTTTCTGCTGCCCTGAATGGAGATCGCAGAAAATTTTGAACTGGCAGCGCTCTAGAAAACAAATACAACTCGCAGGGCCTATATGTAATTCCGTTGTGCCTGCTATGTGATTTCCATTGTGCATGGAGAGAGGAAGTCAATCCAGGGCGTCAGCCAGATAGATGTCCTAGCAAGGTGCAACAACAGAGCAGATAAGATGAAAACAGGCGCTACTTGCTTGCATGATGAGCGCTGAACAGAGGCCGGGAGAAAAATTGAATTGGCAGCGCTATCTCTAGTCTAGCAAACAAATACTAGTAGACTTCGGGCAGTTCTGAACGAAACGTAGCAAACAAAGTGTTAGAACAATAATACCTTGTTCTTTTTTAAAAAATAAAAGGTCTCACATTTGAGACTGCAAGGTTGGACAGATTTTAAAACCTAGTTCAACTGCGTTTTCTGCTCCGCTGAACGGAGACCGCAGAAAACTTTGAACTGGCAGCGTTCTAGAAAACAAATACAACTCGCAGGGCCTATATGTAGTTCCATTGTGCCTGCTATGTGATTTCTTCCATTGTGCTTTCTGGATGAGGGAATGCCAGGAAGTCAAGCCGGGGCGTTTGCCAAATAGACGTCCTAGGTGCAATGCAACACAATAGAGCAGATAACATGAAAACTAGGCGCTACTTGCTTGCATGATGAGCGCTGAACAGAGGCCGGGAGAAAAACTTGAATTAGCATAGCAGCGCTGCTATCTCTAGCTAGCAAGCAAATAGTAGTGTTGGGTGCATACGTACAGGCAGTAGTGAAGGAAACGTAGGAGGAGTACATTTGATTTGATTCATTTGCTACACTTGCATGCTCCCGTCGCCAGCTGCCGGGCGGTTGAGCCCGCAGATGAGCTCTTGAAGCGCTCTCCACGACGACCCGCCCTCGGCCGCCGCCTCTCGCGCTTTCGCCGCCATCGCAGCCGCGTTCCTCGCCGCCGCCGCGCCCTTCTCCCCGGTCATCAGCTCCCTCACCACCGCCGCGACCTCCTTGCTCGAGACCAGCGCACCATTTCTTCCCGCCGGCACCTTCAGCCCAATCCCGAGCTCGTCGACGGCCAGCTTCGCGTTGAGGGGTTGCTCCGCGCCATGGGCCACGCCGCCAGCGGCACGCCGGCGCTGACGCTCTCCAGCGTGGAGTTCCAGCCGCAGTGGCTGAGGAAGCCCTTGACGCACTCGTGCGCGAGGATCGCGCACTGGTCCACCCACTCGCCGCGCACCACCATGCTGCCTCTGCCTCGGACGCGCTCCTCGAAGCCGGCGGGCAGGGCGGCGACGTTCACGGGCCGCACGGCCCACAGGAAGTCGAGCCCGGACTGCTCCAGCCCGTCCGCCACCTCCCGCAGCTGCGCCTCCGGCACGGCCACGAGCGTGCCGAGCGCCACGTAGAGCACCGCGCGCCCGGCAGCCGCCTTCTCGTCCAGCCACGTCATCCAACAAGCCGGCCCTGAGCCTGAGGGAGGAGGAGGTGTTGGTGGTCGGTTGAGGGCCTCGAGGCAGAGCGGGCCTACTGGCCAGGCCCGAGGCCCGACGTGCCGGTTCCAGTGCTCGATGTAGCGGCTCTCCATGGCGTCGAAGGTGTTCACGATCAAGCCCTGGCTGCCGGCTATGGCTCTCCCGATCCCGTCCGTCTCAGGGCGGATGGAGGCCGTCCGCGCCGGGTCGCGGAAGCGGTCCGGGATGTCGGCAAGCGCGAGCCGGACGTGCGGGAGCTCCGGCACGGCGCAGAGCGCGTCGGCGCCGCCGTTGAGGAGCGCGGCGGCCGGGTTGTGGCGCAGGCACACGTCCCGCATGACGTGCGCGAACATGCTGGTGCCGAAGAAGGACAGCGTCCGGACGCCGAGCCCGGCCGCGGCAGCGTGCGCCCAGTCCAGGAACGCGTCGGCGACGACGACGCTGGCGGGTGGCCGCGCGGCGGCGAGCGCCTCCTCGAACCTCGGCCGCAGCGCCGACACGGCCTCGAGGAACGCCGGCAGGGAGGACGACAGCGAGCCCAGGGCCTCGACGCACTCCACGGCCACGCCGTCGGCGCCCGGAATCACGTGGCCGGTGAAGGGGAGCTCCACGACTGCCACGCCGTCGGCGCCGGACAGCGCGGCCCGGACGAATGCCGCGTTGCCCGGCGTGGTGAGGAAAGTGACGGTCGCAAGCTGCCGGCGGCGGAGCAGGTGGGCTAGCTGGGTCAGCGGGATGGTGTGGCTCTTGGCCAGAAATGGAAATAGGACGACGTGGGGGAGCTGAGCCTGCTGGGCGTCGTCCGCTTGGCGAGGCAACGAGGCAGCAGACGCCATGACCGGCCGGGAGCTGAACGCTGAGAGTTATAGACTTGTTAAGCACCTAGCTTTTGCAATGTGTTTAATGATCCTTTCTCTTTAAGAATTTGTTCTAAGCATCTCGCATGGTACATGCGATCAGTGCTGGGTTTTTTAAGGTATCGTAATAAGTGGAGTATCTTTTTCTTCAAATGCAATCCATATTCTACCTGCCACGCACACTTACTTGGACCGTTCGTGATTGGATCAGAACGTTGTCAAACATGATATAGAGAATCATATGCTTGGTGTCCTTGTCAGAATCAGGCGACCACTTTTGCGTCAACGTGATCCCCTTTCCGCACTTTGAACTGCTCGATCTACAAGTAAGCAAGTACACTTCGGCCCAAAAACATGCGCCGACGGCTGACACCCACTCAGTGATTTTCCTTTTCTCCGGTCGCTATATACTGGCGTTGAAAATGAAATGTCTGTCCTAAATCCCAACTGCACTCACTACAAGAAAAACCCACTGTACATACGCTTTATTAATAGGTTAGACACGCATATTGCATCTCTATCAAGATGTATAGACGTTTTCACAAAGCGTGTCCGAGGCGTCTTCGCACGGGCCGTGTCAGAGTTCAGTAGATACGATTTTTGAAAGCGTGTCTATAAAGGTTTCGACGCTTCATAGAGACATTATTCAACGTACCTACATATATAGATATGTTTTCATAGATACAATACAATACGTATCTATTGAAGTAGACACGTTTCATAATGACGGATTTCTGCGTGTTAAGAAATGTAGACATGTTGTATGTCGTCTTTATAGTTACGTGTCAAAAAATAATGTAGACACCCATTGGGTTATTCACACCATTAGTAGGAGTTGAACCTAAGACCTCTTTGTTTCATGCAAGCTCCTCTAACCATCTCATCTCGCAAACAATTCTGAATATATTTTGACATATATTCTTTTCTACTCATTTGTTCTAAGTGTTTCAACGTCTCTAGAACCATTGATAGTGTGTCAACACTGTCTCTAGTTGAAGCTAGATACGATGAAAGCGTGTCTAATATCATATTATGTTTATACGTTCTTTATAACGTATCAAGAAGCATCTTCACATGAGGCTAGATATGGTCAAAACGTGTCAAAATGTCATAACACTTTGAGACATTCTCTAGCATCTCAAGAATCGTCTTTGAGGAGCTAACGATGGTTGAAAGCGTATCTAATATCGTATCATTGTGAGATGTTTTCAAAAGCATGTCAAGAAGCGTGTTTACGATGCGTAGTAACAGTTCAAAGCGTGTCTAATATTGTATCACTTTAAGATGTTATAAAAAGCATGTCAAAAAACATGCTTATTTTGTTACTCACGTTAAAGCGTATCTAATAACGTGTCAAACTGACACGATCTCAATATCGTGGCAAAAAACGTCTTTAGGTGCTGATGTAGTGATGTTTATAAAAAACGCATCTAGAAAAGCGTGTTTAGAAGACATTTTTTCTTGTAGTGACTGACTGTTTACTTGTGTACCGGAAGTGCAACTCCTGAATCACCTTGTTGTTCTTACTACTGTACTCCTTCGGGTTTTAAATTGTTGACGTTTGACCATTTTTAAGTTACGTTTGACCATTCGTCTTATTCAAAACATTAGCTTAAATATGCAAAATTATAAGTTACATTTTAATTTCCTTAGTGATGAAACTAATCATAACAAAATTTATGATAATTTCTAAAATATTTTGAATAAGACGAATGGTCAAACGTAACTCAAAAAAAAACAAACGTCAACAATTTAAAACCGGAGGGAGTACTTGCTTAGCATGGATACTAGAACACCTGAAACATCACTTGGACTCAAACATCACCCGCGTGGGTCCTGCTAGCCAAGTTTGCGAGTTGCAGCCGGACGTTGGACTGGACGATTGCTTTTTTTGTTAGAACGTTCTTGTCGCTGTAACTGAAGCAGTGTTGGGTCCTTTTGTGCTCTGCAGTGGTGAGGCCATCAACAATTCAGCCCAGCCGAAATAAAACTAGCCCACCTATAGCCCATGACAAAGAATGTTGTTCCGGGCCATCATCCTATCTTTGGACCAGAGATGCGTTAGAGCGTCCCCAATGGCCAACTCTTAGTTGACTTTTAGAATTATTTATTTAAAAAAAAGAAGAGAGAAGGCTGCTAACTCTTCTTCAAGAGCTAATATCTAAGCAAAATGAAAGAATGAAACATGGGACCCACATTTCATTTATTTTCTCTAAGAGATGGGTGCTACCTCTTAGCTAACTCCACAATTAGGAATGCTCTTAGCGCAGTCTTATGGGCTAAATGGCTCGACAGTCAAGAAAAGGTAATGGGTATCAGGCCATTCTCAATGCACACTTTCATTTCATTATTTCCAAGACAAGATTTTAGGAAAGAGAGCCACCTTCCTTTCATGGGGATGAAAGGCCTCTCACAAGAGATGAAAATTTCCCTTATCTCTGCTCATAATTACCTTGCCAAGTTAGCAAAAAATGTATATGTGGCATAGATTTAATGCTTATGAAAAGGTGCATTAAGACTGGCCTTAGACCGGCAGTCATGATGGAACCAAAAAATGTCAAGTCAGTGACATGTTGCTACTTGCGAGAAAAAATATATGAAAACACATACCAAACTAATGCTAAATAATGACTGACTAGTTTGCAGTCACTTCCCAAGTAATTAGAAAGAATATCTTATTAAATTTATTATTCATTATGTTTTTGCGTTTAGATTATTTCTCTAGAAGATTAATGGGTTTACAATCACATACTTGTGTGTTTATATTTTGTATACAATTACCTTTAAATTTTAAATTTATTTATGTTGAACATAGGCTAGTAGGGTAGCATATGAGTTCAACCTCCTTACAATTTCTGTCTGGATCCTACTATCACGATAAGTATATGCCATAATAGCAATAATAAGCTCATTACATCAACACTTTATTGATACGTCCACTCATCGTATCGTCTTACTATCGCCACAAGTTCAGTTCACGCGTTGTATGATCCGTCCTGCTCCCGTCTTCACACGACTTAGGTGCTGTGGCTGCACACCAGCGCCGCATAGCTGTGGCGGCAGGTGTCCCGGCACGCGGCCATGATCTTGCTGCCGGGGCGGAGCCGACCGCACAGGGAGCGCACGCACGAGCGCTCGCAACCGAGGCCGCCGCACCTGTGGTAGCAGGAGAGCTGGCAGAACCGAAAGTCGTCGCGCGGCACGCACTGGTCGAAGCACGCCTCGAAGCAGGGCCGCCCGCCCAGTCCCGCCGCCGACGAGGACCAGAACACCGCGACGGCGGCGACGGCGAAGAGCGCGGCCGTGCCTCCGCCGATCTCCATTGGCTGCAGGCGCGCCCCCCGGCCGAGCTGAGACCTCGAAGGGGCCGACGAGCACAGCAGTTGTGCGGGTATTTGCTTTGTAGTACGAGCACGGCGGTTGTGAAACAGAGGACGTGACGCGGGGTGCCGTGTTGTGATGAGACGGGGCGGGCAGCTCATGGTTCCGGTGTGATCGTCGCATCAGGCATAGTCACTTCGATCTGCCGTTGCGTTTATTTCTTCCAGGATAGCAACCTGCAACCATATACTACCTTTTTTTTCCCACTGCGTGGTAGTGCCGTCGCCTGTTTGTGGCAGCCAATCTCAAGTTAATGCAAGCGTCACTTTGGATCCATGTGTAGTTTCTTTTTTTTTCCTTTTCTTTTTTAGGGTGTGGGTAGCTGTGTTGGAGCTCCCTGCATCTTCATAATCTGAACCCTGGTGATAAAAAATGGGAAGAAATCGATCTCCAATCTCAAATCGATCTTGTTAGAACAACAAACTTGGTTCAAAATTGTTGTCCTAACAACATCAATTCAGGAATGGATGGAGTAAACCTCTAGGGAAGGGTTGGCCGAAAGTCAATGTCTACAAGAGCGTCAGGTGTAATTATCATGCGCAGGAGGAATGGCTATGCTTTCATCATTTATAGGCTCATGTTTAGTTACTCCTATGATGAAGAAGTGAAGCTTCTAGCATGTTGGGAGGGTCGGATGTTGCCGCACCAATGGTCCGAAGATGGTACTCTTTCCGAGCATAGCCTAGCTCGAAAGAGAGCGTCATCCGTCATTCTAAAGGATATTAAAGCCCATAAGGCATATAGAATGACTCTGTCTTGTGTAATTAATGTACCTCTTTGTTTTTTTAAGCCGTACCTTTGTTGCAAAAGAAAATCGCTACATTTTACCCGTCTTAGTATGAGTCATGCGCATCAACCTATATAAAAAACATTTAGCCTGTTTTTTTATAAAAATATACTTAAAGAATTCAAAACCTCTAATTGTTATGGAATAAACAAAAACACTATATCTTGTAACATTGTGATCAGACCAACATGGAGTGGCACTAACTTATTGTAGTCTTTGTACCTCCCTTTCTTAGTTATTTGAAATGTCATGCATTTATCAACGAGGTAAAGTCACCGTGCTATCAGTGTTTGTTTGGATGGACAAAGGAGAAAAACACATGAACTCTATCATAATGTCAACCACACTCTTAGCTAAGATGAATTTTGTCTGTGTACACTTGAGTCCTCCCCCCCCCCCCCCCCCCCCCCCCCCCCCCCCCCCCCCGGCAGCCCATTTGAACTTAAGGGACCCCCACTTTTCCAAGCCCCACGTGTCTCCCAACCCAGGCCCCGCACCCCTTTCAAGCCGAGGCGACACTTAGGGCGTGATTGGTTTCCATCTCTACGGAACCAAGTTGGTCGCAAGGGAGCCAGGCCCTGCTAGCCACGCATCGTGCGAGGGCTAGCATCGTGCGAGCCTGGCTCGGAAGAAATCGATTCTCGTATGTGGCGAGCCAGGCTGAGCACTGTCTTTTGCATCTCCGAAGTCATGCGCAGCAATAAACGCAGGCAACTAATCAGTAGATTTTTGCACCGCATTAGCCTGGGTAGCGTCGCGCATCCAACCAATCAATAGATGGTTGCATGCCATGAGCCTAGTTGGGCCTGGTGCGCCCAACCAATCATGCCCTTAGGAATCATGGACTGCATTCATTGATGCTACAATTTTGCATTATAACTATGATCAGTGGCGGATCCAGCGAGAAAATTTAGGTAGGGTGAAGCTGCGACACAAATTTGAACGAACAGTCGAACACCAAAATTGAACCACAAAAACACATATCTATGAATAAAACATGCAAGAATCAAGGATGGTACCCATATATTGTTTGAATAGTGAACGATGACACTTGAACTTGAACCATATATTCTACATATAAATAACAAACATGCCAATGTCAAAAATAAATATTAAACGAATTAGGAAGAAGCAGGCTTGCAGCACTGCAAGACATCGAGGCCGGCAGGCCCATTGGTGAATTGGCCTAATTAGGAGCCCATACTCTTCTTTGTCTGCCTTCTTCCTTGGAAAACTGACGCCGAATGCAGGTCATGGCAGACAACATCTGGCACGCTGGTTGCCAAAACTTAGGAGGAGGAGCAGGGGAGACTCGGCCTGAGTTTAGGTAGGAGGAGGAGCAGGGGAGACTTGCCCTATTGGAAGATCCACCTATGACATGATGTGTCTATTGTTGGTAGAATGAAGTTGACGTGTTTAAGGGCACATGCCCCCCTCCCCACACACACACACTCAATGGATATTATGATTGACGTACGTGACAAAAATGATAAAATGAGAAGAATATAAGCATTGGTATACATGTTTTGTCAATGTGGAAAAAACGGTAAGCTTACTTTTCAACCTATACTGTTTACTTTTGCTTTAATTATCTTGGTTTAATTTATTCTAGAAATAAAAAATTATCAATGAAGAGGTTTTGTTGTGTAAGACTAATTGTACAAAACTTCTATACAAGGGCATCACGAAATTCTCACGTGACTGTTGGCCAAAAAACAACCCTCTCTGGATCTCTTAGTCACATAGTTAAGACAATCTAGTTACTTTGCAAGGTAAGTCCATCGCGATGCCATTGAAAAGAGGCTAGGCGGTTGAAGCTTGATCTGCAACAGTTCCAAAGAGCTAGGGTGCCAAGCAACATGTTCAAGTGCAATGGCAGTCGTGTGGATGCAGTTGCTACAATAATTCTATGACGATTGATATAACATGGGATGTGTGTCTTCTATTTGAGAGCCATGACAGTCGTTTCTTTGCCTTAATCATGATAGAGTGGGGAAGCAAACAAGAAAAAGGAGAAGAACAACAAGCAATGGCTATGCAGGAGTTGGGACGTGCGTCATTACATGAGACCACCTTCGTAAAAGTTCTCTACATTTTATTTCGTATGTATAGCACCGTCTTTGTTAATATCACATATAATTATATAATAAGATTTTAAGTTAATCTCAAGTTAATAACACAAACTTCATATAAAATCATTGACGATGACTTTTAATGGTCAACATGTTCGTACATCCTTAACCCCTTGTATAAACTTTTTTCCCAACTAATGATTAGAGTAGCATCTGAGCATCTCTATTTTATTGTCTTTGATGACTGTCTCATCTTTTATGATTTTTTTGCTGCCATGCACTTCTTAGTAGGCAAACTAACCTAATGATGCCATATTTATATTCACTTTATCATGTGACTAATCATGATCACACATTCCATCCTAGACCATTTTTTTAAAAAAAACTTAAGGTATTGTGTGTTAAACCAGAGTACAAGTGACTTTCGAAAGGGTATGTAGCATAGTAGTTACAAAACTCTTAGTAGCACATTATATCCTTGGTTCGACTCCCCGTGCGAGCGATTTTTCTAAAATTTAACTACGATGCGCCTTCAATGGTAGATGATGTTTGCATCGACACAGTGAGCTGTCAGTGGTGACTTCGTCAATCTCGAGGATTTGTCAGTTCAGTCTTCAAAGATGCTCATAAGGGTAGGATTTGCTCACGTGCGTTCATAGAAGTGTGTGTGAGTGTCTGAGTTGCACTTTATAATCGAAGAAAAAAATACGAGTGACTTAGGCAATGCAGCCTTTTATAAGCATTAAATTTTGTCATATCTGCATTTTATGCTAACTTGATAAGATAATTATAAAGAGAGAAGATAAACTTTCGCCTTATGTAAGAACCCATAAAAAGAATCTGACTCTCTTTATTAAAACACACAGACTTAAAAATAATGCAGTGAAAATGTGCCCGAGATCCACAATGCACCGAACGAGTTTCCCACCGAACCGATAGACGGACCCGTCACTCGATCGACGACAGCAACAAACCCATTGACCACAAGCATCACTCACCCGACCGTGGAGACCTCGACGCGAAGAAACCCTTCCCAAGTCTCACCCGTTCCACGCCCCCGTCCAGCTCTCGACCCGCCCTGAAATCCATCCCGCGACTCACGAGTCCCCCCCTCCGCTTGTCCCCTGCTCCTCCTCGCCTTCCTCCTCTCTCTCCCCTAGGATTCGAACTCTCTCGCCTCTCACTCAAAACCAAACCCACCAAGCGCACGGGGGAAAAAAGAAAAAAAATCTCACTGCACCGCGCCGCGACCAAATCTAGGGTTGGTTGGTTCGCCATGGCCGACCCGCCGCCCCCGGAGGCGCAGCCGCCGCCCGCCGCCGACGCTGCCGTTGCTGACCCGGTCGAGAAGCCCCCCGCGGCGCCGCTCACGCCGGAGGAGCCGGACGCCGCCGAGGAGGAGGCCGCGGTTGAGGATGGGGCGGGCGAGGCGGAGGAGGAGGAAGAAGAGGAGTACGTGAGCGACCCCGATGACGCGCCGCTCCCGACGATGCGGCGCCGGGACGCCGCCAGCGACGACGAAGGGTCCGAGGACGGGAGGCCCCGGGCACGGATCGGCCCCGACCGCGACGACGACGGCCAGGGCGCCCCCGAGGCGTACGACGACGAGGCGGAGGAGGACGAGGAGTACTACGACGAGGAAGAGGAGGAGGCGGGCGAGGGGTTCGCGGAGGAGTACGAGGGGCGCGCCCCGCAGGCGCCGGCGCCGGCCAAGGAGGACGGAGGCGCTGGGAGCGGTCAGGGGGCGCGCGTGGAAGACGGCGAGAACGCCGGGGAGGAGGGGATGGCGGAGGGCGAGGGGGAGGAGAAGGAGCAGGAGCCCTTTGCTGTGCCCACTTCTGGCGCCTTCTACATGCACGACGACCGGTTTCAGGAGGAGAACCGTGGCCGCCGCAGGTCTGTGTGGCTTCCTCAAACTTCATACCACAGCTCATAGTTTCTGTACAATCACATTTCTTCATATGTAGCTTGACTTAGGTCCAGGGGTTTAGACTTTATCTCCTTTTTGCCAAAATAGGGCGACCAATCAATCTGCTCGAGTTCCAGTTAACTCTGCCTCTTAAAACGAACTGTAGTGCCGAATAAGACAGAGCCTTACCTGAATCGTGGTACTGAACTAGAGCCCAAATTTGGTTGACTTTTAAAATCTGCGTAACACAACCATTGGTCCGTGATATGCATCGTAGTGAACGGCCTTGTACTTTAGTGGAGGGCACCTAAAGTTATCGGATGGCTTGTACTGTAACGTAAACTAGTATATTTTGTTAGCTTAGTATCACCTGGAGTTACGACCAAAATAGCATTTTGTTTGAACACAGAAAATCTGATTAAAAAGGTTCACAAGTAGGACAGTAGAGACTCGCGGTTCTAGAAAGCAGGATGGGTAGTTGCATTCCAAACGGCAAATGCCACTGTGATTGAGCTGGAAGGCCTATGCTACGCATCCAGAAAAAGATAACTTTGGAAATAAAGACGCTACTTTAAATGGCGCTTGTGTATGCAACACAATGCTGGTTCAGAGCATTGATAGAGTAATGACTAGGTAAGAAAAATCGAAATAGAGCTGCTGGAGTTTGGGAAATAACACTAACAAGTAACTACAGACCAGCTACTGTACTGTAGCCGTTAGATCAAATGCGATGAATATATGTGCATCTCATTGTACACATGGAATTGCTTATGTTTTGAAGAATACTGGAATGCATTGAATACTAAGTAGCAAGCATTGTTATTGCCTAATTGGGATTTGGGAAATGCTTTTACTACAGTTTTGGGAACAATGGTTCTAATTTTTGTTGTTATGATGTTTTCCATGAGCATTGAAGCAGTCCAAGGTGGTTTTGGTGCAACAGGTTGAGGATAGTTCTGACTTTATTTTGCGTGGAATGGATCAATGTTTCTGGATGCTTAATGTTTAGATTTTAGGATAATCATATGTGTTTTTGATTGAGGAAAAGTATAGTCAGATGTTTAATCATTACATATCACTACTATGGGTTGACTGGTTGTTCATAGAGTTCTGGGAATCTTGTAGCTGTGAATATCATACATTCTTAAGTAATGAAGAGTACTCTTTGACTGCTAATAGCTCTTAGTTCAACGAGCAACTGAGCACGGCCCATTGTGACCACAGTATTTGTTCAGATTGGTGCCAATAGGGTGCGGTGATTTTCATTGTGTCAATTTACTTGTGCAAGGAAGTTTTGTCATAATTCCATGTACCAGTGGTGGTGGTAATGATAATGAATCTGCTCATGTTAACCATCACGCGTACTGACTGTTTCCTGTTTTATAAACCAGGCGAATGTTTGGTGGGAGGAAGTTATGGGATGCCAAAGATGATCAAGCCTGGGTGCATGATAGATTTGAGGAGATGAGCTTGCAGGACGAGCGCTATGAAGTAATTGCTCATGACCTTTACTCCTTTGATTTGCAAAACCAGGTTTATCATTTCCCACTTAAGAAGTTTCATGGATAAAAATCTTCTCAGGATAAGAGGATGTCAAGAGGTCGTTTTAGGGGTCGTGGTGGAGGTAAACCACGAGGTGGTGGTCGTGGCTTTGTCAGAGGTGGAAAGCACCGCAATTACCATGAAGATGGGAACACCCAAAACCCTCCACCAAAGGTTGTCAGAGGGCGAGGCCCTCGACGTTATGAAGCTGTTGCAAGGAACAGCAGGGATGTTGGGTCTCAACGAAAACAGTGAGTGATAAATGTCTTGGAACGCTTAAATCATAAATGTGTCTGGCCAATGCTGTACGTCTACTAGTGGTTTAGTTCTCTTACAGAGTTTTCTCTTTGCTTGTTCAGAGCAGCAAGGTTTCGAGAATCTGCTCCAAATGCTGCACCAGTCAGAGAGTCCAGTCAAGTTTCGCATGCACAGCCAGAAGCTGCCCCTCCTAAAAGGAATGTTATCAATTCAAGCCTAAATTATGCGTCACCACCATTTTATCCCTCTGGTGCATCCAATCAAGAATTTTCTGTAGGAGCCCAAAGGAGGGACATGCATGCAGGTGGTTCCAATAAGGTCATTCCATCTTCCGTGAAGATGGATGAAAAAAGGCTACAACCTGGTCCAATGGGTAGGGGCAGGCCAGCTGTGGATTACAGTGGGCGTGATAGGTTTCATGCTGATGGTCCTGTTAGGTCAGCACCTGGAAGGGCGAACACAACATCATCGGGATTTGCTGGATCGTCAGTTAATTCTGGCCAATCCTCTATTGTCAGGTCCCCAGGGGGTAGTTCAAACATTGGGAATCAGCCCACTTCATCACTTCGCCAAACATCAAGGATTTCAACACAACCGCAAAGTAACACATCTGTCATGCAGCAGAAGTCAGGTCAAATAGTGAATACATCTGCAACGAGAGTACCATCTCAACAGTTGAGCAATCGTGCCAGCAATCCTTCATCAGCTGCCCAGCATCTTTCGGTTAAATCAACCGAAAGTGGTGAAAATGGCTCATATCCAAGCCCAAACAATACCAAGGCACCTTCTGCTGTGAGCATTGTGAATAACCAGGAATCTGGACGGGGCTCATTTGTGTATGGTGGAGCCCAAGTTATTGGGGCTGCTGGAGCTGTTGGTCTTTCACAGGGTGATCAAAACTTTCCTGGCACTCCAGCCCTGCTGCCAGGTCTGCCTCCTTAATCATTCAATTTGTTGTGTTTTGATTATTGTTTTTTTTCCTTTTCTGATGAACCTCACTGTATTGTCTATTTTCTGTCTTGTAATGCAGTTATGCAATTTGCGGGTCAGCATCCAGGTGGTCCCGGAGTTCCTACTATTGGTATGGCCCTCCCTGGCTATGTAGCTCAGCAGCAGATGGGAATGGGGAATAACGAAATGACATGGTATATTTCATTATCTCTTGCTAGATTTTCTAGTGTTTTCTGTTCTGTGTGGGGAATAATGTGTATTGTGGTATTGATATTTTTCTAGAAGCGATGTTAACTTTCTCAGACAATAAAATGGATGAAGCAACATCATTATTTGCTTAAGAATCCTGTGGATGCATCTGTCTCGTTTCTCATTACTGACTTCATTTTTGCGTCGGATACATTTTCATTTTCTTCACATTGTTGCAATGCTCTCACTTTCGTGTATTTTGATAACACCAAGGGTATTTTCATGACTCAGTTGCTTTGCAACACTTGTTCATTTGTTAATCGTGCATATACAACTTTTTCGTGCTTCTTTGCTTTTACATTATATTGAAGATGTTTTGATCCTCCCAAGTATGCCACAACCTTTTCAATCTGTTGCATTACAGGAACTTTTCTTCTGTGACTTCATATGTTGATGGCAATTGACCCTCCTATTTTCTGAATGAATACTTGTTCTTTGCCTAACATCTCTTCAAATTGGTACAGGTTACCGTTACTGGCTGGTGCAGCTGGTGCTTTTGGAGGATCATATCCACCTTATATAACCCTGGATCCAAGCTTTTACTCCAGACCTTCAGGACAGACATCATCATCAGTTCCATCCAGGTAAACAAAAACTCTAGCTTGCCCAACCATCCCGCATTCCGGCAACCACCATTTTGAACCTCTATCTGCTCGACCACCAATCCTGTTCATCCTGCAATTACTCACTTTCTCCCTGCAGGGCTTTATGCCACCTAGTGTATTTGTTCGTTAATAAAAACAGCATACTAGCATCATTAGTCTTTCAGTTCATACCAGTCATCTGGGGATGTATATATTTTCACTATTGTTGGATCCTTTGAAAGCATTATTCGTGTGGACGATTACTTCAGTTGCTTGCCGTGTTCACGGCCCCACCCCTGGAAAATGGTTATTAACCAATATTTACTGTTCTTGCAGGGAACCTAGTGGCAACAGAGGGGCTAACTCTCCCCCTCAAAATGGTAAGTTGTACTTCAACTTCGTTCTGCATAAAAAATAAAGTATCGCTTCATGCTCTATTTTGTAATCTGCTTTCACTAATATTTGTCTAATTTGCACGGCAGATATTGGGCATGAGGAGCTTGATCAGCGCCAGAACAAGCCTAGGAGGTAAGCTATTCTGTAACATTGTTCACATGTAAATTTTGTTTGTCAGTTAGTTATTGTTTCTTATTCATGCCATGCTTTCTTATATTGCAGATATTCAGAAATGAACTTTAGTCAGTGAAGCACTGTGGGGTAAATTGCATCTGAATAAGCTGCTTATGGTCAGTTAGTTATTGTTTTTGACATCACTTATATATTTATATTTTATTTTGAGTTTGTTTAAACTCATCGATGACTTATGTAACTATGCAGGCCCTATTCTAGGCCCTTTGTGATCTCCAGTGTTTATATTCTGGAGCACTTTGGGTGGCTTGGTATCGTAAGTTATGTTAGGTACTTCTCTATTTAGCCATCATCAAATCTCTAATCAAATTTACATAATACATATCGTTTGATAGAGAAATGTACATTGTGTCAGTAACCCGTTGTTCTGGATTTGAGATACGGCATCATTGTGCACATGCCTATCATATAGTACTATTTCCTACTATGTTGAAGCATCAGTAATTAGAAAGGATTTAGGGAAGAAACACATGCTTGTCTGTCAGATTTTAGATTCATGTGTGATCTAAGCTACGTGGTGCTAAATGTTTACCTGGCAACAACACCTCTTCCGTTCTGAGTTTGATTTGGATCTTATTTAGGGTCACATGAGCCAAGGATTTTTTTTCTTAATGCACCTAGCAGTCCCCTGTATTTTTATTATAAGCAGAGTTGAATATCACCGCAGTACTAAATTATTTAAGGTATTTGGAGGGAGAAGTTGAGTAAGAAAGCCAATATGACATGTATTTTCTTAACCATGTTAATTTCCTGCACTTGTATCTCAATAAGCTGCAGTGCCATGTTTCATTTTTTTTTTAAAAAAAATGAACTGGCATTTGAAGAAGGTGATTGCACTTTTTTTTTGGCAATCAGAATTTTTTTTTCTGGCTAACAATTGGTTGTGTGCATTTCCCAGGTCTTATAGATGCCTGTTCGTGCTGGAGTTCTCTGATGAGGTCTCTTCACTGCAGGGGTGGCATTCGTTACTTGAACTGTAGTAAGCACTTTTCTGAGGGCAGTGCCTTTCTAAAGCGTTGGTTTCCGTGACAACAGCGATTAATTTTATCATGGAATTGTAGGTGTTGCTTGGTTGTGATGCGTGGAAATGCCAAATTTGTTTGCTGCTGCTGAAGACGTGGGCGGTTCTTGAAGAAAGCTTGGAATAATGATTTTCCTTGGTTGATAAAGTTTTGAGTCTTTTTTAGTACATCTTGTTAGTGACTCCAGATGTACTTATCATCTTATAGTGCTTGGCAAGACCAAGTGTCTTTGTTGCTGATGTTTGTATCTTTTGGAATCTGTTGAAATGTGGGTGCGGCTTGTGACTATATTCGGCTCGGCTTGAATGAGTACATCCATTTAGTTTGGTTCCTTCTGTCAAAGTGGACTTTTTCCTTTGGTTTTTGGTCATCTGATGACGTAGAAAAGACAAACAGGTTCCACCATGAGATGATAGTTGTCTCTAGAGCAATACTATCGCAATTGATCAAATTATTGGACTGAAAATTAGTTATTTTTTTCTTTTTGGGTAATGTTGGGTGTGAGGTGTGATGCATGTTATAACCTGATAAGAGCCATAAAATGGCTTAGTTGGATTGAAGACCTGTTGATGCATCGGCAGGACAGGTTATGTCTGAAATTAATTATACTGTAGGTATTATCCGAGTCCTGTAAACATCTGGAATTATTTTTTATTGTGTTTTTCTTTTGTATTCCCTTCGTTTTTTAATTCTTGATGTTAAGAAAGGAAAGGTTAGCTCATTTCTAATTCTTTTCATGACTGAAGCGTCCATAATTTTTGACCGGTGTTAGTAGTCACTTTTTGCTATAAATATTTCTCATAGTACTCATCTTTTCATATTGATGAACGGCCGGGTCAGTGTGGGGTTGCTAAATACAAATGCATGCATTTTTCTACTTGAGTCGTACTGTTCTGTTGGTTACCCAACGCTGACACAGGCAGATCGAAGATTCAGTCGAGGTTTTAGAAAGTCTGATCATTTCATCCAGCAAAGTAGCTGGGTAGATAGATCTGCCGTTGAGCTTCAAAGAACTTTTGTGTTCTCTGGTTGTTGATCTCACTTAACTTTTTGTTCTTGTTTCAACAACAATTTTGAAAAGTTTCGACTATAATACTATTATGGGTGGTGGGGATTGCTGTCTGATGGAAGTAGATCGGTTGCTGTCTATATATACGCAAGTGGCAGATATTGCGATAGCTCTGATAAAACTGCCCGTTGTTTCAGGCTGGAATAGAGGTCCATATGGCTGCGAGAGGTTTCAAGACAGTTTCGCGCTGGTTCCCACGACCACCATATGCAGGTTCCAAGGAAGACGATGAGGACAGCAACGAGAGAAACGGTTTGCTGAGGAGCCATCTGGATCAGATTGTGCCCGTTGCAGATGCCCAAGAGGAAGCCAAGGCGTTAGTTGTGCATGTCGAACCAAAGGTGTCACTCCAAGCATTTTCTGGTGGTATTATGCTATTTTCATCTCCATAATTCTGTTTCTTAAACCTCTCAGACGGTAGCGTTGAAGGTTTCCATGCACTGCCACGGCTGTGCAAGGAAGGTCGAGAAGCAGGTCTCGAAGCTACAAGGTACGAGCAACACGGTAGAGTGCGTATTTCCACACAATTGCAGCTAAGAATCCTGAATCCTCTCTACTGAATTGCCATCACCTGATTCACAGGGGTTGTGTCCTTCAAAGTGGAGCTGGAGAGCAAGAAGGTGACCGTTGTTGGAAACGTCAGCCCCACGGAAGTTCTGGAGAGCATATGCAAGGTGATGAAGCGTGCAGAGATTTTGGCAGCTCCTTATTGATCTACCAAGAGCTGGGGTGCTTATAAATGTGCAGTTCATGTTTTTAGACAAATGTTATTCCCCTGCCGTGCTGTGATTCTACTAGCAATAGAGACGACATCTCATCTCAGTGACCTGTTGTTGGCCTGTTACACCGGTAGCACTCTAGCTACCGGAACTGACATTTGTTTTTAGTTTCCTTTCCACTGGTTTAGATAGAAGATTTGGGGGAGAAAAACAACTGGAATGAAAAGAAAAATGACCTTGACTGGAAAACAGAGCATTCTGGCAAACGTTATCAGTGAACATATATAGCAGAAGTGGTTTTTACATCCTTGCCGGAGTACCCGGGAATCCCAAGTTTGTTCTTGTTCTTTGGTACCTCCAAATCCAAAGGAGCGGAGCGCAAGACAAACAACTGGCAGAGGGTGATCGCAGAGGATTCTCACGGACACGCAGCGTTTCGTTCGAAACCACGAGTCCACGAGAAAACGGTCACTGCTATGTTTAATTAGTGCGCGCGGAGGTTTCTCCCGCCGGCGTCGCCGCTCCTGCCGTGCCGAAATCCCGGCTGCCTGTCGGTGATCTTAATTTGTGCGGCGTCGTGTGCCATCGATCTAGGGGTTTGAGGAGCAGAAGAAGGGGAAGAATGGGGAATCGGGGCTGAGCCGAGGCGGCGCTCCCACGGCCAGCCTGATCGATGTGAATAACTTGCACGGTAGCGTTTTGGACATTGGGCAAGTCGTGCAGCGTCGCCGGGCACCATCAGCCAGCATATGACGGGGGTTGAACCGTTGAACACGCTATATCCGTTCCGTTCTTCCACGCCGCCCTGTCGAGCGCCGGTTCAGCTCGATTCTTTCCGTACGACGGGGTAGCTGACGATACGACAGGCGACAGCGACGCGTGGGATATCACAGAATCTCGCGGACTAACATATATAGATTGGGTTTAATATTCATTTTTCTGAAGATTATTTCGTCCTGAGAAATATGTTCCGTCCGTCGGTAGTGATTATTGATTTGTAACATAATAATCTGCTCCTCATCACCAAAGAAGATACCAATGCTTTTTAAGCGGACAATGCGGCAGATTGCTGGAGCAAAATGGTTGAGGCAAACTTTGGCCATGATAGGGTCCAGTGTTGCTAGTAGGCTTAATTCCTGTAAATCACAACCTCGTCATGGCTAGTAGGCTTAATGTTTCACTTTGACCAAATCCAGAAGTGTTTATGTTCGGAGAGAGTATGACATCGAATCATAACAAAAAATGCAAGCATATAATCGCTCAAGCATCATACGACAGTATTCAAATCTCCCGTCTCATGCCTTCCAGATTGAAACCAACACGTACATACTATCTTATCGTTTTACCTCAGCCAAAAAAAAAAAAAAGAGAGACAGACAGAGAGAGGAGGATGCTGCGTGTAGTTTAGGAGCTTGATTAAGAGTCTTGTTCAGTCAAATTAAGAGTCTTGTGAACAAAGCCTGATCTCTGAGTCTTTTCTTTTGCTCTATTCCTCCATTACAGGGTCCTCCACGATGGATCCACGCTTTCTTCGTGGGATGATCGAGTTGTTTATCGCTGGAATCTGCACCGGGTAATCCGGATGCACGTACGAGAGCACATCAGCTGGAGTTGGTAGGCAATCATCATGCGTACGCTGCAGTAACTTCAGTGTGCGATGCCGAATGGAGTAGGCGAACACGGCGCCAGGCACAGCCACGAAGCGGACATCCTCGTCGGTCGGATGGAAGCGGAGCGGCGTGAAGGGGCCGCCGTGAAGAGCAGCTGGGTCGTTCCCGTTACGCAGAAACGTGGCTGCTTCTGGGTTCAGCTCCATCAGTTCCGCGATGCCAACCTGGTCCCGCCGCTCCCACTCGAAGCCTACCGCTCCCGATTCCCAAACCTCCAGGACCGAGGCGTTGGCGTGCGCGTACCGGAGACCCAAGCCGCCATGGAGAGCTGGCTCTCCTACGCAGCGATTCCTGCCGCTGCCGACGAGACAAGGCGGGAGGTCGATGACTTGGATGGCGTGGTTGGCGGCCGTCGTGGTGTTGTACACGACGGCCTTGTCTTCGTCGGGCTCGATCCAGTAGGACGTGCCGCCGCTCTGGCTGAGGATCGGCGGCGCGCCCAAGGTGTAGTAGTCGTAGAAGTCGGGGGGCAGGGGCACTCGTCTCGCCTCCCACCGGCCGGTGTCCGAGTAGAACACCGGCATCAGGTCTTGCAGCGGGAACGTCACGATGTCCACTTGGAAGCTCCTGCCGCTGCCGGCCACCGCCAGGATCCCGCACCAGTAGCTGGAGGGCAGCGGCGGCGGCTCCGGGAGCGCCGCGCATTGCCGGGCCACGGGGTTGCAGATGTACAAGTGAGTAGGGTTTTCGCCGTTGTAGCTGTAGCTGTACAGCAGCAGACCGGCTGTCGAGTGCGCGACGACAAGGGCGCCGTGGTCGGAGCCGGGCAAGACGAAGGCTACTAGGTCCGAAACGGACACTGGGTTGGCAGAAGGAGTGGTGAGGAAGAGCGGAAGGGTCTCCAAATCAGGCTGGACGAAGACGCCGGCGCGCTGCCAGTAGCGGGTGGCGAAGTCGGGGCGGAGGCCGAGGGCGTTGTACCGTCGGGACTCGGGAGAGGCGGCGCGGAGGCGCAGCAGCTCCTTGGCCGGCAACAGTGGGAGGATCTCCTCCGCAAGGTGTCGCATAGAACATCCATTGATACTATACTACTCGATCAGAAAGCCTCTTGTTTGGACACACGTACTACTAGTATATATATATATATATAATTCGATCAGCACCCTCATGCATGTAACCGAATCGGATTGGTGGCGTACACTACAAACATAGAAACGGCCGGCAGCGGTTCGGGAGAATTCAAAGATTGTGTTCCGCAACCTTTTCTACGCTCTTTTTTTTTTGTCACCGTACTAGCTCCATTTTTTTGTCACCGTACTAGCTCCATCTCGATGCCGCGGATCATCTGATCCTGATGGTTGACAAAGACATCCGGCCGGCATACCGTTTCACCGCACCGTGCACGTCTGCCGCGTCAATCCGCTACAACCTCACTGAACTCGGCCCCCTCTCTGCCCCTGGGCCATGACGGTTCCCGAAGGTCGCTTGCGCCTTGCTTTGTTGTGATCAATTTGGCACGCGTGCGCTACACGTTGCTAATTTCACACAGCAAAATAACATCTGAGGATTTTTTTTTCATAGTTGCTAATTTTTCAATAACCTTATAATTTGCCATATATAGTCATTGGAGTGCCGGATTATATATTGCACAGTTTCTCGATAATGACCCATCATTATTGTTGAGTTGCATGCACCAACCAGTTCACCCAAAAGCCTAAGCTGATGGGGAAAGGTGGGCAATATACTTATGGTTCAACACTCCTCCTCACGTGCAGCTCTCGTGGGCGCAAACATGGAAATAGGAGCGGCGCAGCGGAATATGCGGTCACCAGGACTTGAACTCAAGACCTCTGACTCGATACCATGTTAAGTTGCATGCACCAACCAGTTCACCCAAAAGGCTAAGCTGATGGGGAAAGGTGGGCAATTCACTTATGGTTCAACAGTTATCTTTGGGTTACCGCTAGCAACACCAAGGTGCGCTTGCTCTGACCTCACCCTTTCTCCCTCTCTAGCTTAGTTCAGCCTCAAAACTCTAGGCGTACCTAAAAACCTTAACGGCGCCATCACTTCCAACAAACCATAGCACCGCGATCCCTTCTTCTCCTTAGTGACGACCATGCCACCGTGGAGTTTGACGATGACGACTCCTTATGCACCATCATGGTGGCTATGGCAAGGATATGGCGGGCTCCTTCTCATCTCCGGTTGGCACTTGCTTTATTATGCTCCAGTCTCAACCTAGTAAGGCTTGTTATCGGCGATGGAAATAAGGTCACGCCCGTGCGGTGTTAGGTAACTTTAAATTTCTTGATGTACAATTCAAAAATCTATCACAAACACCTATGTTTTCTAGATATAATATAACTATAAATTTTCAATAGCCATAATATAACTTGAATTTAGATAATTATGCTCAAAGGTCAAAAAGCCAACACAGTAGTACCAGTGCCACGTCAGAAGCCGAAGAAACCCCAAATAGTCGTTTGACCATTCGTCGCCCACGTGGCTATTAATCAACGAACCTGTCGACCCGCTCAACCACCAGAGTCTCCCACACACTTCCACCGCTTCACGCCTCTCCTCCTCCAGTCCTCCGCAATGGCGACGCCCTCCCGCCTCCTTGCCGCCTTCCTCCTCCTCCTCATCCTCCCGCTCGCCCGCCCGGACCTCTCCTCCACCCCCGCCACCACCGCGTACGACGAACTCCGCCTCCGGGGCTTCCCGCGGGGGCTCCTCCCGGCCAACGTGCGGGGCTACACGCTCGACGCCGGCTCCGGGGACTTCGCCGTTGACCTGGACGGCAGCTGCCGCATCGTGCTGCCCGCCGGGAACTACCTCGCCTCCTTCGACCGCCGCCTCACGGGCCGGCTCGACGAGGGCCGCATTTCAGGGCTCAGCGGCATCAGCGTCAAGGCCTTCTTCCGCTGGTGGTCCATCACCGGGATCCGCGCCGACGGGGACCAGCTCGTCTTCGAGGTCGGCTCCGTCTCCACTAAGTTCCCAGCCCGGGACTTCAACGCCAGCCTCGAGTGCCCCGCCGAAGCCTCGTCCTGAACGCCTGCGCTACACGGCTGAATCCACTGAAAGGTACAGCTATCCCTGGCAAGTTTCAATTTGGCATGTTTGGTTTCGTGTAGTTTGATTGTTGGATGGAACGCGATCCCTGCGCTGTTGCCAATTGCTGAATTCCAACGTTCCAATAGCCAATTAGAGTACCAAACCTTTTTAATCTCAAAAAATATCTGAACTGTACTCGATATGAAATCGTTAATTATTTGGCAGTTGCTTTTGGAATTCTGGCTTTGAAGTTAACGCCTGATTGTTTGTGGGAAACTGTCTTTGCTACTATTGTTTTTTCTCAAATAAACCGGACAGTGTGCCATTGTATATATCCAAATGAAAGAAACGTCCGCTTACAACAAAGTTCCAAAGCAAACCACAAAAGAATAAAAAAGAAAAAACACAAAGCCTTGAACAGAAAGTTTGGTTTTCCGCAAAGCTTTGATTTCTTAAAGCCCTTTGGTTTTGCATTATTTGTAATTCATGGGGTAGTAGAATATGACATGCTTAAATCACTTATGAAAGACAACTCGTGCATAAGTTCAGTGTGCTGCAAGCCAAGTTAACATCGAAGCGGTTCAGAAATGAAACTCAACTGACACATGAGGAATATTACTTACCTACTTTCACTTCCTATGTAAATGACACAATCAAAAGACCATGTTGTGCTGTACAACAACTTAAAACACAACTTTGAGTTAATACGCTGAATCTAACCTCGTATTTGTTAGGAAACAATACCTCATGATCTTCTGTGTTTCATTAATGCTTCACTGGTGTTAGGGAACTGCACATACATGGAGATACTAATGGAATGTTAAGTCAGCAGGAATCTGATCTGTTTGAAGGTGCACGCTGTGCTTTTACTTTCAGTGGTTGAGCCAGCAGTTATAATCTGTGGATTCACTGAAATATAGGGTCAATCCTAAGTTGTGCAGACTTTTCTACAAATTCCACTGAGTGTTGTGAATGTCTGGCACAAACTGTGCAGTCAGTTGGAACCACAGCTTATGCATGGTTTGCCACTTTAAACACAATTTCAGTAGTTAAGCTATTGAAAATAATCTCTAATTCATGCACATCTCTCATGGGACTAAATGCAAATTTGCTGTTCAATTGATTTTAGATACAGTGAAACTTAGAATTGTTGGAATCTAACATCATACCTGAATTTTGATTGTGTCTTCTATGCACAAGTCTACGATCTTTGCAGCATCTTCCGATAAAACACAAACTTCATCGACTTTTATGTCCATTGTGCAACTATTTAACATTGAAGAAACAATATGTGGCGCTTTATATTACATGAGTTTATCTAAGCACATACTATTCCATCGAACTGATATGAGTAATGCTAGTTGCACTGTAGATGGCTAGATGTTCATGGCTTTAATGGTGTATAACCATAAGAAGTGTTCTTATTTAGCTGAAGTTTTTGTCAAACCCTCTTAAAATCGTCAAAACGTGAAAGTAGCCAGATTGTGGGGTACTGTATCGTTGGTTTCATCCATGAACACCGAGTAGTAATGATCGGTGACGAAGATGAAAGATTACATTCCTCTGCCATGCAGAACCAGATGCAATTTGATTGTTTTAGCACACAAGTGATTATTATACAGATGTAGTACACTATTAACTCTGAGATGCGATGACTGGTGTACATATTAGACTTGACTTTGTTAACAAAGTGAATACTGGGTGCTAATGTATACATATCAGAGATCCGCATCTTGTTCTGAGTATTGCTATACAACTTTGGGACATGCACAAGAGTAAGTTGTGTTCTAAAACACAAAACAGCTGGATACAGGAAACCAGTGTGCTTTCAAAATCTTGGAATTAACAAAATTATTATAACCATGTCATTAACAAACATGTTAGATACTTCGATGTGTGTTGATGATAAAAACCTGTTGTTTTTAACAGATTTCAATCCGGTGCTATTAGTTAGAAATATAGAAGCAAGTGCACTTCAACATAAATACTTCTCAATCAAATGCTTTGGTCTTTCACGGGCTCTCTATATGTTGGAGATGCTAGTCATCAGGTCATAGAACAGTTCACATTTCAATTAAACTGGTGATCGAGCCATCACTGGTTTCAAGTTCACTTAGTAGCTTACAAAATTGTACCTCTGGCACTGAAATGCTGGTTTCAAGTTCACTTTCAGGTTGGTCTTTTTAGCATACACCTAGAAAACATTTTTTTTTCTTTTTTTGGGACTTCATACACCTAGCAAACTTGGTGAGGATGGTAGTGGACTGGTAGTTTGGTGCTCTTCCAAAGTGGATATTGGATCTCAGTTGGATCAATGCCAGTGTGTAATGGATGGGGATAGTTAAGCCTTATGCTTTGCCTAGAGCTTGAGAGATATTGGGGGATTGGGAGAATACTTCTTCATTGATAGATTGCTTTCAGATGTTTGCCAAGCCTATCTTTATATAGAGGGAGAGCCGACCTAATCCTAACTAACTAATCTTCTCATACCTAATTAACCTAACTTGAGGTCTAAGAAAGGATGGCGCTACAGTAACCGCGCTGCTAGAGGACCAAGGCACAAAGGCCAGCCCATAACACGATGTTTCATGCGGACATCAGCAGTTTAACAGTAACATCTTAGCTAAGCTGCCATAATTCATCATGTTAGGCTGGAACCAAAATATGGTGCGGCAAAGTTGCCTGGGCTATCATGAAGCGTACCATTTGCTGTGACACATCATAAAGTCAACAATTCGCTGAAGGCTACCTGAAAATTATGGCCATTGGGTTCACATTGGCTTGAACCCACTTTATCCATGAACTAAAATATGTGTTCGGGTATTGAAGAATGTTTCCATTGAATGAGCTGAATTCGGCAGTATCATGCTGAATTATCAATTTAACCATATTTCATAGCAAATGCTACAGTTTTGTAGTGTTGCACAACCTATTTGTTGTGTTTTTGACTTTTTGTTGAATCTGAGATGAGCCTAGATCGTTCAACAGATATGTTGGACATAAGCTATTCACTTATTTGCTAGATCATGCACCCCTCATCCTCTACTACTCCATCACCTTTTCTTCTATTTTTTCCCTCAGGGCACTTCCCTCGTTATTTGTTTTGGATGTGACCGAGCTTGATCTGCAATGAGATTATATATGTACTCTATTGCCTAAATTGTGTGAATTGCTAGATCTAGCAAAGATTGTATTAGATTTTCTTGGTTTGCTTTCTGTTTTGTGAGTATAGAATATGGTTTGTAATCCATTAGCTTGTGCTTGTTTAAATGGTTGTATTCTTTTTATTTCTATGAATTAGATATATTAGCACTTAGGAGGGCAAGTAGTTATCTGCATTTTCCATGACCAGATCTGTTTCTCTCTCTCTCTCTCTCTCTCTCTGTGTGGGGGGGGGGGGGGGGGGGGGGGGGGGGGGGGGGGTTAGGTGTTAACAGTCATTTAAGGCAGCATGTAGCACTGTTGGCTAGTTGTTGCTCTATTTGTATGTTACACATTTTCATGGAAAACCTTTTATAGGATCTAGTATCATGGTAGTGCAGATAGAGTATGTACAAGGCAAAAGGTTGAAGATGATCTTGCTCATAAGGCTCAAGTGATGCTCCCGCTTTCGTTATATCCATCAAATGCATGTTTTTTGTCTCGCATAATCAGAGGCTGAACACAGTAACGAAAACGTATGACAGGGGATGTAGCGAGGGTTGGTAGTGGGGTGGGCGGAAGCAGCACTGGCTTTATAAGATGCAGAAAATGTAACACAGCATGTTTACATAACAGACTAGTTGCATGAAGATAATGCAGACTTTGTCTAGCCAAGCTGATGAAGTAATAACCATTTCCAATAAGCATTTGAGAGCCCTGGAGGCCTGGAGCTCTTGGACTATGTACTATTTTTCGTCAAGAATATGTGTTTAACTGTTTCATGTGTACTTGTAAAAGCTTGATACTAACTTAGGATAACACCTTTTGCTTGGTTACGACAAGAATGAACCTATGTATCTTCTTGTATCAACATTTCCTTTTACTGATTTGGTAAATTTGTTTCTTTGGTTTTTGTAGGCAATCTAGCCTGTCTCATGATATGGCATCAACATGGGGGGAGTGGACATCAAACACATGTTTAGTTTTCTCACGAGAAAAAAAAAACACATGTTTAGTTTCATTGCTTCCGTATATAGTTAATATGGATATGTAAGACTGAACTGATAAAGCTTGTTGTCCTGCGCCAGGAATCATGGAAGTGGTTCTTTTTTTCCATTACAATTAGATGGCTTCATGTCATCATGTACCCTTTACTTATCTGTGACTTCGGTATGTCAGACATCGTACATCAAGAAAGAAACAAACTGTGGCAGAGTATAATGCCTCATGAATAGAAGTGTGAAGACTGCATCTTGCTTATTGCTGATATGGTGGGTGGTACTGAATTGTACGTTCTTAAGGTTCCCTGAATGTTCGTGTTAGTCTCGCTCGATGGGTACCTCCTAACTTAGGCCCCGTTTGGATGCCCCTCTATTTCCCCCTCTAAACTTCTACCCTCTAAAGTAAAAAAGAATCTTACTATTTAGGGGTACTAAATAAAATTTAATTGCAAAACCTTTCTGCAGACGGGCGTTATTTTTCGAGACGAATCTAACGAGCCTAATTAATCAATGTTTTGACACAGTGATGCTACAGTAACCATCGTCTAATCGCGGCTTAATTACCCTCATTACGTTCGTCTCGCGAAATAGAGGGGGGGTCCTGGACTTAGTTTTGTAATTTGACTTTGTTTAGTACACATAAATCGTGCCGAAAGTATTGATGTGACAAGCTACAGTGCATAATAGGCCTCTAAACTTTCATCCGAACGCCACCTTAGAAATAAACTTCGATGTTGGTGCTGGTCTCGATTGATCCCTGACCCTGCTGAGTGCTGACCATCCTATCGAAGTTGTTTCAGACTAATCATCTGGTTTCGTTTTACGGGCAAGCCGTGCTCGTTTTTCATTCCCTCTGGTAACAATGCTTTCCATGTTATATCATGTAGATTGACAGGCGGTTGGTCGTATAGGAACATCCATTCACTGTCTTGCAAAATCTACTAATCATCTGGTTTCGTTTTACGGGCAAGCCGTGCTCGTTTTCATTCCCTCTGGTAACAATGCTTTCCATGTTATATCATGTAGATTGACAGGCGGTTGGTCGTATAGGAACATCCATTCACTGTCTTGCAAAATCTTTGTACTCCTACGTTGTGCCGGTTCGGCTAGGTGCATCAGACTCTGCATCGGAACGCCTTGCGTTCTGCGTGACTGCATGTATCGGCGCATGCTCTGCAAACACAAGGACTTTCTGCTTGGAATTGAACCAGCAACACAAATCATCAGTTAACGGATGGATTCCGCCACAGGCATCTTGTAGTAGTACTACTAGCGTGTCTGTCCCTCTTGCGGTTCTCAGTGGCGAAGAGGTCACCGTGGTGCCGACAATGCCATGCTGCCACCTGTCCTCGGATCGTCAGACATGCCAAATGAAGCATATATTGACCGGCTTGCCGTGCTCGAACGGACCACCAAAAATTGGTGGTGCCGCCCCCGGCCGCGATCGGCACGGTCCATTGCAGAAAAACGCCTGTGCGGCGTACGTGCGCTGGTGGCGTCCGATCCTCGCACGAGAAAAGCTGTATATATAGTTAGATTTCGACAGGTGCATGCATGCTCTGAAACGCTTTGCCGTTCTTAATTTAACTAGCTAGTCTCCATCGGGGGGAGGTCGTCTATCGTGGCTTCTTCAGCACCAGAAGATCGATGCTGTACTCGGGCCACCACCAGGTGCATTGCTCCAATCTACTATACCAACAGCGACACGCGGATACATACGCATACAGTTACAGCGATAGATTGGTTCCCGAATATGGCCAGGTGCGTACGCCGTGTCCCGGCTCCAGATATTTTTCTTTCCCCGGCGGCCTGTGGTGCTGGGATATCTACGGCCCTCCTTCACTCGTTTGGTTTTTTTTTTTTTTTGAGCATCCCTTCACTCGTTTGGTAACCAAACGGCGCGAGATCTTTACACACTGCTTCTACGAGTGTCGTGTGCGCAGCCGGCCCATCTGTCCCAAAGAGGCAAAGATTACGAAAGCCCAGTTCATTTTTGGAGATGCTCAAAATGTCATTTTCTCTCTCGAGCTCGACGGAGAGACTGGTGAAACACATTACCTGTACAGTGTTAATTAGTTGCTCTACCAGACGTGCTCCTACGTGCCAACCACGCACGACAGAGATGCACGAGAGGCCGGGCCAACTACTATGGATACTGATTTTTGTATAATAACATTGAAGTTAATAATTTTTTGTCACAGCTCATCAGCATCTATCAAAGGCTTTGCTTGTACGAGTACCACAGACTCTCTTGCCACCTCACGCGTCACGGGACGGCGACCGAAGATGACAAACAGCCGACGATCGATGGCCTCTACTGCGCCGTGTTTTAATGCGCGAAAAAGTTGAATTTTGGCAGCATCTCTCCAGCAAGTCAGCGACAAAACGGATCGGCGACACCCATGTGAACGACAGCTCTGGGCAATCGCTCCGTGTGGCCAGCATTCCGGGGGTTAGATATGTGCTGCCATCCGTGACCTTTTCGGCACTGACGCTGATTAGACCAATAAGATCCGCCACAAGTCGTCGGTGCATATCTTGTTTGGAGACCACGAGGCACGCATGCTACTCTTGTCTAAGCCTGCGTTCTTATCGACATCTGACTTTACATTTGAATATGTATGACGTAAGAGAATGAAAACAATGTTTCAGCTTATATTATCCCTCAACTCGCAAGGTACAGAGCTGCAATCATGCTTAATTATAGCCGTCCCATGAAGAATGATAATCGGATCATGTGGAGTGATTCCTTTTCTAACACAAGCTGGTGGCGTGCCTTGGACTTCAGTTGTCACCTGTACTCACCTTCCCCGCCAAACGACAAACTACCACTTTTCCATGATCGGGTCCTCTCAACCAGTAGCCACACACAAGAAAACTCTGACTTTTCTACAGACTGCTGGGCAGGGAATCTCTTCGGTCTTAGCTGGAGAATGGAGATGATTCAAATCGTTGAATTTCGGTATGTGGTTACTCAAAAGGTATATAGGGTACTTACATATGCTTCTTTAGATCATTGTGTTATGTCCTTTCTTAATTATAAACGCGCTTGAAATGTTACAAACATTGAATGAGATGGTTTATGCCCCTGTCGGTCCAAATATATAAACTGATTGTGCTTGTTTTGGCAGATGAAAATGATAATTTATTAATTTTTTTTGAACTGTATATTTTTTATGTCATGCGTGAGGCATGACCATATCTAACAAAATCCACAAACCATATCTTTTTGATAGGTACATGCTTGTTCTTTATATATATTGCTATTTGTCCGGCTCATCAACTTTCTCATTTTACCTTTTCTATATGTTATTACCATCATTCAGCTACATTGTTTTCTCAATATTTCTTTGTTTTCTTTGTGAGATTCATACACATTTATTCTTTTCAAATTTTCTGAAAGTTAGGCGTACATGCCCTTCCCATGCGTCATCGAAATCCGCACGGCAAGTCTAGTTGTCATTTTCTTCTAATAAAATTCCTTCACGTAACTCTAAACTATTTGATCCTAGTTTGAAAACGTATTGTTGTAGGTAGTAAAGTTGCTGTGGTCATACTTTGACCAGGAAAAAAGAGAGCTGGAAAGGCTTATTTAGACATTTAGTAGAGAGAGCTATTACATCTTGGGCCATGCAGAGATCCTCTCGTGTTGTCCTCAAATGGAAGCAATTTCGGAACCGCACATACTTCACTAGTAATATTCTCACCACATAATTCGATACAAGAATAGTCAAGTATGATCTTCACTTATGTTCCACAGCCTTATCATTGTAACCATAGTTATTCTAGAAATTAACCATAGTTACGTACACACAGGGGTGGAGCTGGGTTCAGGCCAACCTGGGCTCAGCCCCCTCCCTGTGTGTGTGCATTTTTTTTCACTATACATTTGAGTCTAAGCCATTGTTAGTTGTACTAATGATGTTAGCAGTTAGGTCATACAACTAACAACCTCCGCCACTGTGTATACATGACAGTTCTATGCTCTGAAGCTCAAAAAAGAGGGGCACAACTGGTTATAAAGGAAGTCCATCTAAGAAGTGCTTTATTTTTCCATAACTTGAGTTCACATTTATGAAATTGATCGGGTTTCTCTTGTATGCAACCATATCTACTATAAAAGTTGCACCATGGACACGTAAGCTACACCGGTGGACACAAAAAAGACTAATTAGTATAGTTTTCTTCATGACTGCACATCTGAAAATAGTACTACACCTGCCAATAAATCAGCATGCGCTGGCTACTTCATTTGACTGTGTATTTTCCAGTCATCAGTTCATTTGAAACAAAAAAAGTTTCAAAAAATTATTTACCCTTGGCGAAAGAAACTGAGACACAAAATCAACTAGCTAGGAAAAAAGATGCACATATATATCTTAATGCCATACGCCCTATAAATGCTTGGTATAGTACAAGGAGCAAGATCAAGCCCGACAGGCACACAAATCTCTCTCTCTCTCTCTCTCTCTCTCTCTCTCTCTCTCTCTCTCTCCCGCTCTCTCGCTCTCTCTCCCGCTCGCTCCCTCTCGCTCCCGCTCGCTCCCTCTCGCTCCCTCTCGCTCCCTCTCGCTCTCTCTCTCTCTCTCTCGCTCCCTCTCGCTCTCTCCCTCTCGCTCCCTCTCGCTCCCTCTCCTCTCCCTCTCCCTCTCCCTCTCCCTCTCTCTCTCTCTCCTCTCTCTCTCTCTCTCTCTCTCTCTCTCTCTCTCTCTCTCTCTCTCTCTCTCTCTCTCTCTCTCTCTCTCTCTCTCTCTCTCTCTGAGTTGAACGGCAGGCATGTACCTGAATCCAAGAATCGTTGGGAGAGGACCTTGGTTCTCTCCCATGGCTATGGCGGCAGCCAGGCCATCTGGGACAAGGTGCTGCCGCATCTGTCACGCAGGAACAAGGTACGTATGTAGCTAGACTGTATATTTTCTTTGCGGTTTTAAACTTGCTCTGGCATCTTGACATATATATGATGAGTTGAGCTATATATGCATGCATGTGCACCAGGTGTTCCTGTTCGACTGGGATTTCTCTGGCAGCGCCGACTATGAAGCAGAGGGAAAGCACAGCTACTACACGTTCTCCCGGTTCGCCGACGAGCTGGTGGCGCTCATGGACGAGATGAAGCTGAGCGGCGCGGTGTACGTGGGGCATTCCATGGCCGGCATGGTTGGCTGCATTGCGTCCATCAAGCGCCCCGACCTCTTCGCTCACCTTGTCCTCGTTGGCGCCTCCCCGAGGTGATGATCACCCATCTTCTTACCTCAACTTTCCCCTGCTTCACTCTTCTTTTCTAGTTCAGAGTCAAATAATCTAGATCCTTCCCATGGCTACCATGCATGGCAAACAAAAAAGACGACTGTGGAATTCATCTATTTCTATATCATCGTCCATCCAAAACCCAAATCCAATGTTTGTAACCGACCATATTTTTGCAAACTGATAAATACTATGCATATTAAAGCGTTCATTTACTTTTGTCACTTTGGAAGTCTCATCCTTTATAAACTTCCTGGTTTTTGATGGATGAGGTTATGAAATTTCTGTAGCTAAAAATAAAATAAAATAATGTTGTCTTAAAGTCATCAATTTGAAACCAGAGACAGTATGCATGATTTGCTCCTTTTGTACTCTTAACGATGTGTCTTTAAAATTAAGTATTAAAATAATAAATAATTCTTATGTGTACCTAAAATTGGATTAATAACATTTCTGCCGAGTTTGGACATGTTATCAGTTGATATATACTAGTAGTGTTGTTATTTGTGATTAATTTAACTGTGCGACACTACCTGTTTTCTCCACCGTTTGATTAATTGTTTGTTCATGTTTTGGAATCCTAAATATCTTTTAATTACTATATATGGTAGCGACAATTTGTTTTGGGGCTGTGTAATAAGTCTGAAAATGTACAAGTCAAGTCACCATCGATCGTGAAGTTAAAGCGTATAGTGGACTCTGCAGAGCAGAAAGGACAACCAGTTCGTTCATATTTTCCCATTGTCGTAGCTGCCGTGCTGGTTCTACTCACATTTAACGACTGTTGTGAAGTGAAATCGAGAAAAAAAACGTTTTTAATGTGGTTATTGTAGAATTGAGGCCTCATTCAAATCTGTGTTGTGTTTTTTTTTTCAAATTTTTTGAACGTTCTGTTGTGTTGACTGATGAGATCTAAACGTGCAGGTACTTGAACTCGGAGGACTATGAGGGCGGGTTCGACGCGCCCGACATCGAGGCAATGCTGGGCAGGATCGCCTCGGACTTCCGCGGCTGGGCCGAGGGCTTCGTCCCGCTCGCCGTCGGCAACGGGGACCCGTGGGCCGTGGAGCGGCTGGCGCGGAGCTTCTTCGCCATGGACCCGCGGGTGGCGCACGGGCTGGCGCGCATGATCTTCCTGGGCGACCAGCGCGAGGTCCTGGACCACGTGGCCGTGCCCTGCACCCTCGTCCACGTCTCCCGCGACTTCGCTGCGCCGCCGTGCGTCGGCCGCTACATGCAGGCGCGCATGCACGCCGCCGCCGCCACCTTGGAGACCATCGACTCGGTCGGGCACTTCCCGCAGCTCGTCGCGCCCGAGAAGCTGCTCGAGATACTCGACCGCGTCCTCGGCGCCGGCCGCGACGACGACGACGCCCGCGTGGTGGGGGAGATGAACGGCGCCGGCGAGATGGGTAGCGATATCAACGTCGCGACGTAGGCTCGCTCGGCGCCACAGTCCATGCTCCTATCCATAGTAGTACTTGTGTGATATATAATGTACCTTAATTTGCATACATCTCGATCGCTATCGGCATTATTATATTAGTGTTTAGTTGGTCGCTTGATTTGTTCGGATCAACTGTTTTCTGTGCATTGCTGCGCTTCATTTGCAACGTTTTTTGGCTGTAGCAACGTTGAACCTCTTGCATTGGTTTGGTCGCGGATTGAAGGATATCTATAACACTAGTTTTCGAAGTGCATTTATTTTAACCTATTGTTGTTTGCCTGTGAGATTTTGTGAAGGACCCAAGACTCGCCTGTCAAGTTTAAGTTACTGATCAAGGAGCAACAGCGCACAACACTACATAATGAGATAATGTCTCAAATTTAGATTTTTTGTAT
Organism: Eragrostis nindensis; assembly: GCA_012490785.1. Lineage (NCBI taxonomy): Eukaryota > Viridiplantae > Streptophyta > Magnoliopsida > Poales > Poaceae > Eragrostis > Eragrostis nindensis. The sequence goes on along the minus strand of JAAXCT010000502.1, from coordinate 395,741 downwards.
TGTACTATGTAGATTTTTTTCTGAGATACTTGTACTATGTAGGTTTTTTTTTTTTTTGGAGGGGGACTTGTACGATGTAGCTGAAGGCGCATTTTAACTTTTAAGTAGGCAAACAACAGGTTGCGAGCCCAATATCCAGATTACATTCCAGCCCACTCACCGATCAACCCCATCTTCCAGCCCATCCATCAGCCATCCACCCTTCACCCCCTCCGCGACCGGAGCAACTCGCCCCGATTCCCCGTTCCGCCGCTCAATCCGCCGCCGCAGCCATGGACGAGACCCTCGCCGCTGTCCTCACCTACCTCCCACCTCCCGCCGTCTCGACCACCGCCACCCTGTCCTTCTCGCCCTCCCCCGACGATGCTGCCGAGGACCGCATCGGCGGCCTCCCCGATTCGCTCCTGCGCAACATCGTCTCCCGCCTCCCCATCAGGGACGCCGCGCGCACCGCCGCGCTCTCTTCCCGCTGGCGCAGCCTCTGGGCGTCCACTCCACTCGTCCTCGACGACGACGCCGGCGAGCTCGCGCCCTCCGCCGTCGCCGCCGCGCTCGCCTCCCACCCGGGCCCCGTCCGATCCGCGCGCCTCGCCTCCTCTCAGGACCCCGAGGTCGCCGCCTCCGTTTTCTCCTCCCTCGCCGCCAAGGACGTCGAGGACCTCCTTGTGGTGGTCAATGGCTCCTGGCCCGTGGAATGGAGCGTACCCTCCGACGTCTTCGGCTGCGCGGCCCTCCGACGCCTCTGGATTGGTCTCTGCCAGTTCCCCGACACGTCCGGCCAATCTCCGGTCCTCCTGAGCCTGGAGGAGCTTGGCATTGTCCACTCCTCCGTGCAGGATCGCGACCTCCACACCTTGATCCCACGCTGCCCCGAGCTCCAGACCCTCGCGCTCGTGCTCACCCAAGACTACCCGAGATACGTCCACATCTGGTCGCCAAGCCTCTGCTGCGTGGTTCTGTGGAGGTCCAAGCTCAGGGAAATTCACCTTGATGACACACCCAACCTGGACCGCCTGCTGGTGGAGCCGATCGCTGATGCTGCCACACACATCAAGATCATTAAGGCACCAAAGCTCAAGATTCTTGGTTACTTTGATGTTGGACTGCATCAGCTCAAGATCGGTAACACTGTCATCAAGGTACGCTGCATTTGCTGCTTATTTCATCCTGCAACTCAATAGTGAGACTGATAGTGATTCATTACATTGTCATTTCTCTTCTATGCATTGAAGCTTGGGACAAAGGTGAAGCCAAGTGCAATGGTTCGGACACTGAGGACACTGGCACTGAAGGTGCAGTTTGGAGTCGAGGATCAAGTAAAGCTAGTGCCCCTCTTACTTAAATGCTTTCCATGCCTAGAAACATTGTATATCACGGTACAACCCTCCACTCCTTCATTGTTTGTATTGTAGTCTGTGTGTGTGACTGTTGAATTAAACAAGGTGCTTGCATCGAATGTAGTCGGTTCCTTCTGAATCACAGGTCAATGTTGAGATAGACTTCTGGGATCAAGTTGGCTTCACAGAATGTGTATATTCGCATCTCAAGAAGTTGGTATTAGAAGCTGTGCGTGGTGAGGATAGTGAGCTGGCATTTGCGAAGTTTGTCATGGAAAGGGCACAAATGTTGGAGGACATGCGTGTTTTAGTGGACAACAGTTGTTCCAGAGATGTTGTACTAAGCTGTTTATCTTCAGAAGGGTGTGTTTCGGCAGATGCTACAGTTATGGTGGAGAGGCACGATGAATTCAACGCTTGGTGTTTCCAGGGAGCCATCGACTTGCTGCAGAGTGATCCCTTTGGTTGCTGAAATCTAGAGGTATTTCAAGGCTGGCTCAGGAATTTTATATTTTGTATTGTTCTTCATTCCAAGTCTTCTTGTTATGGTTGACAGCTGCATTTCAACACATCCAATCTTGGCATCGCCATACAGCATTCTTATTTATGTTTGGTAGCATGTACTACATACATGTCTCTTCACTTTAGTTGAAGTACTTTGAGTTTGATATGATTGTTATGTTAGAACTTTTGTTATTGGCTTGTTTTGTGGCCTCAACTCATCCAAAATGGTGCCATGATATGCTTGGATAAGAATTGTGTCTTAGCATTAGAATATTGTAAACTTTCATCTCCATGTTATTGTAAACTTCAATTACTGTACTGGGATCACGAAAGAGTGATAATAGTAACCAGTTAATTACTTTACTATTGGCGACCAGTTTGCCTGATCGTGTCACATCATTCACATTTTGAGTGCCATGGTTCCATATGGACTTTATTCATTGCTTGCTTCATAACAATTAAATCTCGGGTGGCAAAGTTTAGTTCCAAACTTGCAACCCTTTGCCTTTATAATTTATCTAGTCCAACCACGTTATCTGTCATCATGATTGAGATGTTCCGAAGAAATCATTCATCTGATGTGTTTATTATGTCATGTGCTTCCCACTGCTAAGGGAACCAAGCTGCTAACCTCCACAGACCATCGCTAGAATTAGAATTTACAATGACTGCATGCTGAAGTCACAATCTCGCGGCCTGTTCTTCCGACCATTGCGCGTCATCTGTTAGAGACATAGAATCCTTGATAGACAAACCTAGTGCTAGTGTTGTATGCTATTCTGGTATTTTGTGTTAGGGTACCTTGCCATGGTGGCACGGTAGTTGTTTCACAGCTTGTGCGGGTCATACTATGTTACATAACATGGCAGCTATTCTTCAGCGATGTTTATTTGTGCTGTCTGTATTAGATGTTGATTGTTTTTTTTAGAGGAAAGGTTGGTGTATTGTATACAATGGAAAGTTCATGATTCATTTAACCATCAGGATAATTATTGTAGTGAAGCTGTAAACCCTAAGGGGCCATTTGGCATGTCTTTTTCAGCTTTGGCTTATGTACTGTACAAACTGCTCTCATCAATCAGTGAAGCCTGAAAAACTGGCCTCACCGGAAAAGCCAAATAAGCTATGCCAAACGGGACCTAAATATATTTTTGTATCACCTGCATATTACATGGATAAGAAGAAAATAGATTTTTGCAGCATTTTCCACTAGAGTTTGCTTGATTGGGGTGGGGACCTCAGATTTTTCACTGACGTATGCTATATTATGTTTGTATTAGGTCTGCCATCTCAGCCGTAGAAGAGTGCCACCACAACGTTTGCCTTTGCCTGGGAGACTGGGACTAGCCAATACTTTTATGAAATGAAACAAGGAGCATGATCCTGTGGAGGATGAGAGCAAGGTTGGTATGGGTTTGCAAAAGCTTTTCTATTAGAGTGGAACTTGGATGTTGTTAAAAAAAAGCTCTTGTTTGGGGTTAATGGGCTTTAGTATAAAGACATTGAGAAGTTTGAACATTTGAACTATGTGGAAGAGATAAATGTACCTGCCCATTTCCTTTATTGTAAGGTGTCTCAGACTCTCCTGACTCCTGAGTAGCAATAAAATGAGGAAGGTTCTGAACGAGAGAAGTGTTCCTAGTTTAGGGTTCTTTGCTTACAAATTCATTTTTAAGTTAATGACACTGCCAAGCTGGAACTATGTTTAAGTGTCAAACATTTACTTCATCATTAAGGCATCATTGGAGGCCTAATCTATCAACTCCAAACATTTTGCCGGTGGTGTTTGTGCTCGATTATTATCTGGCAATCTGTACTTCTTGCAGCTGCAGGACGTGGTAGTGATTATCTCCACTCTTTTGTTTACCTGTTTGAATGAAATCGTGTCAGTAACAGCTGAATGTGACTGCGTTGGAAGGAAATTGTTTTCGTGATTCTGACCAGCAAACTGAAACTACCGCCTAACCTGCCACGTTGTCCAAACACAATTTCACAATCAACACGGACCATCTCATGTGATTCGTACGAGCTCAACGGTAATCAGCTCCCTCAATTGTTACTCTAATCTCTGACCGCCGGGCCCGCCAGGAACTCCAGCTTTCCCCATTTCATTTCGCCCCGCACCGACGCCGTCGCAGTCGAGGCGAGCTCAGCAAGCCCTTCCTCCCCGAAAACCCTTCTCCCCTTCCACGGATTCGGCGGTCGGCGATGAAGCCCCCCATCGAAGAAGTCCTGCGCATCGTCCTCACCAGCCTCCCGGCCCCGCCCTTCCCCCCCGCCACTGGCTCCCGTTCCTCCTCCAGCGGCAGCGGCGGGGGTGGGGACCGCATCAGCCGCCTCCCTGACGCGGTGCTGTCCAACATCGTGTTGCGCCTCCCCGCCAAGGAAGCCGCGCGCACCGCCGCGCTCTCCAGGCGCTGGCGCCACGTCTGGGCCTCCACGCCGCTGGTCCTCGACGACACCGATCTCGTCGACCTCCCCGCCAGCGGCGGCCCGGGGCCCGTCACCGTGCCCGTCGACTGGCGCGCCGTCACCTACGCGGTGGGCCGCATCCTCAGCGCCCACCCGGGACCCTACCGCTGCGTCACTCTCACCTGCTGCTGTATGGCGGTGGTCGAGGCCATGGGGGCGCTCACGCGCTGGCTCCGCCGCCTCGCCGGCGCTGGCGTCCAGGACCTCGCCCTCGTCAGCCGCCCCTGGCCCGTCGCCGTGGATCTCCCTGTGGATCTCTTCCGCATCGCCTCCCTCCGTAGTCTCTACCTCGGCTTCTGGGAATTCCCTGACACCGACGGCCTCCCGCGCGGCCCCGACGTGTTCCCGCACCTCCGCGAGATTGGACTCTGCCACATGTTCATCGGCCCCGCGGGCGTCGACTACCTGCTCGCCTGCAGCCCCGTGCTGGAGAAGCTTGCGTTCGTCGTCATCAACTTGCCCACCGCCCAAGTCCGCGTCCGCAGCCGCAGCCTCCAGTGCGTGGTGTTCTGGATGTCCCTGGCGGGTGAGCTCGCCGTGGTCGTCGCGCCGTGCCTAGAGCGCGTCATCCTGTGGCAGACATTATCGTGCAGGCCCCGCTCCTACTTCCCCACCAGGGTCCGGATTGGCTACGCCACCAAGCTCAAGGTGCTCGGGTACCTGGAGCCAAGCATCCACCAGCTTGTTATCGGTGGCACTGTCATTGAGGTAGAAATTCCCCTTCCACGTTTCTTACTTCATGGATGATTTTACATTGTTCTCGCTGCATGTACATTCAATTCAGTTGTATGTGGTGAAGTTTAACCCATGACATTGGGTTCTTAACTTTATTGCAGAGTGGAACAAAGATGAGCCCATCTACCATGGTTCCTAGTGTCAAGGTCTTGGCCATGAAGGTTCGATTTGGAGTGCGCAAGGAAGCCAAGATGCTGCCAACCTTCCTGAGATGCTTTCCCAATGTTGAGACACTTCATGTTATGGTGTGTTCCATTCAACCCCTCCTCATTTGGCATTTCCAACAGCTCAGCTTGACCCATTTGTCAATGATACCATATATATTTACACCCAAATTTCGCAGTCTCATGTAGCTGATGCGCCCGCTGGCAAGCTGAATTTCAAGTTCTGGCAAGAGGTTGGTCCCATTGAGTGCCTTGAGACACATGCCACCAAGGTGGTGTTCGACAAGTTCCGGGGGGAGCGCAGCGAACTTGCATTTCTCAAATTCATCCTTGAGAGGGCGCAATCGCTGCTGAAGCTGGTTATCGTGTTGGCCAATGCAGATCCAGCCTCAGCGGATGAGATGGTCACCAAGCTGAAACCTCTGGGCACAGCAAATCGGGCCAGCGAGTGCCCTACTCTGTTGATCATCGCACGTGAAAGAGACAGCGCTTGGTGCATTCAGAGAGCATCCGATCTTTCTGTGAGTGATCCCTTTGATGGCTGAAGCTGATTCTAGCGATTTGTGGATCTGGACAATTTCTCTTTTCACTATCAAGTTGCTGCAATCTTCAGGTCTTTGTCTAAAGTTGTGACAGCATCGGCTTTGACAAGTGAATTCATATTTTGAGTATACCAGAAGAGTTTATATGGGGTCAGTACAGTTCTGAATGCAACTTGGCAGGCCACTGTTTATCTAGGGTAGCTATTCTTGGGCTAAGCAGTTCCACATGTTCTGTCAAAAACTTATTGGTTCTCAGTGGACATGTACTATATGTCGCCAACTTACCATATATATGTGGAGCCCAGGTGATAACGAAAATTTGAGCTGGTAGCCTCAGTCCATGGATATCAACCTCGATACAAGTACTGCTGATATGATTGTGATTATCTGTAAGTTTTAGCTGGTTGCTTGTTTCTACTGGACCAGCTGTGTAGTGCGACCTGCATGGTACCACTCAAGAGTGACCACATTGTGTTTTCTGTCTATTTCATCTATTTTTTCACCATTGGAAGCACTCAAGGGGACTAAGGGCTCATAATAGTCTAAGAGCTTGTCATCAGTTGGTCACCAAGATGAAACCTCTGATAACAGTGTAACGGCCAATAGCTTTGATTGGTGGAAAGAGCAAGGTGACGATATGTTACATGATTCTATCATTTTGTGAAAGTAGTCAGTTCCTTATTAAGTGTCTAATTGTTGGATACTCTTGAGAATAATGCTGTCCCGATTCCCATGTTTTGAGACAGTATTGGCTGTGACAAAGTGGGAGTCCAGTGCTTGGATAGTCAGAGCTGTTATATAGTTCATGCAATGTCTAAATGTTACTTCGAACTCAACATGTCACTACCAAAAAAAAAAAAGGATTCCGTATTTGGTGTGATATACAGTAGGTAGTCTTGAGTGTTCCTGAATGTTGTTACTTAATAAGCTACCAGGTGGACATGTTTATATATGGAAGCACTTGTATTCTTTGTTTCCATGTGGTGAATTCATGTGAATGTTGGAGGTTTCCTGAATTGCCATTGCGATGGAAGTTGGAAATAGCGAATTCATTGACTCGTCTCATTCTCTTTCATTCACGTAATGACCATCGGGACATTTTCCATTGACGCTGTTGATAGAATAGCAGCTACCAGAGTTTCGTGAGCCGTACAACTGGATTTTGCATACAGATCACTTTCAGAAGCTTCCCATACCGATCAGGCGATCAGGATCCACGCACGTATGGACATAGCACAAACCCAACTAGCACCGCTCGTGGTTCGCGCTGATCAGGGAGATCAATTTAGCGATTAAGCGAGAAAAGCATGGGCTTCAGGACAAGCAGAAACCCTATATATGTACATGCAGTGCAGGAGTAAAGCAGTAAGGCGTTTGCCATGATAGGTGATACCAAAAGGTATATGCATGTTGGTATATACATCAGTAAGCAATGAACTCGTGATCAAAATCTTTTGCAATGACAAATAAAGAATTGCCCCTTTTCGAAAAGCAAAGCAGAACTCCTCGATCATGTTAGCTTCCATACACATGTGATTCAAGAGTAGCAACTATATTAATCAACAGCTACAGGTACAAGTCTTAAGTGTCATATCTATAGCCCAGATCATGGATCAGACTAGAGTCAGAAGTCACAAGACATGAGCAATCACAGATAAAATTAAACTGAACAATAGCAGGCGAACTGTAAGTTGAAGCAAAAAAAGTAGTGCCGAAATGGCCATTATTCATGTACAAGTACTCCACTAGCTAAGATTAGTAAAATGAATTAAGCTAAACATGATATCGAACAGACTCTAGTTTGGATGGCAGCTCGAAGAAAAAGTGGTTGTTTTAGTCCAGGTATGGTACTAGTAGAGTATGCATGGCACCAATATAAAATCTGACTAAGAAAGATTAATTCAAGCAATAGGATAAGTGGACACTCAGGACAAGCAACATCAGCATAAGCATTTATGTTCAGCTCTGCCATGTGTAAGCATCCCAAAATTTCAGTTACACGAAACAAAGTAAAAAAAAAAAAAAGCAAGGGCTTCCAAGGATTGAAGTGATAAATCAAGACGACGCCTTCAACATCTTGTTCTGGCTCATTCCATTGGAGTGATAAATCAACACAAAGGAAGAGTAACTTTAAGAAACAGCTACCTACCTAACACAAAAACAATGTGGAGACCGAAGAGAGGCTAAGGGCCTGTTTGGGGGAGCGTCATCAGTGTTTGAAGTACTCAGCCTGCAACTAATCCAACCCTATGTGGGCAGTTGACCACTATAGTAGGGAGGAATAAGCTAGCAACTGCCTTTATGTGTATAATCAGGAGCCTAAAAATAAACTTAATCATCAACTTTTTGTAAATATTCAAACTTTTACAATCAAATCCAGCGAAAGTTTTACTAATGAGAATAGTATGCCTAAAGAAATAAATTTTCTGGCATATCAATAATTTTATGAAAAAAAATAATTCAACGACAAGTAATACATTAACTACTAAACATGGTAAGAAGAGACAGTTTGTGTCGACGGATAATTATCATAATTAGTTGTAACCAGCCTGGTGAACAATTCACCGGCTACAAAATGTGATGCTTGGTGATGAATACATGAAACATTACATTCTCTAGCGAGAATATTTCAATTTAAAACGATACATTGTCTGATACGTCACTAGTTTCAAATATTCAGTCAGCAACAAACCATAAATAACTAACATGATAACTAATCATAGCATAATTCATGATACTGCTAACTAGGATGCTCACAGACACTTAAACATCTTCTCTAGCTAGAGAAGAATTATTCTCCCATTTTAACGAAACGGAAGAACTCCTGGCCATATTCAAGAAAAGGATCATTGACAGAAAGATCAGATGCCCGGTGGAAGTTCAAATCAGGCTCCGCTCTAGGCCCCACAAGCGAAACCGTACATGCTTCACTAGCCCATGGTGGTAGGGCTAAAGTTTCCAGTACATACTTCATCTCGCCCACTGTAGCTCGTCCTTTACCCGACAACACACTAGTCAACTTACGAAGCTTATCTGCTCTCTGGGATATGAACTTAAGGAACATCACCTCACTTAAATCACCATAGATCTCATGGAGAATCACCATTTTGATGCGTGATTGCACACATTTTATAGGACCGAGCTCCTTATAGAAGTCCATAAAGTCGTTGCCAGTTGGTCCACCATCGATAGCAGACTATAAAACCAGTAAACATAACACTTAGTGAGAAGTCACCACTAAATTAACAAGTAACTGATAAGCATGCAAATTGTTACCTCCACGTGTAGGGTTTCAATGTTGGGAAAGCATCTGAGGAAGCTGACCAACATTTGAACTTCCTTGAAGACACCCAAATTCAACTTTAAGGCAAGCACTTTGACGCTTGGAACCATGGATCTTGGGCTCACCTTAGTATCAGCCTGCAAGGAATTTTTGAATCAAAGCATGTTGATCATGCACATAAAAATCATATCATAACGTACACGTCACCTTGATAGTGGTGTTCCCGATCTGAAGCTCGTGGATTCTTGGCTCCAAGAACCCAAGCACCTTCAGCTCAGGGGCATCTTTAGCAATCTTGACCCCCATAAGCGCCCCCGGACCTCTAGCAGGAGAATCCCACAAAATGAGCCGCTCCAGAATCGGTGAGTCCACCACCGTCACCTCCACCGCCATGTACTGCCAGAAGAGCACGCACCGGAGCTTTTGGCCACGGGGATGAACATGCCCCTCTGGAGGTTGATAGCTGCCAAAGAGCGCAAAAGTCTCGAGAACAGGGCTGGAGGCGATCATGCGGTCCAGATCACGTTCCTCGATGTGGCAGTTGACCATGGCTAGCTCCCGGAGGTCGGGGAAGACGCCGGCGCCGTCGGCGAGCTCGGCGGTATCCGGAAATACAAAAAAGCCGAGGTAGAGGCGCTGGAGCTCCTTGCATCGGAGGATGTCGGCGGGGAGGCGCGGCAGATCCAGGCCCCCCGGTAAGCTGACCAAGGCCAGGTCCCGGACGCCGGCGGCGGCGAAGAGCCGCGGCCACAGGGCGAGCTCGCGTTCGTGGTTGTCGAAGAAACACATGGCAAGGTGGACGGTCTGGAACGGACCTGGGTGGCCGGCAAGGATGCGGTCGATGACGGCAACGCGCGCAGGCTCGTCGTCGGGGTTGAGGTGCGCGTCGTAGAGGACGAGAGGCGTGGAGTGCCTGACGCGGCGCCAGCGGGTCGAGAGCGCAGTGGTGCGCACGGCGTCCTTGATGGGGAGGCGGGAGACGATGTCGCGGCGGAGGTCGTCGGGGAGAGCGCTGATGCGGTCCTCGCCGTCGCCGTCCCCGCCGGCCACGGCGGAGAGGGTGCCGTCCCGGGTGACGGCGCCGACGGGGAAGCACTTCAAGGGGCGTCCGAGGAAGGCTTCCATGGCGGTCGGCGCGGAGACGGGAGCGTCGGGAGCAAGAAGAGAGTGGTGATTGAACGCAGTGGAGGGAGTGAGGGAAATGGGGAGGCGGCGGCGGCTTTTCGATTTTTATACCATTTTCGTCCAAGCTGAATTCCACAGAAAATCTCACCGTCACACGGTATCGGTGAATTTACTGCTGCTAGTAAATTTTGAGTCGGTGAGATATCTCCGTCGGAGGCTTCGACGCCAAGCCGTTGGTGTCACCGCGTTGGCATTTTGGCACCAGACGTGAAATACTCCTCCGTCTTTAAATATAGGCCTTTCTAGCATTCAAATTTTAAAATAGTCTAGATATCAAAAGACCATCATACACCTCATATTAACTCAACCTATCTCTCCACCAACCTTTCCACCAACCACAAAGTTTGTCCTATCTTCAAAACACTCTACATTTAGAAAAAGTTCAAACCTCTAAAACGCCTTATAAAAAGGGACAGAGGTAGTATGAAAATTAGCCTTCTTCTTTTAACCTGGGAGCAGCAGTAGTAGTTTTTTTTAAGCAATATCTTACTTTCTGAGTCCATTTGACTGGGCTTCAACCGGCTCTGACGGTCAGGCCTACACGAGAAATATGCATGAAGATAAGCAGCAATGTACGCAAGTGTCACTCTGCAAGTCTGCATACTGGACGCGGGAAAGCCAAGCATACAGATGGTTTACTGTGAAGTGTAGTCACGTGCTCAAACATGCTCAAAACTTAAATATATTATGTTTAAGACAACAAATCTAGCTCACTTTCAATTAAATTAGCTGCCTAAATATCATATATTTAAGAACGGCAGAAGCGTTTCCTATTGTAACCCCTCTTATCGAGGCATAGGACTGTAAATTAAGCAGTACGGAGTCATAAATCCAACATTGCAGCTCCAGTTCCACTCTGTTCAGGAGATTAGTTGAATCCACACGCAGCATGTATTGATGTACTACAAGCTTAATGTTTTATTCACAAGCACGCAGCAGCATTGGAGTACTGTATCAGGAGAGTTCAAGGCATACACCAAAACAGCCAAAATGTCAGCATGAAGAGACGGGCTCATGGCTGGCTTTATCATGACACTCCACTTCTAATTCTAAAATCAAAACAGCCAAAATGAATTCATAGTTGCCAAACTCAAAACCTAACCTATTAAAAGGGCAATTAATATTGAATGAAGCCAAATTGCCAAAATTTGGATAATCTAATGAGCAGAGGATGTAATGGTCAAGTATAGAAGCACTGCCCTAAAAAAACACATGTCATTGCTTTCCAGGCATAAACATACCGCAGCTTAGTTATTAGAGCATTTGCTAGAAAGCAAAGGTTTACAATGCACGAAATACCATTTCGGTCAAAAACACCACAAAGTTCACCAGTGCAAAATACTTCAACACACAAAGGAGAACATGGGCAAGAACAAGCATGCATGTGTTGCACAGGTTCAACAGTAGAGAATACTTGAACACTGAGAACAGGGGCAAAAACAAAAGTATCTAACTGAAGGTCATAACACAAACACATAAATAATTGGGGAAAGCTCGGCATTTGACCTACCAAGCCTTGATCCTGTCAGGTTCAAGAATTTGGACCAGAACCTGGACACAGAAATAACCAGGACCAAGCAAGGCCGACTGCAGTATACGTTAGGAGGCTCATCCAATAGAAGGTAGAAAAATGACAGCATAATTAAGAGTGATATTTTCTCATCATCAGCATGAGCTTTTGTCAACAACAGGAGCTCTATGATAAAATTAAAATCGACGGTTAATTTCATAATGCTAATGACACTGTACTGTATACTTTTGCAGACAATAAATGTAATGCTTAATGATAAGCATGTATAATAAAGTTTTCAAATGAGACTCACATATTCTTTCTTCATGAAGCAACAGATGTTTACGGAATATCATCCAACACAAACATTCATAACGCACAGGATAAGCCACAGATGGTTACGGAATATCATCAAACACAAACATCCATGATGGACTAGATAACATAGTAAGTGATGAAAGTAAACGTTACGCAATATCATCAAACACAAACATCATGATGTACTAGATAACATAGTAAGTGATGATAGTAAACTAAGTGAATTAACATGCCCCAAACCTCTTAAGCTACCCATGCTGTGGATACCTTCCCTAGCTTCAGAATGAAAAGACTTCCCTAGAAAGAAACACAGATCCTGAAACAAATTACCACCATCTAGCCCCTCAGTTCAAAAGGGTCATCAACACTATAGTGCTTTCATCCCTATTCCACTGCTGTTTTCAGGCCCTATTCTCTCTTTTTAATGAAACGGCACACCTCCTGCCCATCCTCTGAAACAAAAGGGTCCTCAATAGAAAGATTGGATGCCTGGCGGAACTGGAAGTTCCAATGACGCTCCACTTTAGGCCCCAAATGCAAAACTGTAGTGCATGCTTTACTAGCCCATGGTGGAATAGCTAGAACACTCAGTAGATCCTGACCCGCTGGAACAAATATCTCATCAGCCAACACAAGTATCAACTTCTCCAACTCACTCACCCTCTGCGTTATGTACTTCAGGAATGCACCCTCACTTAAAAGCCCTCGGAATTCATGAACAACCACCTTCTTGATGTTTGATCGCACACATTGTATGCGACTGAGGCTCTCAAAGAACTCGGCATAGTGCTTCTCAGTTGTTTCATTATTCACAGAGGACTGAAAAAATCAATAAACAATGCAGTTACAGAATGAAATGCTAGAGATGCTGAAAATGCCCAATCAACTAAATCATCTAGCATTTTGCTACCTCCACATGAAGTGTATCAATGTTGGGAAAGCATCTGAGGAAGCTGGTCAGCATCTGGACTTCAGTGAAGATACTCAAATGCACCTTCAATCCTAAGACCTTAACGCTTGGGACAATGGAGCGTGGACTCGCCTTTGTGTCAGCCTGCAATGCAATCCATCAATCAAGCTCATGTAGTTCATTACATGATCATGAAGATAGATAAATATAATCAGGCATCACCGTGACGACTGTGTTCCCAATTTGAAGCTTGTGGACTCCAGGATCCAGGTACCCGAGCACCTCAGCGTGACTCTTCGTCAGACTCATCAAATCCAGAAGGAGGACAAGTATGCCACTTGGTGAGCCGTTTCAGACACGGCGCATCTGCCGCCGCGAGTTCGAGCGCCATGGACATCCAGAAGATCATGCACTGGAGGTCTCGGCCATGAAGCCGGACACGCTTTGGAAGGCCATAGCTGGCGACGAGCGCCAGCATCTCGAGTGCGGGGCTGGACGCGAGCATGTGGTCGAGGAGGCAGTCGTCAATGAGGGTGTTGAGGATGACCAACTCTTGGAGATGGGGGAAGACACCGGCGCCGTCGGGGAGGTCCGCAGTGTCGGGGAACGACCAGAATCCGAGGTACAGGCGGCGGAGCTCGGTGCAGCGAAGGATGTCGACAGGGAGGGGCATGTCCACGGGCGGCGGCTGGCTGATGAAGACGAGGTCCTGGACGCCCCCGGCGGCGAGGAGCCTAGCCCACTTGTCGAGCACGCCGTCGTCGTCGTCTTGGGTCCCGAAGAAGCAGTAGGCGAGGTGGACGGTGCGGAGCGGGCCAGGGTGGCCTGAGAGGACGCGGTCGATGGCGTCGGCGCGCACGGGCTCGGGGGCGGGGAATAGGTGCGCGTCGTAGAGAACGAGCGGCACGGAGTGCCACATGCGGCGCCAACGGGGGGCGAGTGCGGTGGTTCGGACGGCGTCCTTGATGGGGAGGCGGGAGACGATGTTGCAGAGGAGCTCGTCGGGGAGGGCGCTGATGCGGTCCTCGCCGTCGTGGCCCTCGCCGGCAGCGGCGGAGAGGGTGCCGGTTGTGGTGATGGTGCGGAAGGGGAGGGAGCCCAAGACCAAGAGGCGGACCGCCTCCATGGCGGCCGGCGAGGAGGCGGAGATCGACGAGGGTTTTGGTAGAGGTGGTGGAGCCGTGGAGGCCGGCGGATGCGGTGGGGAAATGGTGGTGATTCGATTCCGTGTGATGGTATGGGCGGCTAGGGTTCAGTCACTGCTCGCTGCCTTCATGGGCCACCTAAGCGAGATCCACGGGGGCCCATAATACAGTCCACAAAATAGAGATGACCTGACTACCGATGAATTGATTTTTGTTTTTTTGTTTTTGCGAAACGTATCGATTTGAAATTTGAAGTAGCTGGCACCAATTTTCTGGCACGCTAGATTATTCTCTAGTAAAAATCAAAGGCATGTATATACGGAGATTAGTGTACTATACCATGGCGCCCACATTTGTGCATTAGGCATCATGTTTCATCCGCACAAAGCACGAACTGGAGAAGTATATATCTGCACAATAATAGATGCAAAATATCTACGGTGACGAACTCATCATTGAAGATAGATTCACATGAAGCGGAGAAACTAGTTTTAATTGGCATATACTCGCAATTCATCAGGGCATGCACTGCTAATAGCTCCCGCTGCCTTCACAGCAGTGCAGTCACATAATCTGAATCTAAACGCAGGACGCAACATTACTCATGCCCACTGGCGAAGCTAGTGCATGCTTCCCTGGTGCACTGGCACCAGGGTGCAAAACGAATTTCAGCAGAAATCTTTCTTTTTTTACCTTATGTGCACAACCTAAAATTAAAAATGTGCACCACTGAGCTGCTGTTGAGGCCTATCAAGCAAGGTGTGCACTCGGGTGTCCAGAGCTCTAGCTCCGCCACTGCTCATGCCCGTCCATAAGATGAAGCACCCTGCTATAAGCTTTGCAGATTTCAAGTAAAGATTACTCCATTTGTTACTATATTGACAACAAAGCAATATAACACTGATCAGGTCATAAACCATAAAACTTGACCAAAGGCTATATCTCACATTGGTTTGAGAATCCCTCAAAATCAGGCATCATAAGCTATCGCAATAACTCAATCAGATAGTACATTCAAACTGCAGATTTCATGAAGATTGGAAGAGCATAGACTATATGAAATGGCCTAGTGCTTCTTCAAGATAGTGTGACACAGCAGCAGAGACTATACGAGGTCCTGGACGCCCCCGGCGGCGAGGAGCCTAGCCCACTTGTCTTTTACCATATGTCTTTTACCTCATTCCTGATAGTGTGACACAGCAGCAGAGAAATGACTCAAGGAATGCCCTGATAAGAATCACTGATGGTGTCCTTACGGTGCCACAAGTGATTGCTGAGCTTGAGAGGCTTATTCCTGGGAG
This sequence comes from Eragrostis nindensis, assembly GCA_012490785.1. Taxonomy (NCBI): domain Eukaryota; kingdom Viridiplantae; phylum Streptophyta; class Magnoliopsida; order Poales; family Poaceae; genus Eragrostis; species Eragrostis nindensis. The sequence goes on along the minus strand of JAAXCT010000502.1, from coordinate 380,335 downwards.
GTGGAGATGGAATGTAGACGCTCTTGGTGATAACACATATAAGACCTTATTCCCATCTCGTGCAGAACTACAGAGGATGATAGAGTGGGGTGTTGTACAAACAAAGGTACAGAATGCTAAGCTCCAAATTGAGGAACGTCATATCCCTAATGAGGTGAAATATATTCTGCCAAAAGTTTGGATTCAATTTATTGGTCTTCCAAAAGAACTGAGAGACTACATGATTATATGGGCAATTGGCTCTATATTTGGCATCACTAAATCTGTGGATATGAGGTTTACAAGGTTGCATGATATTTGTCGCATGCAAGTACAGGTGCTGGATCCAAATGTAATCCCTCAATTCGTTGATGTGGTTATTGGGGACTATCTGTATGGATTGCACTTCCGTGTGGAGGTTGCCATTGATGAGAATAATCCGATCCCTATGGACATGGATAACAATGGCCATGGTGACCATGGAGCTAATGAAAATGATGGCACTGGAAATAGTGGAGGTACTCAACCTGGGAATGGGGCTGCTCCATCGAACGGAAATGCAGGGGCGAATGGTTCTCAGATGCAGACTGCTGGCCGGTCTTCTGCTCCTACTCGACAGGTGGTGCGCATCATGCTTCCTAGGCTTGGCTTTGGCTCGGCGATACAGGTGCCACGCGTCACAGAACAACAGCGCCTTGTGGATGAGATGATGACCCCGACTGCTGCTGATGCTGCGCCGCCTCAGTCGGACTCCTCGGAGTTAGGCGAGGACATGATGGCGTCCCAGGTTGCAGCCAGCGACAAGGTTGAGGTGGACCAGCTGGTGGATAATCAAGACATGGAGGTGCAGAACAAGAAAACACTCGACCAGCAGCTGCAAGACTTCGCACGTGAATGTGGTGTGGAGCTGCCGGAATCAGAAGATGATGTTGAGCTTCCAACGGCTAATGAATTGGCGGCAATCCCGGATGCTTCGCCCAGCCATACAGGCTCACGTCATAGCAAGAGGCGCAGTGCCAGTATTGATGAGGTGTCCCTGGAGCGAGCGGGGAAAATCAAGACTGCGCGCAATGAAGGTGCACATGAACACCCTTCCTCCTTTCTGCATTTTTCTGAGTCGAAAATAGTTTCTACTTGCAATAGTATTGGCATTTGTTTAGGACATGATTCTGCTAGCATTTTAGAATCTGTTGATAATTTGAAAAATGTAGAAATCGTACGTATACAGGAGGGTAGACAGGTAGATAAGAAAATGCATGTGTTAGAAAAGGAAGAGAAAGAAATGCTGGAAGAGGAAGAAGTAGATAAATTTATACTCAACCATTTGTGTCACGACATAATGGACGAGGTCATGGATGGGACTGGTGGCTATGATGCCGTACTGGTCCCAAAAAAACAGTGTGCTACAAAACAGTCTGCTACAAAGAGTAAAGGAAAAAAACCAAGAAAGTCACAATGAAAGGGGTGTTCTGGAATTCAGATGGGTTTAAAGACCCAAAGAAACATCGTTATATCTCAGATTTAACGAAAGAACAAAACCTTAGCTTTATAGCTATATCTGAAACTGGGAGGCGCAGTTTCACTTCACCTTTTCTAAAGAATTTGTGTGCTGGCCGAGATTTTTTGTGGCACGTAAAAGAACCAAAAGGACGATCTGGGGGAATCCTTTTAGGTATCGACCTTAATGTCTTTGACATTGGTGCAATTGATGAAGGAGATTACTACGTTAAATTCCATTTATGCAATAAGAGTGATAGCTTCAAATGGGCTTTAGTGGTAGTTTATGGACCGGCACAAGTAAATTTTAAAGAACAATTTTTGGCAGAGTTAGTTAACATGTGTAGCCATGAGCGCCTTCCTATTTTAATTGGTGGCGATTTTAACATTTTGAGAAGCCCTCTCGAGAAGAATAACGATAATTATGATGCTAGATGGCCGTTTCTTTTTAACGCGGTCATAGATGGCTTGAATCTTAGGGAGCTTGAAATGTCTGGGCGGCAGTACACATGGGCTAACTCACTTGCGCAACCAACGTATGAGAAGCTAGATCGTATTTTAATGTCAACAGAGTGGGAACAAAAATTTCCTATGTCAACAGTAATGGCTCTTTCGAGAGAAATATCTGATCACACACCATTGCTACTAAATACCGGGGAGTCATCCACTCTGGTACAACCCTTATTCAAATTTGAGTTGGGTTGGTTACTTAGAGATGGATTTGCTGATATGGTAAAAGACATATGGAATAATGTTTATGAGGGATCTACACCCATGGAAAGGTGGCAATCCAAAATTAGGATGCTTCGCCAATACCTTCGGGGCTGGGCTAAGAATACGAGTGGGAAATATAAAAAGGAAAAGAAAGACTTACTCGACAAGCTGGACGCCCTTGATAAGAAGGCCGAGTCCTCTATACTAAGCCCTCAGAAAGTTGACTTAAAGCAGTGCTTGAATACGAGACTAGCTCAGTTGTTACGGGAGGAGGAAGTAAAATGGTATCAACGTGCCAAAACAAAGGATTTATTGGAAGGAGATTCCAATACAAAATATTTTCAACTCGTGGCTAATGGTAAACATAGAAAAACAAGAATATATAAGTTACAAGAGGGCGATCATGTGTTAAGTGGTGACGAGGAGCTGAAGAAGCATATCACCACTTACTATAAAGGCCTTTTCGGTCCTCCAGAGGAAAATTCATTCCGACTGGATGCGACTCGTAAGGATGATATACCCCAAGTAACTGAAATGGAAAATCAAGTCTTGACTGAACAATTCACAGAGGAGGAGGTTAGAGCAGCAATATTCCAAATGGAGCATAATAAAGCCCCAGGACCTGATGGTTTCCCTGCTGAGTTCTATCAAGCGTTCTGGGGCTTAATAAAAGACGATCTCATGCCACTCTATTATGATTTCCATGCTGGACATCTTCCTCTATATAGTCTAAACTTTGGAACGATTATTTTGCTGCCTAAGTGCAGAGAAGCTATCAAAATACAGCAATACAGACCAATTTGTTTGCTAAATGTTAGCTTCAAAGTGTTTACAAAAGTAGCCACAAACAGAATAACAAGTGTTGCTCAAAAGGTGATCAGCCCCACACAAACGGCTTTCTTACCGGGTCGTAACATCATGGAAGGTGTTGTGATCCTTCACGAAACAATTCATGAAATGCATAAGAAAAAACAAAGCGGAGTTGTCTTTAAGATCGACTTCGAGAAGGCCTATGATAAGATCAAGTGGTCCTTTGTGAAACAAACCTTAGAAATGAAAGGATTTTCATCAAAATGGTGCCAGTGGATTGATGCTTTCATGAAAGGGGGCCATGTAGGAATTAAGGTAAATGATCAAGTGGGGCAGAACTTCCAAACAAAAAAAGGGTTAAGACAAGGAGATCCACTGTCTCCAATCCTCTTTAACATAATTGCGGACATGCTAGCTATCCTTATCAATAGATCGAAAACAGAGGGGCACATTAAGGGCGTGATACCACACCTCGTAGACGATGGTTTATCTATCTTGCAATATGCGGATGACACAATAATCTTTATGGATCATGACCTGGAGAAGGCTAGAAATCTTAAGCTACTTTTATGTGCTTTCGAACAGCTCTCTGGACTTAAAATAAATTTCCATAAGAGTGAGATTTTTTGCTTTGGAGATGCCAAAGATTGCGAGGGACAATACTCAGAATTGTTTGGGTGCCGATCTGGTAGTTACCCATTTAAATACCTTGGCATACCAATGCATTTTAGGAAACTGAGTAATGGGGATTGGAAAATAATTGAACAACGATTTGAAAAGAAGTTGAGTGGTTGGAAAGGCAAACATCTTTCAGTAGGAGGAAGATTAGTTCTTATTAACTCTGTGTTAACTAGTCTCGCCATGTTTATGCTCTCTTTCTTTGAGGTACCTAGAGGAATCCTAGAGAAGTTGGAGTATTATAGGTCACGTTTTTTTTGGCAGAGTGATGGCCATAAAAAGAAATACAGGTTGGCAAAATGGAGTATACTGTGCCAACCAAAAGATCAAGGGGGACTAGGAATACAAAATATAGATATACAAAATCAGTGTCTGCTAAGTAAATGGTTGTTCAAGTTGATAAACGAGGAGGGTTTATGGCAAACCTTGCTTCGTAGGAAGTACCTAGTTAATAAAACAATTACACAGGTTCAAAAAAAAGTTGGGGATTCCCAATTCTGGTCGGGATTAATGAAAGTTAAAGACCGTTTCCTCAGTTTGGGTTCCTTTCATTTGAACAATGGTACAAATATAAGGTTTTGGGAGGATAAGTGGGCTGGGAACTTTACTTTACAACAGCGCTTTCCGTCCCTATATAACATTGCCAGAAGAAAAAATGTTTCGGTTGCTACTGTTTTTAGTACAGTTCCATTGAATATTTCCTTTCGGCGTGGTCTTGTAGGAAATAATTTAATTCAATGGCACAACTTAGTAGCAAGGATAGCACAAACTAGACTTAATGACAATAGGGACATTTTTAGATGGAATTTACATCAAAATGGCGCTTTCTCTGTCAGCTCTATGTATGGTGCTTTAATAAATAATGGTAATGTGAGACAAAACAAATTATTGTGGAAACTAAAGGTGCCTTTAAAAATAAAAATTTTCTTATGGTATCTTAAGAAAGGGGTTGTTTTAACGAAAGATAATCTAGCTAGACGTAATTGGAATGGTAGTAAACTTTGTGCTTTCTGTTCCAACAATGAAACTATTCAACATTTGTTCTTTGATTGTCACTTTGCTAATTTATTTGGCGAGCGGTGCACTTTACCTTTGGTTTGGATACTCCTAATAGCGTCTACCATATGTTTAATGGTTGGATAAGAGGGGCAGGAACTAAACTTAAGGGACAACTGCTAGTTGGTGCTTCCGCTTTATGCTGGGCCATATGGCTAAGCAGGAATGATATAGTCTTTGACAAATGTCCAACGAAAACTTATATGCAGGTACTATTCAGAGGGACTCATTGGTTAAGGTTATGGGCGCACCTACAAAAGCATGATGAGGACACCAACATGATGAGGGAGGCATGCCGTGGTTTGGAGACGACGGTCATGCAAATATTTGCCAATCATGGATGGAGATTTAGCAATAGAATTGCTTTGTAATAAGTCCATTCAAACTATGTTGGTGTTGTTCTCAGTTTTATTTTGGTTGGTGTGCGGTTGGCAGATGGAGTGCTGCAAATTGATGTAATAATGCAGGCCGTAGCCTCTTAGGAGGTCAAGGTCGGGATGCTCTTTCCCATTATCTAAAAAAAAAAAATATGAAATGGCCTAGTACAGGATAGGACCAGCGAACATAGAAGATATACAGGTGTTAACAGAATCCAGGAGTGGTGAACTGGAACTCATGCACCAAAAGCATTATAGATTACTGAAACGGGCTACTTGTTGAGTACAGGATCATACTAGTGATTAGTAATCAGAGAAGATTCTAGTAGCAACAGAGTTCAGGTGTGGTAAATGGCAACTCATGCACTTTTTTTTTTGATCAAGCACCTGTATTAATACGTAAGGAAAACATACAGATACGAGTACAGACCCAGGTATACTATAGAAGGATACAGAAGGAACAGCTGTCCCTGCCAAATTGCACTAAGGTCCTTGACAAACAACAAAAACACAAACAAGCCCCTAGGACCAAAGCACACCGAAGCCGGTCGCCGCCGCCGTCGCCACCGCGCAGCGCCAGGACCGGCCGCCAACTTCCGAAGACCAAGGCGAGCTCCCTGGAGCCAGAAGGCCCCGTCGCGCAGACGCTTTGAAGAGCCGGAAAAGACACTCGCCCCAAGAGACGAGATGAGCAAGAGCCGACGCCCAATCGGCCGGGGCAGCACCCCAAGCTCACCTTGGTCCTGGCTCGGAGCTCGCCGACGATGGAGACCACCGCAGGGAAGCCAAGCCCGAGCCATCCTCCTCTTGCCATCACACCCGCAGCCTCCTCTGTTCCTTGACTCAAACCGTCGGCTCCCGCGTCGCCCCGCCGAAGACGAAGACGAAGGAGCGCCGACCGAAGACTCCTGTACAGGCCCCCCAATACAGGGAGACCCACCTCCACGGGCTCGCCGCCGATGCCGGAGCGGAACACCAGCGGGGCGAGGAAGAGTCCGAGAGGACCGAGATCCATGCCGACGACGCCGCCACCGCCTCGTCGCCGCCGACCGGGAACACCACCCTCCTCACAGCGTCATCGGCGAGGTCGCCGTCGTCACCGACGCCACCAGCACCAGATCCACCGGAGGAGACCAAAAGTCCACCCGCCCCCGACATGGGAGACGACGGAACCCTAACCCTACCTACCCTAACCTATACTACAGCTACGAAACTAACCCGCCCCTGACTAGATCCCGCTTCCCCGCCCTCTCCGGCGCCAAAGAGGCCGCCGGGGAGGAGGGGGAAGCGAGAGATCGGCGCCGGAGCGGGGGAACGCTGAAATCGCCGGCTCTGTACTGTAGCAAGGGAAGGGATAAGGGAAGGGATTCTGATTCTGAGAAAGCGTTGATGGAAGCCCGGCAACTCATGCACTGGCCAGCTGAAAACGGTATTAGTAGAACTTGAAAATGAAGTGGCAAGCCTCCCTGTCCGCGGTAAAGTTTCAGCTGGCCGGTTACAGTGTGCAATTCAGAAGAAGGCAATTTAATTCAGTTTTAATTCAGAAGAAGGCAATTTAAGATACACCAATAAACAAGCTCTTACCACTTAGCTATGTACAGAAAGGAATAAATCAACACAAAGGAGAGGTTACTTAAGAGCATAATCATCTAACAAAAATCCTTAAATCATTGACATATCGAGGGGCTAGAGAAATGCCAACAATTTTTTTGTTATTTAAAGAAGCTCTCGGTTTCGCGGTCTTCATCTTTCTTGCACGGAAAGACATCTTTGGGTGCGTTCGGCGCACGGGGTCTAAACTTTAGAGGGTTTTTCCAACGAATATTGTGATTACAAATAAAGTTTAATTACAAAACTAATTTCAGGACTCCGCTCGAATTTGCGAGACGAATCTAATGAGGGTAATTAAGCCATAATTAGACGATAGTTACTGTAGCATCACTGTAGCAAATATAGATTAATTAGATTCATTAGATTCGTCTCGCGATTGGGTTGTGATATAGGTTTTGCATTAAATTAATAAAAGTAGTTTTAAATAGCAAGATTCTCTTTGATGTGATGGGTGCTAAAAATTAGAGGGGGTGTGCCGGGCCCTTTGTTTCTCTCCCCTCTCCTATCTGATTACCGCAGACAGGGAGGCCGTACACCGGCGGACACATGGAAGCCACGCTGGCGTAACACATCCTTATCCTTTCTTGTTCTGACGGTTAAGTGTGCCAGTCCCATGTTTCTTTGCCGCTCGTCACCTATTCGGCAAGATCCTGTTCTTTAATCATCCCGAGCAGTCAGCAGTGCACGGTGCGGCGGGCCACGGCAAGGGGCAAGCCCTAAGCTGAAGCAGAATGGTACCGCTGAAATCGAGCCATGTAGCAACTGAAACTCACTGCAATCATGCAACAACTTCATCCTCTTCTTCGCACCCAAATCCATAAGGAGCAGGAAGCAACAGCTTGTCTGAGACTTCACGGAGACAGAGAAAACATTGCATCTCTTCTGAATCTTGACCCCGACTGCCGCGCTGACCCTACCTATAGCAGTCACGCCGCCCCGCCGCCTCCCTGGCCGCCGCGGTCACATCAGCGCGCCGCCCCTGCTCGTTGGGTCATGCTGGTACGCCGCCGGCCGCCCTTGATCGATGGGGCCAAGTCGGTGTGCTGCCTCTGTTTCTCTCTCGTCTCCGTACGTGATGCGCTCGCCGATGCGGATGAGGACGACGCAACATCAGGTTGTCCTTCGCGGACTAGTGGCGCATGCGCACGATGGCACGAGGTCAGTATCCTTTTAATAACCATGGTGTCCTTCGTCTTCTTCGGCATTGGCATGTCGACCTTGTCTTCCTCGATGGGCCCGCAAGGTGAGGGTGGGGTCGCGGCGACGACAAGGCACAAGTGGTGGCTAGGTGACGGCGAGCCATAAGTGGCGGCGACGCACGAGACGTCTGGTCAGCTGGCGCCGGGGATCAGGAGCTGCATGCGAATATTTTGAATGGAGCCTAGGATTTCTTGTTCTTTGACAATGGGTCTCTCTCTCATGGCAAGACGGGCGCGGGAGGGGCGGGGCAGGGATGGGATGGCGAGCAGCGGACTCCAGCGAGGCGGGGGCGGCACCATGTGCTGGCGAGAGGAAGAAAAAGAGAGGCAAGGACAGTTCTATGTAAAAGAAAAAATAGGAAAAACACTAATTTAGAGAATCTCTCAGTTTCACGGTTATTTGAGCGAAACCGTGAAGGGAAGAGATATGGGTAGAAAGATTTTAAAGTTGGGTACCGGTCTGAATTTGTTTTGGTGGGGGTACAGACGCAAATCGCCCATTTGAAAATTGGAAAATTCCTCACAATGAAAAAAATTCCTCAATCGTTTATTCGTTGTTTGAACCAAACCAATGTGGATCAAAACAAAGAAACCAAGAAGCAGAAGAGCAACCACAATCGCAAAAGCTCCTAGGAAAAAAACGAAATCCTCAATCCTCCCCGCAGCAAAATTCATCTCGAACCCTAGCAAAATCCTCTCATCCGTCGGATCCCTGATGTCGTCGCCGGCGTCACAGTGGGTTGTATTGCCTCGATTCCTGGGTCCTGACATCGACGACTCCGCTCAGGACGACGCTGCCGGCATCTCCGTCGCCCTCAACCCGCCCCCGCACATCGCGCAGCTTGTCGTGCCCCGTTCGATCGTCGCCGGCGGAAGCTGTGTCCTCGCTGCTGATTCCTTCGGCTTCCTTCTCTTCTCCGGCTCCGGCGTCGCAGGCTCTCTTGGCACTGACAAGGCCGCCGGCACGTCCTACTACATCTGGGACGCAGTTCTCAACACCTGCACCAGCGTCCCCGCCCCCGAGACGCCTGTAAGCGGCGCCGGCACCGCCGGCCTCATCACCTTCCGCGGCGCCTTCGGCCACCACAACCTCATGGTCGCTGAACTCGTTCTTTCCACCGTCGCCACCAGCGCCACCGTGCGCTGCTTCTCAACAGATACTGGCAAGTGGTCTCAGAGGAGTCTGCGCGCCCCTTCTATGAAATTCCCCTGGTCTACTGCCCATGTGCTCCATCACGAAGGGAATCTCTGGTGGATAGATCTTTTGTTGGGGCTTCTTGCTTTCAATCCCTATGCTGAGGAGCCGGAGCTCCACTTCGTTCCGCTCCCGAATTGCTACCAGATCCGAGCTGGAAGTGAGCAGGGCCTTCGTAAGGGTCTTAGCAACGATCGCTGCGTGAATCTTAGTTGAGGGAAGCTGCGGTTAGTGGTGCTGACTAGGCAAAACTCTCTGCCGAAGATCAAATTGTGGACACTGGTTGATCATGAGGCGGGCAAATGGATGCTGAACTATGAGGTGCCCATTGAGGACATCTGGTCTGATCAGAGTTACGAGACCATTGGGTTGCCCAAGGAGAGGCCTACGCTTGCACTTGTCCACCCCAACAAACCATGTGTGGTGTACTTCTTCCTTAAAGGGCACCTCTTTGGCGTGGACCTTCTAACGAAGGAAGTTACAGAGAGTGCTTCGATTGGGAGATATGATGTTGAGCCTTCTGGCAGTCCTTTTCTTTCTTGGGAGCTCCCACCGGCCCTATCAGGTTTGCATTTAGCGTACATTTCAACTGAGAAGGCATGACCTTTTTCTGTATTGACTCAGGCTGCAACCTACACATGTGTATTGCTGAGTTTTAAAATTATAAGATGTACTTCCCTTGGTTTCTAAATGGTAGACATGTGAGATTTTAGATGCTCGCTATACATATCACATTTTGGCATATTATTTTGCCGCTTATTTTTGCTTATTATAATGCACCTATGCTTGTGAACTACATGTAAGAAGATGTAACTTATGAACTGTAGGTTGCATCAGTATTGGGACTAGACAGTTGCATATTCTGTTCCTTATATAGGTATATAAGACAGCAAGAATGTTCTTTTGCATTGACATCTTAATGTTTGTTTGAACAGATCCATCACCTGCAGCAGAGTCACGGTCCACCTCAGCTTTTGATAGTATTGCTGACATTTTCTGTAATGCATATGCTCGTGAACTTGATTACCTGGCGTTTCACCAGCTTGCTAAAATTGCCCTTGCATCTCTTAACAGAAAAAATAAGAAGACAGAGGTAATTGCACCCAACAAACTCTCTCCAATTTAAATTTTTACATGGCCTTTTAACTAAAAAAAGAACTAACATTGTTTACCTAATGTCATCGATTGAAACATGGAGAAGTATGTAACATGAAAAAGTTAATCTGCTAATCTTGATTAATTTGTTTCCCCATTTTGGCAGGAGAACAAATTCAAGCTATCTGAACGTCTTTTCTTGCAATATTTTATTGAGGACCTTGAAACAGGAAACAAGAAATACGCACACTTGAACTTTTATGCTGAAAGTGGATCTGAAAAGGTTCTTGTGTTTGCTGAGCTTCACACTGATGCCTATGCCCTGGATGATTTTGACCCTGATGATTGGTTCTTATCATCATGCAAACTATTAACGAGGAACTATCATGGTGATATTCTGTTTCAGAAATTCCTTTATTGGTTGGAGACTGTTAATGCTATCTTATATAAATAATTTATCATAGATCTGTTACGCTTTTGACTCACAATCCAATAAATAGGTGTGGGTTCAGAGTGGTGGCAACCCTGGCTGATGGAGGCTTCATAAAATAGAAATAAACGTTTTATACATGGGTTGGGAGGCCGTGCCATAATGTCTAAGGGGAGGAAATGGGAGAATTGGAAATTTTACACATTCTCTCTTCGTTTATAAGAGAATTAATGTGCTGATATGATTAGTCTAGTTAAGAGATACAGTTATATTATTATCGTCTGAACACCTTTGTCCGTTGTTCAGACTCGAGAAGCCAACTTAATCTCATCGAAGTGTATTCGTATTTTGCGAATATGATATGCCAACACTCTGGCTTGTAGCCCCTAGTCTCAAGTGTTGATTTCAGCCATCACGTAATTCACATTTGTTAGACCAACAAATTCTAAATTCTGGTACAGTTCAAAGATTCTTGCCTATTTCAAAATCAGCCATTCTTAAGCTCATGAAACAATGTCTTTTATTATTGTTATTACTATGGTTTGATGTGCCCTTTTTCATTAGTTGATCGTGAAGAGCCAAAAACTGACAGCAGCTCAGTGCCTCAATTAAGTTGTGAGGCGGTTCAAATGCTGGTGTGCACGAATTTATGGAATTAAAAAACCCCTTGCCGGCAACCTAAAGTACAGTGGCGACGACGCAGACTTGAGTGTCATGAATCCGGGCCGTGGGCTGGTTTGGGCTCTCCTACCAGGGGTTAGTTGCAGTAGTCACCAGCAGTGTTCATCCCCAAGTATCTGCGCGGCCCTATAGGGTGGTGATTGGGTTCGGGGGTTTCCTCAACCTGAGAAGGTTGGGATCAAAACAAAGCCATAACCCCCACCGGTCGAGTTTTTTTTTTTAACCTGCATGTTGGACATGGTCTAATGAAATTGTTAAGCGTAGGTCGAATTGTGAAGCATACTGCCTCACGGGTGGATGTATCAGCATGGAGTTAAGATAAGATACCCAAACCATACGTGAGAGAAACATAGTCACTGCAAATTATTTCTGCCATCACCACTATTAGTATAGTTTGCTTTGTCCCACATCAAGCATTACTGACACAAACTTTCCTAATCACCAAACAGCGGAATCAAGCTCTCCTAAATACAGCTACTAAATGTTTTCCACTGTTGTACAAAGAGCTAGTAGATGGCTTTTCATTTGAAACTGAGCATGTATTCTACATGGGATTAATTTCTGGATGTACCTTTTTTTTTTGTGTGGGGGAGGATTTTACTAATGAATTATTTTCTATTTTCATAGGTGGGCTGTATGGCACAGGTCAAGAAGTGGGACAAAGCAATGGGACGAGGAAGAGGAAGAAATCTCTTTATCATTGTATTGTTTGCCCACCTGAGATGTTGCACCCCACTTGTGGCTTTAAAGGGGGTTGTGTTGTTAGTAGTTAAGTTTAATGTGATGGCACTAATTAAGTTGTAATTTATTTTTGACAACTAAGTACTTATGCTTGTCCGTAAGTTACATTGCTAGCCTGCACGCTGTTATTTAGGTCTATATATATACTGCTGAAACTTGATACTTTGTGTGTTATTCATGAAGTGGCAAAGTATTGGTTTATGTGGTCCGAGTGCGGCTTCTAAGATCTACAATATTCAGTATTTCCAAATGGCATTAAAAATTTATTGGCCAGAAATCTTTGATATCAGTGATTATTTTCTGCTTTTCAAAATTTCAGAGTATAACTGCTGTTCACTGTTGGGTCGATTCTAAGACAGGTAACTGGTGCTTGCTGGATTATCGGTAATTCAGGTCACGCTGTGACAAGGAGTCATCACACTTCAAACCCATTACAAATCAGCATCATATCAAATGAACACATGTCTGTTCTGTTTACAGTGTATTCCGTTTTGGTGATAATCGTGTTTAAATAGATAGTAGTACACCATGAATCTCGACTGACAGGTATTTGTGTCACTATTCGAAAAGCATATCGATCAAATCATGTGCAATAAGCTGCCACAATAATGTAAATTATGGTGCAGTTGGCGCCTGGAAACACTGTGGGGTGCTCTAGATCTGTAAAACGAGGAATTTAAAACGACCGGCAGACATGTTCAAGTACCAAAAAAAAAGAAATGTTTGCATTCAAAGGGAGGATGCATGGGGCAACATGGTCCAGGTGTGAATGGCAACTTAAAAACACAAGCCAGTAGAAGCAGTGATTAAAATGTATGAAGTTGTTAGTGCTAGACAGCTAAAGCGTGTATAGGATGCATGATAAAGTCGAAGTGCTAGTAGAACCTATTTGGAAGCATGCTTAATTAGGAAGACTTAACAGACAAATAAATTGAGAGGAAAATTCAGGAACTCAATGTATAGCAAACAAAAACATGTTCATGGCTTGCCAAGCATAAACATCCTACTGCATATTTCTTGCATTGAGCAAGATGCTACTTGCTAGAAGGCAGAAGTTGCAATGCACGAAGTCATATTCAAACAAAATTATACAGAACCCACGTGCGTGACACCAGGAACGATATTTTGTTACCATGCTGATTCAACAGTACGAACAAATTGAATCAACATAAAGAAGTAGGCAATTTGGGCAACGGGAAAATAACCAATTAAAGTTCATGACAGCAAACACAGCAAACACATAAGAGCCCTAATGCGGAAAGTGGGCATGTGAGCTATAATCAGCATGGACCTGATCAAGCCCACGCCACAGAAGTCATGAGGGCAAACAAGTCATACATAGGTATGCATAATAATCTAGAAAGCATGATTGGCAGGCAATAAATGTAATGCCTAGTAAAAGGGATAACTTGTAAGTATAGCGAATCTAAGGAAAACAATAAGGCTTGACCAATGTATTGTCTCATTCTCACAAGCTAATAATTTTCCAAGTGATCATTCAGCATCAACCCACAGATACACAAGGTAAATATCTATGATGAACTGAAGAGTAAAGAGTATACTGAAGCTTAAATTCTGAAGCAATGCTGAGTGTAGTGAAGCTTAAATTCTGAAGCATCATCCAGCATGGACCTGATCAAGCCCACGCCACAAAAGTGGTGAGGACAAACATTTCATATAGAGGTATGCATAATCAACCATAACACTTAATGTCAATAAATGTAATGCCGAGTAAAAAGGATAAATGTTTGTATTTAAAGCGAATCTAAATAAAACAATAAGGCTTGACCAATGTATTGTCTCATTCTCAGAAGCCACTAATTTTCCAAATGATATTTCAGCATCAACCCACAGATATACAACGCAAGTATCTATGATGAATTGAAGAGTAAAGAGTAAAGTGAAGCTTAAATTCTTAAGCATACAACCACCTTCAAGTAAAGATGGGTAACATGTTCATCAACTCTATGGTGCGTTCATCAGCACTGTACTGGTACATACAGACCTCTTTATATCTCAGTGAAACGGAAGAGCTCCTGCCCATCGTCCGAAAGAAACGGATCATGGATAGAATGATCAGATGCTCTGTGGAAGGACCAGGCAAGCTTCACTGGAGGTCCCAGAAGCAAAAGCGTACATGCTTCACTTGCCCATGGTGCAATAACTAGATCACCCAGTAGACCCTTGATCTCACCAACAGATGTTTCATCAGGCAAGTGAGGCAGCACAAGAGTAAGCTGCTGCATCTGAGTTGCTCCCTGGGATAGGTACTTGAGGAAATCCATCTCAGTTTGAAGACCTCTGAAGTTATGGAGAACCACCTTCTTGATCTTCGATTGCACACATCCAATGGGACTGATATTCTCATAGAACTTGACATCTTCCTTGCCACTCAGTTCATTAGGTACAGCAATCCAGTCAAAAAAATCATCACAGTGATCACACTACAAAATTTAGCAAACAACGCAATTACATAACAACCAAGCCAGCGATTAAAAAAAGTTGAATAACTGAATTATCTGGTGCTTGCCAACGCGGGGTCGCCCGAGTGGCTAGAGGCAGAGGCCTCCGGGAGCTTCGGCTCCTGTCAGCCCGGGTTCGATCCCTGCCGCGGCACGGGCACTGTAGCAGTGAACAGTAATGCGAGTTACTGTTCATTGCTGGCAGTGAAAAAAAAATCCCCTCGCTCTCCCCGGGTCAAAGCACATGGTTAAGACTCGCGCCGAAGCTCACAACGGCCAGCTGAGTCCCTGTGTAGGATCGGGGAGGGGGTTCGGGGGTTGTCTCGGCCTGCGTGAGAGGCTCTTCTCCTTAGCAAAATGCCGTCGGGGGCGGTCTTACCCCCGGCAGGTCGAGTTTTTTTGAATTATCTGGTGCTTTATTACCTTCACATGCAGGGTCTCAATATTGGGAAAGCATCTATAGGAAGCTTGCCATCATCTGGACCCCCTTGAAGGCACTCAAATCCACCTTCAGTGCTAAGATCCTGACGCTTGGGATCATGGAGCTTGGGCTTGCCTTTGTGTCAACCTGCAATGCAATCCATGAATTAATCAAGCTCGTGCACAAGTTCATCACACGATCGTAGACACGGATCGATATTCAGAAAGCACCTCGATGAGGGTGTCTCCAATCTGAAGCCTGCTGGCTATGGGTTTCAAGTACCCAAGAACCTTCAGGTCAGGTGCAGAAGCAATCTCGACGTCCATACACCACGTTTCCCACATGATGAGCCGCTCCAGGCTCGGGGCGTCCACCACCCCCCTGACACGTGCGGCGCGCCAGAAGAGCACGCACTGGAGACTTTGGCCGCGGAGGTGGACATCCTCTGGCAACTCGTCGCCGCTGAGCGCGAGCTAGCTTCTTGAGCGCAGGGCTGGAATCGAGCATGTGGTCGAGGTCGCGGCCCTCCACGCGGGTGTCGAGGATGCCGAGCTCCTCGAGGTGGGGGAAGACGCCGGCGCCGTCGGGGAGGTCGGAGGTGTCCGGGAACGTCCAGAAGCCGAGGTAGAGGCGGCGGAGGTTGGCGCAGAGGAGGATGGCGGCGGGGAGGCGCAGTGGCTGGTCTCGGTCGGGGTCGACGGGCTTCTTCGGCGGCAGCAGCCTGACGAGGACGAGGTCCTCAACTCCCCGCTCGGCGAGGAGGCGCGACCACCGCTCGAGCGTCGGCACGCGCGAGTCGAAGAAGCAGTTCTTCAGGTGGACGGCGCGGAACGGGCCAGGGTGGCCGATGAGGACGCGGTCGATGACGTCGGCGCGCCAGATGCTGCGGGAGGGGAGGAGGTGCGCGTCGTAGAGGGAGAGCGGCACGGAGCTCCAGATGGGGCGCCAGTGGCGGGACAGCGCCGTGGTCCGCGCGGCTTCCGTGACGGGGAGGCGGGAGACGATGTCGCGGCGGAGGTCGTCGGGGAGGGCGCTGATGCGGTCCTGGCCGCGGAGGGCCCCGACGGGCGAGGCGGAGAGGGTGGCGCGCCTGACGACGCCGTGGGCGGGAAGGCAGTCGAGGACTTGGTCGTGCCTCTCGAGATGATAAAGAGGAACCATGGCGGCTACTCGGGGCGGAGCGGAGAGGTTTTTGGTTGGCTCGGGGGTTCGGAGCGGAGACGATGGGGAAATGCCGGAATGCTGATTCGATTTCGCTCCGTTAAATAGGATTAGAAGAGTGCGGTGCTTCCTGCCCTCCGAGAGCGGGCCCACGAGTTCACCACTCGTTAATTCCAGCGCGTCACCAGTAAATCCTTTTCTTACTGGATTCCATCGTATATATTGAGTACAATAAACTAGTACTACCGATCAAGCTACTACCGAAATCGCCTGCTTGCTTAGTGGATGACGAAATCGCCAGTGAGGTTAGGGGTGTGGTTTTATGCTTCGCGATTAGATTTGATTAGCTTTATAACATGTCATTCCTTGTAGTATGCGAAGACAGAAAAAGGGAAAGATGAAGAAACGTATAACTAGACGCAAGTAGCACTCTCTATCGACACAGCATACCGACTGTGACTCAAATAATAAAGCTTACATGTTATTTTATTTATAGTTTAGGGGAGACGTTTGCTCTTCGTTATACTGATCGTCAGTCATTTCATGCCCAAGCTGAATGCGATGTTCTTTCTCAACTTAGGGAAGACTTGACAAGTCGAAGTTGGAGATTATCCTCTTCTTGCAGGAGATCTTGCGGGAAAAGTCTTGCTAAATTTATCCCTTCGTCCGTTTCATATGCGACTGCAGGTCGAACCGAAACAAAATACTTTTCCTTGCTTTTGAGAATTTTTTCCATTGAACATAAACCCAATTTTTTCTTTTTTTTGAGTCCTTATAATCTTTTTTATCTCTTTCTGGTGGTATCAAACTGGCGCCAGATATCTTATCCGCCTCTTCAGGAAAATGAATATCTCCGGAAAAGATTTTTAGTTCCGTATGGCTTTTTTTTCTCTTCACTCGGACTTCTCTTTACGCAGCCATGGAGAACTTGGCCGTGAAATCACTGACGATGATCAGCACAGGCAGCTTGTACCATGAAGTCTCGGCAAAATCAGTTGCTATCGTGTCGCTCGAAGTTTCTGCAGAATCCACACATAACACACGCCATGCATAATCTAGCACCGTTGGTTACTGGCTTGGTAATTTCAACTTTCAATTGTGCGTAAGTGCAGAAATCATGCAGTGAATCCGACAGACCGAGAACTCTCTCTTGAAGACAGCGTACAGACAGTTGTCACATAGGCATACCGATAGGATAATAGGCTTGTACGCAAGGTCAAGTATAGGCTAGAGAGAAAGACCGGTATATGTTTATGTTGAGAAGAAATGCATTGTTTGATTTCCGAAGCAAGTAAAGGCGCACAGCGAAAGGCATGCATGTTTCATTTGAAAAAGCATAATACAACCCAACAAACGGCGTCCACAGTGAGTATTCAACATTCAAAATACTAAAATGTGAGAGAGTAAAAGGAAGAACACCACTCTTTATCCATAAGAGGTAACCAGCATATGTTCGTTGCCTTTGTAAGACTGCAGAGCCTATCTAATACACATTATTATGAGCTTAAATGCAGGACTCCGCATTGCTGACGCATGAAGTAACCTAGGTCAATTTCAGGGATCATTATAAAATATGGAATACACAATTTGCAAAGCTAAGAATTATTCCAAAACCCTGGCAGGTTACAACTAACACGACACTACTTACTACATCAATGAGAAGCTTATTTGATTGTTTGATCAGCATATAAGTGTTGGTATTTCTTACACCACGAATAAATCCGCAAGCGCACGGAATACCGTTGTAGCACTTCACCCGGGAGTATTCCAAGGTATCGTATTTGTTTTCCCCAAGGAACGGTGATAATCTGCAGCAAGGTTAGTTTTACCCAAGGACACACAAGAATGGCAGTAGTATAGGATTGAGAGGATGAATAAAGATCTAGCTGTCCCTGTGACGTCCCGCCTCCACGAGGCCAGGCCCGCACGCCTGGCAGCTCTCTAGGATCTCAAGACTGTCCCCACAGACCAACACACGTCTTTTTTGCGCACTTTGTCCTCACTCGTGCACACCCGGGAAGGACTTCCCGGTCGGTCACCCATCCCGAAATTGCTCCGGGCCAAGCACGCTTAACCCCGGAGTTCTTTCGAGATGAGCTTCCGGAAAAGAAGTTGCAACTGTTGGTATGAGTATTCTTATTAATCCTATTAAGCCCTGGGCCAGGATGTTACATTCTCACCCCCTTAGGAGATCGACGTCCTCGTCGATCAACCCCAGGCCAGGAACTTCCTCTCTTGGCCACGTCCGTGCGTCCAGTGCCAGCGCATGTGCCATGCTGTGTGACCACTTGGGCCCACACCAGCCATGCACACCATGCCTGCGCAACTGCGCCCACACGCGCCCGTGAAACCGCGAGAGTCGGCTCTGATACCACTTGTGACGTCCCGCCTCCACGAGGCCGGGCCCGCACGCCTGGCAGCTCTCTAGGATCTCAAGACTGTCCCCACAGACCAACACACGTCTTTTCTGCGCACTTTGTCCTCACTCGTGCGCACCCGGGAAGGACTTCCCGGTCGGTCACCCATCCGAAATTGCTCCGGGCCAAGCACGCTTAACCCCGGAGTTCTTTCGAGATGAGCTTCCGGAAAAGAAGTTGCAACTGTTGGTATGAGTATTCTTATCAATCCTATTAAGCCCTGGGCCAGGATGTTACAGTCCCGCAGGACGATCGCACTCTAGCTCTACTCGTTTACTTCGGGCACTGGTATAGACCTGGTCTGCCAAGTCACGCCAGCCTGTAGCTCTACGACGAACCCGAACGTGGAGGATTACAAGGGACGGACAGGGCTGTCACCACCTGCCGCCTACCTCTACAAACCGTGGGGCACGCTGCAAACAAAGGTAACCTCTAGCCTAGGCACCACGCCTGTGCCGTCGATTACTACTCTAACCCCGGTCCTGGTACCAATCTGGAAGGCTAGAGCACCCCTCGCGGAGCGATGATCCCGTAAACAAGTATAACAAGAATAACGACTAGTATGTAAAGCTCACTAGATCAATAACACCACGAATACTAATCTTACGAATAAGAACAAGGTTCGTACTATGAACGAACGACGAACGAACGACGAACGAACGAAGAACGAACGATGAACTATTAATAAGATAAATATCCGCCAAGGGTACAAGATAAGGAAATAACTAAAAAGAAAGCTATCCCTCTCTTGATCCTTGCCCTCTCCTCTATTCTACTACTGTACAAGAGGCCCTTGGCCTGGATGGGAGTGGAATGACTTGTGTCTTGTGATGTGTTTTGGAGGAGGGGGTACCCCTTTATTTATAGCCCAAGAAGGTCGGCAACTTGAGGCGGTTCCTTAGGTCGGTGGCATTGATTGCAGGTGGAACCGACCTCTGGAAGGCGGTGGCGAACCGCCATAGGAAGATGGGCCAGTGGGGCCACCACAGGGGGTCGGCCGACCTAGGGTTTGGGGTCGGCCGACCTGTGGCTGGCCCCTCTGGGCCTGGGCCTTCTCAGGTGGCTTTCCCTGGTTGCCTTCTCCTCTGATCCACCTGCTATGGGTGGACTTGAAGTCTTTTTATCGGGAGTTGGGCTTTATTTGGATAATTCTTTATTCCGGGGAAAATTGGTGTTTCCAGGATGGGCCTTTTATGCTTCCTTTTCCCCGTTTTCCTACGAATTGCAGCTGCACTCACAAATTCACCAAGACTCGTGGAAATCATTAGTTTAAAGACCTAAGTCTACCTTTGGTGATTGTTTCATTATAAAAAGCGCAGCTAGTTGACGGGTAAATATTGGGTCTAAGAGCCGTCAACAACTCCCCCACACTTAGCTCTTTGCTCGTCCTCGAGTAAAGTTGCGAGCATAAGGCGGGAGATACTCATCCTCATAAAAGAGAGCCTGCACACAAGTTATTGCAAGCCACACTTCATACCTGTGAACTTTGAGGTGTCTAACATGCATTCCTTGGATGATTGATAAGTGGAACGGTCATGTCTCAAATCACCTCGCCTTCCCTGTCAAGTACCTTGGGATTTTTGCATAATTTTCAGAAACAAAAACATAGTTTCATGCTCCTCAAATGACTCTCTCAAGTTGCTCATGGTGTTTATGTATTTTCCTCTCAAGGGCCATGATTTTGCCTCTCCCCTCCTTGTGTTTGATCAGGCTTTTGTGGAGCTCAAGGTAGGGTAACGTGGAGCATACTAGTGTCTCTTTTATTGCTAAGTCAAAGACTGGATCCAATGGAGAAAACAAGTCATACAATCTGATCAAGATGTGCATGTGTGGTGGTGGTATGAAGTGGAAAATTATTTGTACTCCTTTTTATGGTGTTACCTTCTCTCTCTTTTTGAACTTTTGAGGAGGACATGGCTATCATACTTTTTCTCTTTTTTTTTCTTTATTTTTCCCATCATCATTTTTTTTTCATCATGCTCTACTTTTGTATGAGCAGGGATTATTCTTTTTCTTTTTGCATAGCCATGTCTCCAATGATATTTTTGAGAGAGAAAGGTAACAGAGATTTTTGGAGTATTTATTTGGTGGATGGATGATGGAATGTTGCTCAACTTCCAGTGTAGAAGTGTAGCATGTGAGGTGGAGTGTACGTGATCTTGATCAAAAGAGTATGACAAGCTTCTCACTAGGGTCCAAGAATTTGACAAAGCTCAAATCAACAACTAGCAGCTTATAGGCTATCAAAGTATTCATGTAGAGTTCTTGGCCTTGGTAGGAAAATATAAATCAAGTGAGGAGCATTATACTATGGAATTTTTGATTTTCATAAAGATAAATTCCCAAGGACTTGAAGGTTAAGCAAAGATCATTTCGACAAACCATATCTCACATGCCAATTATCTAGGAAAAACATGGGTTCCTAATGATAAGGTGTTCACAAGCATTCAGCGATGAAGCGAGAAATAACAAGTGTGCAAGTCCACGAATGTGAGAGGTAGAGTTGTGGGCAAAAGATAAATCAATTATGATTTTCCCAAAAGATTAGTGCGTCAAGTTTTATTTAATTTTCAGATTATCAGAATGAACTTGACGGTGTAGCAGGCAAAAAGTGGAAGTGTGGTGCAAACTCAGGAGGCAGGAGGAGGCTGGAGCCTGGTGGGGACCACCAGGGGTCGCCCGACCCTCCTGGTGGGGTCGGCCGACCTGGCCTGGACCCCACTGGTTCTCATATTTCGCGTGTTGGCCTTTCCTGAGTTGCCTCATATGGTTCTGGATGATTTGGTCGTGATTGTTCCAGATATGGCGACGTTTCCCCCCACACTTGCCTTTTTGCCTGTTTCCTTCAAAAACGACAAAGATATGGAAACACAAATATTGCTCTACCGGTATGCAAGCCCGGGGAGCACTATCATTGATTGAATTTAAAACTGAACTCGCAGGCGCATTACAAATTTGAAGGGAAATTGGAATGAAAAGGAAATAAACAAAAGCGCCTATTCTTATTCTATTTATTTGGCCCTCTTAATCCTTTTCTATCACCTCCAGGGCCAGATCTACTTGTGCCCACTTCTTGGAGAGAGTTTTGATGAGGGCCTCGTCTTGCATCCTCTCATGCATAAGATTGTTGTAGAGGTTTTGGAGGACGCCATTTTCTTTCTTTGCTCGGGCCACCTCCTGCTCCAAGCTCCTAATCTTGAGATGGGCTTTTTCTAGAGCCTTAGCGCATCTTTCAAAACGCTCGTTATCGGCCACCCAATAGGGTCTTTCTTCCTTATCCTTATTCTCGGTGCAGATGGAGGAGGCGTCGCTCTTTTCGCTCATGACTGAGGTGAAGGTTTTGGTTCAAGGAGTGGAGTCTTGAAAGAGATGAATGGAGAGGGGGTGCAAATGGTTATAGTGGTTCTCCCTCTCCTGGCGAGGAAACAAAGGATTCAAAGCATAGCTGGACGAGACAAGGAAAACTTGGATGGCAGAATGAGCAATGGATGGAAAACAGAGGTGGCCAGAGGGGGTCGACCGACCCTGGTAGCCAGGTCGGCCGACCTGCCTTGGCAGGCCCTGGCCTTTCTGTTTTTCGTGGGGCTTTGTTGGGAAAGGTGTCTACGGGATACACAGGATGTAGAAGGATATTTCGGTGCAGAGGTCAAGAAAAGATATTTAGATCAATTAAGTGCATGACATCGAAATCTTTATTTGCTTCGGGTTCAAGATAAATTTTAAGGCGCTGACCATTTACCTTGAATACATTACCTCCGTCGTCCTGGAGTGTGATTGCCCCATGAGTCGACGTGTCGATGATGGTGTATGGTCCGTTCCATTTACTTCTCAATTTTCCATGCCCGAAGAGCTTTACCCTTGAATTGAAGAGCAACACCTTGTCTCCAACTTTGAATTCTTTTATCTTTATTCGCCGGTCATGCCAGCGCTTTGTACGCTCCTTGTAGATGGCTGAGTTGTGATATGCTTTGTCTCTCCATTCTTCCAACTCAGCTATCTCCATTTTTCTTCTCCACCCAGCTCCTTTCATATCCATGTTCCAAGTTCTCATGGCCCAATATGCTTTATGTTCCAACTCGACTGGCAAATGGCACGTTTTTCCATAGACGAGTTGGTATGGTGACATGCCTATGGGTGTCTTGTAGGCTGTTCTATATGCCCATAGTGCATCGGGTAGCTTGTTCTTCCATCCCTTCCCCATTTCCAAGACTGTTTTCTGCAGGATCCGCTTGATTTGTTTGTTGGATGTTTCGGCCTGCCCATTCGTTTGAGGATGGTATGGAGTGGCAATGTTGTGCTTTGCTCCAAGCTCTCTTAGAAAGCTACGGAAGGTCTTATCAATGAAGTGAGACCCTCCGTCGCTTATCACCATTCTCGGAGTTCCAAACCTTGGAAAGATAAACTCGTGGAACATCCGGCGAGCGTGTTTGGAGTCGGCAGCTCGGCATGGCATAGCTTCTACCCATTTGGATACGTAATCCACTGCCACCAATATGTATTCACAATCTTGGGACTTCACGAATGGTCCCATGAAGTCAATGCCCCATACATCGAAGAGTTCGACTTGAAGGTTGTATGTGAGGGGCATTGCATCTCGTGCTGTGATGCCTCCAAATCTCTGGCATGGTGGGCATCTTCTAATGAATTCTTTTGTATCTTCATACATGGTCGGCCAGAAGAATCCACTTTGCCAGATCTTTGCTTGGGTACGGAAGGCACCATAATGTCCACCGTATGGGGCTGCATGGCATTTTTCAATGATTTGTGTGCTCTCGGGAGTGGGCACACATCGCCTAAGCAGTCCATCGGCGCAGACACGATAGAGGTATGGTTCATTCCATAAGTGACGGCGACTTTCATAAATCAATCTTCTTTTATCCGCCCCTGGTGGTACGTATCCTGTGGCGATGAAGTTCACAATGTCGGCGTACCAAGGGTGCGAATCCGTCACTTTCAGCAGCATGTCGTCGCGTAGGAAGTCATTTATGGGTAACTCCTGCAAGTTAGTGAATTGCATACGCGACAAATGATCTGCTACAGAATTTTCTACTCCTTTCTTATCTTTAATTTCAAGATCAAACTCTTGGAGTAGAAGGATCCATCTTATGAGACGAGGTTTAGCATCTTTCTTAGCAAGCAGATATCTCAAAGCAGCATGATCAGTGTAAACGATAACTTTTGCTCCAGCTAAGTAAGATCTAAACTTGTCAAAAGCAAAAACAACGGCAAGGAGCTCTTTCTCAGTGGTAGTATAATTCAACTGAGCTCCAGTCAAAGTTTTGCTAGCATAAGAAATTGCATGATGCTTTTTGTCTTTCATTTGACCAAGAACTGCCCCCACAGCATAATCACTAGCATCACACATTATTTCAAAAGGAAGCGTCCAATCAGGGGGTTGAATGATTGGAGCAGAGATGAGTGCATTCTTAAGAGTAGCAAAGGCATGCATGCAGTCATCATTGAAATCAAAGGGTGCATCCTTAGCAAGCAAGTTCGTAAGGGGTCGTGCAATTTGAGAAAAATCTTTTATGAAGCGACGATAAAAACCAGCATGACCCAGAAAACTACGAACACCCTTGATATTCACAGGAGGCGGAAGCTTTTCTATAACTTCTATTTTTGCTTTGTCCACCTCTATTCCTCTCTCGGACACAAGGTGTCCAAGAACTATGCCCTCTTGGACCATGAAGTGGCACTTTTCCCAATTAAGTACCAGGTCCTTCTCATGGCATCTCTGTAAGACCTTGTCTAAATTTTCTAAGCAATGATCGAAGGTTTTTCCATAAACAGAGAAATCATCCATAAAAACTTCCATAATTTCTTCGATCATATCAGAGAAAATAGACATCATGCAACGTTGGAACGAGGCAGGTGCATTGCACAAACCAAAAGACATGCGACGATAAGCATAAGTTCCATACGGGCATGTGAAAGTTGTCTTACTTTGATCGTCGGGGTGGATGGGAATTTGATGATATCCCGAATACCCATCAAGGAAACAGAAGAAAGAATGATTTGCCAGCCGTTCCAACATCTCATCGATGAAGGGCAGCGGAAAATGATCTTTCTTTGTAGCCTTGTTAAGTTTTCGGTAATCAATGCACATTCGCTAATTCTCTCATATTTTACTATGTCGGTTATACAAATGAATTCCCGTTACCTAACCGGGAACTTCGTTTGTATGGCTGTAAAAATCTAACCACACCTCTAGAAAAAGAGGAGGCTGCACGCAGGAGTACTTCTTCTCGCAGGAGGACGCGCAGGCCGGAGCCGACCGCCGACACCGGGATACCCGCACCGCAGCCCATGGCCTATGCATATGGGCCAAGCTACGGTCACGCCGGGTATGGTCCCGGTGGGTACACCACTCCACCACCATTTGAGGTCGGCGGCTCGTCGCAGCAGGGTGCGGGCCAAGCCCAATGGACGCACCACCCCCGCGCGCAATGGGAGGAAATCTCCTCCGATTCGACGTCCTACTCACCACGGGCTGGTGGGCGACGTTCGTCTGCAGCTCGTGATCCATATCTCGAGCAGCAAATGAATGCGCTCACCGAGCAAATGGGACGCATTGAGACTCGAGGAGAGGACGTTGAGTACACTCTCAACCAACACGTCCTGCAGACCCATCAGTGGCAAGAAAACACAAATGCCCAGCTCACCAACCTCACCAACATGACGCAGCAGGGCCAAGCCGATATGTTGGCTTACTTTCGCCACACCGGGTTCGATCCTCGACATCACCCATGAGCAAGAACAAGCTTGGGGGGGATGCCATACCCCCCGCTAAGGTATCATGTATCGCAACTTGTATCTTTTCGTTTCTTTTGTTTGCTTGTTCTTGCACCTCTCATGAAAAATACCAAAAAAATGATAAAACTGAAAATAAAATAAAAATGACAAAACTAAAAAGAACAAAAATAGTCTTTAGTGTGGTTTCTAGTTTTTCGTAGTTTCTCTTCATATGCGAGTATGAGTGTTTAGCCTTCCTTATGTTGAGATGATGAATAGTTGCTCTGTTTTATCTCTTGTTTGTACCTAGTCACAACTTAGTGCTCTCCCAAGTTTTGAGACTTTTGGCTTATGCTTACCTAGAACTTGAAACTTGTGGGCTGCATGGTGCTTGATCTAAGTCTAAGTTGTTGTGAGATATGATATGGTACAAATAGGGCTGCTATGATCTTGTTCAAAGTACGACTTGACTTCCGGAGTTTTATTTTACAAAATACAAAAAAATGATAAAGTTCCTCAATGATCAAAATTCCTACCAAAGCCATATGTTGTTCTTACATTGCAAACCCTTACACATATGCTGCTTGTCATTGCATTGAGCTTTATCAAAATTGTGTGACCCTAGTGAGAAGCTTGTCATACTCTCATTGATCAAGATCACGTACACTCCACTCGCATGCTAAACTTCTACACTGGAAGTTAAGCAATACCACCACACTTTCCACCAAAATAAATACTCCAAAAAAAAAAAAATTCATTGTTACCTCTCTCTCAAAATTTATCATCGGAGACATGGCTATGCAAAAGAAAGAAAAAGAATAATCCCCTGCTCATACAAAAGTAGAGCATGATGAAAAAATGGGGAAAGAAAGAAAAATGTTGAGAAAAAGAAAGAAAGAAGGATAGCCATGTTCTCCTCAAAAATTCAAAAAGAGAGAGAGGAAACAAATAAAAAGGAGTATAGTTCTTCCACCTCACCACCACCATATACACACATGCACATCTTGATCAAGGTTGTATGACTTGCATTCCCATGGATCCACTCTTTTGGTTCAGCAATATGTGTGATGCAAGTATGCCTCATAACATCCCTACCTTGAGCTCCACATACAAGCCTTAGAAGTAGGATGACAAAGAGGCAACACAATAATGCCTTGGTGAGGAATATACACTTATTGAGCGATTCGAGAGCATCATTTGAGGAACTTTGCTTTTATTTCAAAACTTTTGAAAACCTCCGGAAAATAAAAGTCAAACAATGGACAAGTGAATGGTGCTCTGTTATAACCGTTCTATCTCTCAACCGCCCAAGACAAGGAAAAAGCCATACGCCCCATAAGAAGTAAGGTAAAGGGTGAGTTGCCATGCCAACTTTTTCAACTCAAAGGAGAGTATTTTGTTGTGTGCATGGTACCTATGAGATATGAAACATTGTAGCAACTCCTGATCAACATCCTAAGTCCTACTTCTTGCTCGGGACGAGCAAGGAGGACAGCTTGGGGGAGTTGTTGACGGTCCTTAGACCCAGTTTTTGACCGTCAATTAGCTCTATAAATAAGGAAGAACTAACACTTGTTACTTGCATTTTGTTATCAAATAACCTATTTCCACGTGTACCTCTAGATTTGGATGTGCAGGTGGAAAACAGGGATTTCCAGGTGTAAACAAGGCCCAAGGCGACGATTCCAACACGTCCATCAAACGACGCTCGCCGCGGGAATATAATTCAAGGATTAAAGGCCCAGAATCACCCAGAATATCAACTGAGGCCACGCACCTGGAAAAGAGGCTAAAAGGCCGAGGGGAGCCAACCTGCCAAAGCCCAGCCCAGGGGGGGCCAGGGCTAGGTCGGCCGACCCCCAACCCTAGGTCGGCCGACCTGACAGGGAGGCCCCCTGGGTCCATCTTTCTAAGGCGGTTTGCAACCGACTTCAGGAGGTCGGTTCCACCTGCAATCAATGCCACCGACCTACGGAACCGCCTCAATTCCACCGCCTTTGAGGGCTATAAATAAAGGGGTACCCCCTCCCCTTGGAAGACACACAACACAAGAGGCTCATTCCCTCCTCCACACATCCAGAGCTAGGGGCTCTCTAGTTAGGCTTAG
Organism: Eragrostis nindensis; assembly: GCA_012490785.1. NCBI lineage: Eukaryota > Viridiplantae > Streptophyta > Magnoliopsida > Poales > Poaceae > Eragrostis > Eragrostis nindensis. The sequence goes on along the minus strand of JAAXCT010000502.1, from coordinate 352,972 downwards.
GCTGAGTAGTTGGGCTGCCCTTTTGGCTCCCAAGTCCCTTGGAGAGTTTGGGGTATATTCCCTTGTATCCTTTTACTCTCTTTGTAAGACTTATTTCTTTGTCAATGGAATATCATCGTTCTTGTAGTAGTTATGTGCTTATGCTAGTTCATCGTTCATCCTTGATCTTGGATGAACGTCCTTCGTTCGTTCATGTTCGTTCATCGTTCGTTCATCGTTCATCGATGTTCGTTCATGATCGTTCATCGTTCGTTCGTCGTTCGTTCATACTCGATCATCGGTTAACGATGATCGTTCTTCATCGTTCATCGTTCGTCGCTCGTTCTTGAGCGACGAACGCTTATGCTTAACGTAGTGCTAGCTTTGATCCTTTGTCTAAGTAATCGCTTGCTAGACCTAGTTGTTCCTTTTGCTTAGTCATCGGGTCCATTGTCTTGCAAGAGTGCTCTAGGTTTATCGCCTTGCGAGGTGCCTCGAGGGATCTAGAGTTGTGGTTAGTTACGCTAGCATGGTGCTAGGGCTTCCTTTCCACCCTTGGATGCGTGTTCGTGCCCCACGGTTTGTAGAGGTAGGCGGCAGGTGGTGACAGCCCTGTCCGTCCCTTGTAATCCTCCACGTTCGGGTATGGCGTAGGAGTATATATGACATGTCCGGAGATTGGGGCAGACTCTGATCGCTGGATCTCCCGATGATGGCTTGGCAGTAGAACAGCTTAGTCTTGGCTTGTGTGCAGCTTAGGCTATAGGTAGATGCTACGCACGCTACTTGACGATGTACATTAGGAGTAGCAGTTCTTCTTACTTAACCTTAGTCTAGCCTAGAGCCGCCTCTCACCTTTTATCAGAGAGTGGAAATGCCTGCTGTGTGTGTCGCACTATCCTCTATCCATACATTGCCTTACCCCTGTATTTGGATATTGGTTATGATCTATCGTTTGTAACACCATGAGTATAAGTACACACTCGTCAACCACGTCTTCCTTTGGGAAAATATAAATAACGATACCCTGGAATACTCTCGGGTGAAATGCTACAACGGGTTATCCGTGCGCTTGCGGATTATCTTTTATGATTAAATACTAATAATACATATCTGGCACTCGTTGCTAGTTGTGGATTATTATGTATCCTAAGCAAGTAACTTAACCCCAGGTATTTCTGGCGCCGAACCGGGAATATTCACTCTAGGCCTAACCAGCCTAAGGTGGTGTTTTCTGTTTGGTGTAAGAAATACCAACAGCGACGTGGTTGACACGTCGGCCGACGTGTAGGGGGTCGGGCGACCCTGCTGGAGGGTTGACCCCCACGTCACCCGGTGCTTCCCGCGTCCAATTGCTTCACTTCTTCGGTTCATATGGCCATGGTGACTTGGTGGAGTATGTTGGGTAAATTCCACGGCCATAGAACCTCATTTGGTACCGGGTGACCTATGGGTGATCACGTCACCCGGTTCTTCCATGGTCTTCTGCCTCGAACCTCTTCTTCATATGGTCGTGTTGTCATTGTGTAGCGCATTTCCATAGCCACTTGGCCATTTGGACTTGATTTGGATCGGGTGACGTACAGATGTGTACGTCACCCGAGCTTCGACCGACCGAATTGGCTTCATAACTTGTGTCCAATCTTCATGATGTTGGGGTTTCACCATTTCTTTATTAAAAATCACGCCAAATTGCCTTGAACCCTGCAAAACAATGGCGGATACACAACTCGTGGAATTTGATTAGTAAATAAACAAACTATGCCTATGGCCTTGCATTCTTACCCTTTTATTCCCGGATTTAGTGCAGAAATATTGGCGTTTAAGCGACGCCAACAGCCACCGAGCCTCCACCCCCGCTACCCACTAAGGTGCTAGAGCTCCCGGCCCCGGCTGGGATCTCGCCAGATGGAGGCGTCAGCACAGAGGAAGCGGCAGCCGGAGCCGGAGCGGGAACATAGGCGCTGCTTCCAGGCTTCGACTTCCGGGACGCTGCAGCAGCGAGAGCAGACTGGCGGGCCAGTTTCTCACCCACCGGCAACCAGAAGTGTTGGCTGAGCTGGTTCCCGAAGTTCCGCACCCTCGAGGCCAGCTCCCGAAACCGGCCCCCATCCCCAGCCGCCATCTCCGCCAGCTGCGGCGAAGTGGAAGCAGCAGCGGGAAGGTGAGTGCAGCCCACCTGCACGAGGGAACCGAAGGCCGCAGTCCAGGCGGTCTCGGCGCAGAAGGTACCGAAAGCCTTCATGGCCCGGGAGGCCAACTTCACAGAGCGCACAAGGCGCCTGACGCTCCCACCAAGGTCATCGGCGGCGTGCTTCATCGGCTGCACTTCGACGCCCAAGCCTTCCAGCAGGCTATTGAAGTCCCCAAGCGCCTGCCACGCTGCAGCAGCATCTTCGTCTCTTCGCGCCTTGGCCGCGTGCAGCAGAGCCTGAGTCTCCGACAACTCCTTCTCGGTGGCCTCCTTCGCGCGGGTCGCGGCCTCGAAGGAGATCTTCAAGCTCTCCAGCTCCTTCCATGCCTTCTTCGAGACATCCTTCGCCGACGCCAAGGCATCGGAAGCAGTCTTGTTCGCTGCCAAGGCCTTCTCCAGCTCCGATGCCAGAGCGTCGCGCCCCTGCTCCGCCGCCTTCTGGCCCTTCTTGGCGGTCTCGGCGGCCGCCTCCGCGACTTCGACACGCGCCCGCAATGTCGAAGCTCTCGAGCGACCCTTGCAGATGTCGGGCAAGCACCGCGGCCTGTCGAAGCAAAGCAAGTAAGCTACAAGATAGTAACTCGAAGCCAAACACAAGGACAACAAACCTTGATCGCAAGCCCGGAGAGAGCCGAAGCAGCGTCCTCCGGAGCAACTGCCTCCATGGCTTCTTCCAGCTCACCGAGCCCGTTGACGTCATAGACTCCTCGAAAAACTTCGGCGGCCTCCGGTCGATCCAGGAAGTTGCTCCACTCGAGACGGGTGTCCGACGTCTTCGAAGGCCCGGCCTGCTCGATGGGCGACCTCCCGAAGTAGCCTTTTCCCCGCCCATGAGTGAGCTCCGGGCTGGCCACCCCCTTCCCTCCTCCGGAAGGCTCTTCCTCGGAGGCTTCGACGCGAACGCCTTCCGCTAGAGCAACAGAGTTAGTGGGACTTGCACAACCAGCAAAGCAAGAGTGATGGGAAGAGAAAATGATACCGGAAGACCGAAGGACCGGCTCCATCGTCCCCTCGACGTCAGCCGCGAAGGAAGGCATCCCAAAATACCAGACGTCTTCATCGTCGGAGTCGAGACTCACCACCTTGGCCAAGCGCTGAGCCGCCGCGGCGGCAATCGCCACTCGGGCAGCGTCGTCAGTCAACTCCTCCAAGTCGGTGCCGTAGCCCAAGTCCCCTTCGGCAGCCGAAGCCCCGGCACGGGAGGTGGACATCTCGACACGCGTTTCGGTGGGCCGAGGCCTCTTCGGCGCCGGCCTGCTGACGCCCCCGGCAGCGCGTTTCGAGCCTGCTGGGACAATTGCCTCCGGAGCCAAGGGCGCTTCGCTCTCGGCCTCCTCATCTTCCCCTTCGCCGCTGGCAGGGACGGCGACGAGCACCTCTCGCTCCGGCAGCTCGAGCTCCGGGTACTTGATGGAGAGCACCCGATTGATGCGGGGACCCCCAACAAGCTTCGCCCGGCGCGAAGCCTCGTCCGGAAGGAAGGGGCCGAGAATCTCAGCGGCGCCGTCCTCCACCTCCCTCAGCGTCTTAGCTGCACAAACCACGTCGTCAAGCTACGGCAAACAACCGAAGGAAAGTGTCCACCGGAGCAAACGTACCTGGAAACTTCTCAAGCTTCAAGTGGACCTCCGGGTCTCCGCCCGGAACTTGAACAACGAACTTCTGCTCCCAGTCACGGAGCAAAGGCCACACCTCCGCCGCGACGAACTCCTCGCAGAGGTCGCGCATCGAGAGCTTCCGCGCCACCGTCGCCAGCAACTGCACCCGGGACTCGCCGGTCCCGTCCAACTGAACCATCGGGTACCGATGGAACAGCACCTCCGACATCGTTGACCGAAGGGGGCAATCGTCCTCCACGCGGTAGTAGAACCACCCGGTCGTCCAGCGCCCCCAGTGCAACTTGTACGCCTTCGCCGGAACGACGGCCTCGGGGCGGGGGACGAAGGAGATGACTCCCATGGAGCCGACGACGTCCTTCCCGTCCAGCTTGAAGATTTTCTTCACGGCGTGCGCATAATGCGTCGCCGCGAAGGCACCAGCATGCGGCCGAGACCCTTCGAGCCAGAACGCCCACTCGAAGACGCTCAGCCGTACGAGCGCATTGACGGTGAGTTGTTGGATCATGAGGCCGAAAAGATCCAACACCTCCGCCACGAAAGGAGAGCACGGCATCCGAAACCCGGCCTCGAAGAACCGCCGGTACAGAACGATGTACCCGTCCTTCGGACTAGGGGTCGTCTCCCCCCTCCTTGGCGCTTCGGCCCGGCTCCGTTCCAGGAGCCCATCGGCGGCCATCTCGTCCAGCGCCTTTGTGTCCACCGTGCTCCGGTCGAGGAACGGCGACGCCGGGAAGCGGTCGTCGATGCGAACGCGCTGCGAAGCGCTGGTCTTCCCTTTCCGAGCCATCTCCGAAGCCAGGGCGACTACTTCAAAGCAACAAGCTAAAGCGACGAAGCGCGCGGAAGCAGCGAGAACGCCGAAGCAAGCTAGCCGAGCGGCTGCGGCACGGCGTAGGTGAAAGTAAAATGAGTGGCGGGGTGAAAGCCCTAGGCGCCGGGCGGTAAATATATGGCCCCTGGTGAATCGGCCAGACCGTCCGCTGAAGGATCAACGGCCGCAGATCACGCCACGCAACCAGACGCGTCCCGTCAAGCGAAACGGCGTCGCATCGCGATTCGCGCCGATTCAGTCCTAGTAAACGAGACGGAGTCGCTCCGCAATTCGCGTCGAGCATTAAAGACACATTCAACGTGGCCAACCTTGCGGCACCGCGCACTCTCGGCGACTGTGCCCTTCGGCGATCACGGCGCTGTAGCCGGCAGTTACCTCCGCGCCATCATCGACAACTTTCGGCGACCGTGCCCCTTCGGCGATCACGGCGCCGTAGCCGGCAGCTACCTCCGCGCCATCAGCGAGAACTTTCGGCGACCGTGTCCTTCGGCGATTGTTGGCGTTTCTTACGCACAGAGATAAATATCAACTCCGCAAGCGCACGGAACACCGTTGTAGCATTTCACCCGGGAGTATTCCAAGGTTATCGTATTTATATTTTCCTCAGGGAAGCAGGGCTATGAATATCATGAATTAACAAGGAAACATCTATTATTTATAACTTGCAGACTAGACCAAAGCAGGGATACATTTATGATATGTGTGTGGCACTCAGGAGAACATCCATCGATATAGATATCAAGGAGTTAGCAATTAGTTTGGGAGAACAACGAGAAGAAGGGTATCAGTTAGCCTAGGGGTTAGCATTTAGTATTTCCTGATAGTCTACAATTACTTACTTAAGCTTTCATTACAGATACGTTCCTGCATATCGGGGCACAAACGTGCCAAAGCAGCAACCCGAGAACTAGGTTCAACTACTTTGGGAATCCGCCTGCTATTGACCTCCCTACTAAAACCATCACCCGGACGTGGTGGATTACAGAGACCGGTACGGCTGTCACACGTACTCGCGGCTATCATCCTCCGTGGGGTGTAGAGCAAACTCACGTCTAGAATAATTCCTTGAACCACACAAGCAACTATCCTAAATAATTTACCCTCACGTTAAGGGCAAGCCAACCATGCATAATAAATCTATGTGGATTGTGTAAGCATTTGCGGTGCAAACAACCCATGCAGATAGACCTATCATACATAGACGTGGAACCAACACAGGAATTTCTCTATAACAATTACTTAAATAAATAAATATAAACTAAAAGAAAAACTAAATTAAATAAATAAGAAAATAATTATATTAAAGAAAATCTAATAAAAGAAAAGATACAAGAGAAATTTACCCAAACTCCGAAGAGAACTCCGGAGCTCCGAGCGAAGCTCTCACTTCTACTCTAACTCCCATAACTAAAATACTAATGCTACTCTACACAAGTGGAGTGTTCTTCCATGATGTACTGAGGTGCGAGTTGCTTCTGAGGTAGCCGGGGGTATTTATAGCCTCCTCAGGACCTGAGGGATTTTATAGCGAAAGATGGAGTGACGGGGCCGCCAAGGTAGGCCGGTCGGCCAAGTAGGGGGGCCGGCCGGCCGCCCATTGTGGCGGTTGGCCACCGCCTTCGCCCTGGACGGTCCTGATGCTCTCCTGATGGCGGTTGTCCAGTCGGTGGCTTCGTGGGGGCGGCAGAAGAGGAGTGAGGGCCAAGTTGAGGCCCAAACAGCCCACCTTCTAGAACGTCGGTTGACTTCTCCAGGCTAGGCTTTTGATTCTGCGGTTTGGGCCTGTTTCCAGCCCACTGGAGGAAGGCCAAGGCCTGTGGCTACCATGCGGGGCCGGCCGGCCTATGGTGGGGCCGGCCGGCCTGTGTTTTCTGCCGGCTGGGCCCACTTTTCTTCATAATTGCCTCCTGCACCCAAATATTCACCAAAACTTGTGGAGTAGCATTAATCCTATCTACTATGCACAGAATCTTGGTGACATGCATTTATTTACCGGTAGGGTGGCGGTCAAAACATGGTTTAACGACCGCCAACAGCGATCACGGCGACGTAGCCGGCAGCTACCTTCGGACCACCAGCGATAACTCTCGGCGACCGTGCCCTTCGGCTAACACGACGCCGTAGCCGGAAGCAACCTTCGGGCCATCACCGACAATCTTCGGCGACAACCGTACCTTCGGCGACCACGCCTCTTCGGAGCCGCGACCTTCGGAACATGGAGAAGGCATCCCTTTCGCAACCGACGCAGACCAGACCTTGGAGCGCCGAAAGAGGGGACGACGGGCGGACCTCCGGATGGACACAGTTTCGTCCCGGAGGTGGATCTCGACTGTGTGGGGCTAGCTGTTGGGGGAGGCCCACTGTGTCCCCTCCCTCTGGCCCAAAGGCCTGGCCTGCCATGAACCCGTTAAGGCCCAAGACGATATATAGTATAGGGTAGACCCATGTACATTGGCCTCTGGCCCACTAGGGTTAGGGAATCCCACCTTGTAATAAGGAAATGACCATAGTGTCCTGGAGGAAGGGCAATATGGTACTTGTAATTCTAGTATTGCAGGGGTGTATCAGCCTATAAATACCCCCCTACCACCCTCAAGACAAGGCATTGAATACCAGCTCTTAATTACGTACCTCTCTTGGCTCTTGTTTGGTCCCTTCCTAGTCCTTCCCAGGGGTCCCTCACTTATGGTAGGCCCTTGGAGGATCCCCTTTCTACTATTGTGGGCTTGTAACCACAACATTAAGTTACTAGTAGCAACCACCATAGCTAAAGTACTTGAATAAGTAAAGGATGTATAGCTAAGAAGTGCTGGCTGCTACACCTATTTGGAAGCATGACAAGGAAAACTCAATTGAAGCAATAAAGTCACAAATGTTCATCACTTGTCAATGGCTCAATGCTCCATCTCTATTATATAGAACATACGAGAAAGCCAATGTTGCCAATGCTAGTCATAGAACTAAAAAAGAACTTCATTCAAAATATGTAAATGACTAATGTACTATCAACAGTAGAAACGAAATCAACACTCTAACTTTTGGCTAGAGGGAACATCTAATTGAAGTTCACAACACAAGCACGTTAGAGAGGTCAATGAATCAGATCAGCATCTGAGAACTGCGCCTGGACATGATGATCAATCCCAAGCAGGTCGAAATGATAAATTTTTAATTTCTTCTACCGCAATTCCATCTTGTGGCGTTTGAACATGACGAGCTAGGCCATTGAATCATCCTATGTTGGTGATGAAAGGTGTTCATGTGGTTTCTTTGTCATAGAATTTGTTACTGACGTACATAGAAGTCCAGTTGCGTCCTTTGCCAAAAAAAAAAAAGCCCAGTTGCGTAGGATCTTTTTGTTTGACCATAAATCTTTTTATGTTTTCTGGGGTGATTAGGGCCTAAGCCTTTCTTGCACAGGCAGTCAGCTCTGTTTATGTGTAGTACATACTTCTGCTACTACACCATTTGCGATTAGTGTTGCTGAACGATCTGTATGGCATTCCTGCTAGTGTTGATGATAAAGCATGTTCCTAGCAGTATGTATTTTTTTTCTTGAACGTGCATTGCACGTATTTCATTAAGAAGAAGAGAGTTTTACAATGTCACCCTGCGACCCGACACGCCAACTTGGTACAGGCACCAAGTGGCGACACACACTGAGACCTAAGGGGACTACTCGCGGCACGAATGACGACCACCGACAAACACAAGGAAAAGAAAAGCATACACAACCCACAACAACGAGAGAAAGAAAGCCACAACCCTACTCATCCTACTGCCGGAGACAGGAGGACAAGCCTTGGCGCCGATGTCCCATGGGCAACTCCTGACCATAAGACGAGCATTTCGACGAAGTCCAGCTCGCCTTCTCTTGTTTTCATGCCTCTTCTTTGCTCTACGTGACCACGAAACACGTCTTCCAGCCACCAACTTTCCACCATGATGAGCCACGACCATCAATCCGCCATCAGCAGTACACAATGTCTTGATTGCATTGTGCGGTGCTTCGGACTTGATGCCGGCAACTTTGGGCACTGCATGTACAGCAGCGGGGCGTCGAGCTAAAGACTGACTCCCAGCTGCAGTAGGCTGCGCACCGTGAGTGCAGGCAACGGCCAACACCGGCGTGTGAACTGACTGTGCGACCATAGACGGCGGCAAAGGGATGGCTTGCACGGCCAAAGGCATTGCAACTTCAGATTTCAGAGAAGATATCTTCACCTGCAAGAACTCGCGGAGCGACCTTTTGGCAGTAGAAAGCGACCGTTTTTCTTCAGCTAGGTCCAGGCGAGCGACCACATCCAGAGCAATTTCCAATTGCTCCTGGAGTGTAGGGGAGCTGCGCGGCGAGGAAGGAGAGGGTCTGACCTACGTCGCATTGCTGGGCAGAGACCCGACCACGGCGGCGACGGCGAACGAGATGGAGGAGGGAGTCGGCGGCGACTGGAGCTGGTTGGGGGAGGCGCCACCACACCCGACGCTCCCGTTGGATTCCGCGACCAGGGTAGAAGTCGAAGACGACCTAGCCAAGCTGTCGACGACAACCGGGGGCGATGAAGGATGGCGAAGCGACGATTGGATCTGGATCTGGGTGACGCTGCCACCTCCTCGTCTGACGCCTCCTCCACGTCTCCCGCTAGATCCAGCCGCTGGGGCCAGGGACGGCGGCGACCCAACCGCGTGGGCAACCAGCCATCGGCAAGCCAGAAGGAGAGGCGACGACGACCTGTGACCAAGGTGAGGAGGGGCTCGCTGCGGAAGAGGAGGAGGGAACGGCTGGAGAGAGAGGAGGAGGGGAGGGAAGGGGGTGAGGCGTGGAGGAGGAACGGCCTCCGCGGACGGAGGAGGCCATGGCGGCCGGTGGCGGCGGGGGAAACCCTAGCCGGGTCGCCCCCTGCGTCGCCCCTGCGTCGCCCACTTCAGCCCACTCGTCGCACCCTAGCAGTATGTATTTTGCAGGCTGCGGTAGTAGGTACACTTGACATTTGAACATGCTGTTTATCCTACTAATGCCTAATAGTTTCTTCTACAGTATTCTTTAATGATGAAACTAATGATAACAAAATCTATGATAAATTTTTAAATATTTTGAATAAGATGAATAGTCAAACGTAACTCAAAAATAGTCAAACGTCAACAATTTAAAACCGGAAAGAGTATATCTGACTCGTGTTCTTGTTGGTTTACATTTGTCATTAACAGTCTGCTGCTACTCTATATATCGTGCAGTTCACTCTACTAGTGCTTATATACTACTCCTTTCGTTCATAAATAGATGTCGTTGTTGACTTTTCGACATCACGTTTGACCGCTCGTCTTATTCAAATTTTGTACGCAAATCTTATTTACTTTTTTATAACTTGTTTTATTATTGAAGATATTTAATCATTACATATTTATTTTACTATTTGTATAATTTTTTTGAATAATAGGACGAATGATCAAACATGATTTATAAACGGAAGGAGTAGCTCTTGTTGACCATACTCCTTGTCAGTGCCATAAAAGGACTGGTGATTAGACTGCTTGTGCCACGTTAATAGGAGCCTAGCGACGTGAAGCTTTCCCTTCTACCGCAAGTTAACAGGGTGCAAGCATTTCTGTACGATCTGAAGAAGGCAGGTTACTTCAGTTCTGGATATGCATGATGGACTGACTCCAACAATAACATGTATTTTTGTGAGACAAATTGATCTTTGCATCACCTACACAGTAATTTGGCTTTCCTTCTCGGGACACCATCTCCAACAGCGCAACACACCTGCATCTCCATCTCCATGGCGCTCACCACGCTAGGCAGGGCAACGCCACGCGCCGGCCGGGCCTGCCTCCCCGCGATGCTCGCCGTCGCCGCCGGTCCGATGATGTTGCTGTCGACGGGGATCCCCTCCATCCCGAGGATCTCTGTCCGCAGCCTCGCCATCGCGCACGCCTCATCGACCAGGTCGATGGCCTTGTCTTGGAACTGGCGCGCCGGGACATAGCGGCCGAAGAGCCTGATGGTGGCGAGCAGCGCCTCGTCCTGGATCCTCGCGCCGTGGTGCCGCTTGTATGCCGGCTTTAGCCGCTCGAGGATGGCGACAGTGTCGCGCTCGCTCGGCTCTGCGACGTCCACCTTCTGGAACCGCCGCTCAAACGCGGGCTCACCCGGGGCAGCAACATGGTCCTTGAGGAAGTAGCGCTGGTACTCGGCGTGCGTGGTGGCGCCGAGGCAGAGCAGGCGGCCCTGCGCCAGCGCCGTCTTGAGCATGTTGGACACGTCCATGTTGCTGCCTCAGGTGAGCCCGCGCCAAGCAGCATGTGGATGCTCGCCGCCCGCTGCGCGCCCGCCTCCGCGCGAGCTTGCATCGCCGCTCACCGCGCCCCGCCCGCCTCCCCGCAGGGCCGCACACGCCGCGCTCGTCGGCCGCGCCAGCCTCCCCGTGACGCCGCACACGCCGCGCCCGCTGCCGCTAGCCGCACGCGTCGGCCGCGCCTGCCTCCCCATGAGGCGCCACCACCCGCGATGCGCTCGCCTCCCCGCCGCGCTCCTCCGCCCTGCTCCCATGCGCCCTGACCCGCCTTCCCACGAGCCCTATGCCCATGCCGCCGCTCGCCCCGCAGTAGCAGCAGCGCTGCCGTCGACGATTCCTCTGCACCTGGTGAGCCTCGCCTAAATTACTCATGGAGCTTCGTAACTCATCCGTGCACCTCCTCAACATCTTCTCCCTCTTCCTTTTCAACCGAGCTCGCTGGAGGGCGTCTTCCACCCGTGGAGGACGTGGGAAAGGAGCCCGCGGCCACCCCAGTCACCCCCCCCCCCCCCGGTGCTCGCCCGCCGCCATCGCTCGCCCCGCATTCCCCGAGGAACTTGGCGACGCGTGCGTGCTTCGCCGCCCACTGCTCGGCCATCTTCACGCGGCGCTCCCTCCGTCCCCGTGAGCAAAAGTTCCTTCCAGCGACGCCCGCAGCTCCACGCAGCGTGACGCGCTGAGATGCATCACAGGAGAGAGGGGATTCATTTTTAGCTCTCCTCTCTCCTCAAAGCCATTTTACATCTTGTGTTTGCCTACTCTGTTGGATGAGAAGTTTGAGGCACAGTGTGGTTGGAGAGCCAAAAATAGTGTACTACTCTCGCTGTTGAAGCGAGCCTAGTATGCTACAGTCTACAGTGTACTACTGCTAGTATGCATCGGCAAAAAGAACATTCCAGAGTCACAGGCCCCTGAAAAACCAAACCCTAGATCAGCTCCGCATTCCCCGCTTGTCTTGTCGCTGCAGCCACAAGTGATTTCCCGACTCACTCCCCAGTCCCCATATCTCGCTCCCCAAATCGAATGCTCTCCGCCATGGACGACCTTGTCGCGAGGATGTCTTGGGCTGGTTCTGCCGTCAACCAGCCGCCGCCTCCCTGTCCGCTGCTGCGGGCGCAGCCAAGGCTGCGCCCGCCGACGGCATGGACCGCATCAGCGCCCTCCCAGACGACCTCCTCCGCGACATCGTCTCCCGCCTTCCCGTCGACGACGGCGCGCGCACCGCCGCCCTCGCCGCCCGCTGGCGCGGGCTGTGGCGCTCCATCGCGATCGTCCTCCACGCCGCCGATCTCCTCGCCTCCGACGAGGACGAGGAGAGGACGAGCGCGCCGCCGCCGCCGCCGCCGTCGGCCGCGTCCTCGCCGACCACCCTGGCCCCTTCGACGGGGTCTACATCACCAGCTTCCCGCTTGCTCCCTTGGAAAGCGAGCTCGTGGAGTGGTCGCGCCTCCTTGCCACCAAAGGCGTGCGGGACCTCGCTATCCATGACAAAGACGGCCAAAGGAACTGGGGCCCGCGCGTCCCTATGGACATTCTCCGCAGCACCTCGCTTCGTCGCCTCTTCCTAGGCTGCCGGGCATTCCCCTTTTCTGCCCCCGACGGCCAGCTTGACGCCGACATTGCCTTCCCCCACCTCCAGGAGCTCCTCACCTTTGCCTCCTACATTAGTGACGAAAACCTTGAACACGTGCTCGCTCGCAGCCCCAAGCTGGAGACCCTAGCAGTGATATATAGCATCAAGATGTCACCTGAATGCATCCATCTCCGCAGCCAAAGCCTGCAGTGCATGCTACTCTGGTCGTCCACGGTAGAAGAGCTCATCGTGGTGGATGCCCCGTGCCTGAAGCGGCTCATCCTGTGGCGAACTGGTAATATAGTATTTGGTGATCCACAGCCTTTGACGGTCAAGATAGAGAATGCACCTGAGCTGCGTGTGCTTGGTTACTTGGATCCAAAATATCACCAACTGCAGATCGGTAACATCGTCATCAAGGTACTGTTCGTTCATGTCTTTCAGTAGATCCACTGGTGTCAGTGTTGCAATGATATATATACATATAATTACCTCCTTTACAATGCATTGCAGGCTGAAACAAAGGCAAGCCAAAGTTCCACGGTCCAAAGTGTCAAGATCTTGGCCTTAAAGGCGGATTTTAGTGTCTTCAAGGATGTCAATATGCTTTGCAGCTTCCTCGGATGCTTCCCCAACGTCGATATGCTGCACATTCTGGTGACATTCCAAGCATCAGATTGCTTCTTCCATGGTCACAGGCATCAGATTGCTTCTTCCACGGTCTAATTGCTTTCCTCACTTATTTTTGCAGTCTAATGTAGCTGGTGAAGCCGCTGGCTGGCACCCAGCCAAGTTCTGGGAGAGGTTGGTCCTATTGAATGTGTGAAATCGCATGTGAAGAAAATTGTTATCAATGAATTCCAGGGGCATCACAGCGAGCTTGATTTCCTCAAGTTCATCACCAAGTATTCGCACAAGCTGCAGACTTTGCAGCTTGTGCTGACCAGAAAAAAGAATGTTTCGGCAGAAGAGCTGAATGAAATGAATTGCCAATTGGTGGGGGCTCTAGGTACATGTTCATGGGCAGCTGAAGATTGTAAACTAGAGTTGCTGCCAGGGTATGAAGCAGAGAATGCTTGGAGCTTCCGTAAAGCATCTGATCTATCATTCAAGAATCCCTTCATCTGATGGACATTGAACTTGGAGGAGGCTGCTTATTTGACAATCTAAGACTTTTCGGGGAAAGGATTTGCTCTTATTATATTGCAGTGCTACTATGCATCGCTATGAAGTTAGGGTAATGTATAACTTTCATTGTTAACTTCAATTGTTGAAGTTAACAGTTTCACTAATGATTGTATTTTATCATATTTATGTAATTTCTACCTAAGCATGTTTTGTGTTTGATCAACTTCCCTCTATCTGACTGGATGCTGGTATAAGTAACGAAAAATTAATGTCGTTTGTGAAATCATGTCGCTAAATGTCTTGCTACAGTATATTGTTACACTATCTGCTATGAAAATTTTGTTCCATTAATTGCTTAATTACCAACACAATCTGTGGCTGATTCTATAAGCGCTAATCAGGCATGCTTTTCTGTCAAGCTTGTTTAAGATTAGAGTTACATACGGTCTTTCTGATTTCTTCTACAGCAAGACAAGTTAGCTGATGAACCATCATGTGGTGATGACAAATATTTGTTACCAATGTTCGATATATGGACTAGCTTGTTACTATGTTTTGACCTTAGACATAATTTTGTATGGAGAAACTAGCCAACGAGGGCTAGAAAAGTAGCGGCCTAGCTGGGCCCTTGCTATATGATTCAGTCGCCTCCCGCCAGGTCCTCCTCCCTAGTTTCTAGCATGCCTTTTCAATTTTTCATTACACACCTGTATGAAATTTTAGAGAAATGGAAGAGATAGGTACAAGAAGTGCATTGTGCATATGGCAAGTTTGTAGTCGTTGATAGCAAATGAGTTGCATCCGAATAGATGATTCAATGTAAGAGCCTGAATAAGTTTGTTGTCGTAAAAACGTTCCCTTTTTTTTCGAACACGCAATAGAAATGCGTGTCATTTGTATTAAGAAGAAAAAAAGGCAACCCATTACAATGCCATGCACTTGACGTGCCTGTGTTAATTAGTTTTTGTTACATTCGCGCTTTAGATTTACTTGAACTACCTATCCAACTGCAAGGCAGCTAGTGGGCTAGAGCAGCCATCTTGGCCGCCCTTCCATCTTTCACAATGGACCACACTTGTTCGAGGTTGTGCACCATCAAACACGCACGGGTTCCGATGTTTCCATATCATAAAACCATCCGAGTTCATGTGGCATCCAACTCGTCAGTTTATGACAAGCCAAATATTGAACGGGAAATTTTGAACCATCTTCATGCGAATTTCCCTGAAACGGTACATATAAATATACCACCGAGGGCGTATTTGGCCTCCGAAAACAGATCATATCACAACATGCTAAGAAATATGCACAAGCGACGTGCCGACTGCCTGATGAACTATTGTAGTTAAAGCAAAACTCAACGCTGAAAACGGATTGATCGTGTCCAAGCAACGCGCGAGGAAAATTTCCAGAGAGCAGCTCTTGCTAGTTTTCCTGCAGAAATCCAGTGATATTCAAAGAAGTCCTCGATCGTATATCATTTGGCTAGTCATTACAACAAGCACACTGGAAAAGAAATGAATGAAGCACGTAATGGTCCCTGATTCACTAATTGATTTCAACTTCAAGGATCACCGATCTGCTCTCTTCCATATATACCTCACCCTCGTCACCTCACATGTTTCATCAGCGCGTCATCACACTACCCGTTTCTGTATCCTCGGTCTCATCCTTTTTTTTCCTTTTTTTCCTTGAGAACTCGAGGCCCCCGGCCAATCTTGTATTCGGGATTCCTAACTATTGAGTGCCTCCCCCTTAGCCAAAAAATAAAAAATAAAAAAAGAAGAGTGCCCACCTAGACAGGCTGCAGACTTGCAGAGCCGCTCTCGTCCTCAAGATTTCAAAGCTGCTTCTTTAGCCATATACTAAGCTACATATACTAAGCTACAACGTTGTGAACATGTGGGAGGCAAAGGCTCGCCAAAGCGTTTTGGCCTCTGTGGCTCTCTTCTTGCATCGACATGTTGCCTTCCCTCTCTGGCCTGCGCGTCTCCTCCCGCCTCCTTTCTCTTGGCATAGCTCTCTGGCCCGTGCATCTCCTTCCGCCTCCTTTCTCTTGGCCCAGCTGCCTCATATGGCTTTCATGTCGTTCTTGGACCCGTTTTCCCCCTCATTCGATGGTCGCTGAGCTTGGTTTCTAGAGCCCGTGGTTCGTGTTGGGAATCCCTCATCATGGAAACAAAGAATCCCGACACGGACAATCAAAATGACACTCTAGGAACAACGGAGCAGCATCTCATTACAATGGTATAATCTCTCCTGTTCCGTCCCGTTCTACGGAGCCCGGGGGCGGGTATTTATAGGGAAGGCCAAGGGTTATTTCGACATGACCAAATTACCCTTGGCCACCCACTATATTCGCGGAATATTCTGTACAATATTGTCATAAGGGTACAAATGACATTTCCGTTCGACGACGGAAACCCTAGCTAGGTGACGTCATTCGCCGGCCTGATCCTCGGACGTTGTCACGCCGGGCTTCATCTCCTTCAGGGATTGCCGCCATTCTCGGTCGCCCTTCCTAGTCGCCGCCAATTCATCGCCAGCGGTTGGGGAGACTGCGTTCTCCTCGAACAATGTCGGCAACCCTATATTCCAGCTCCTTGGGCTGTCGCCAATTCTCGGCCGGGAACTCGAAACGTCGGCAGCTAGGCTACCTGCAGTCAAAAAACCAAAGGAAAAAAGGGGTGTCGTTACTATCGTAAATACCGATCCCCAACAGTAGCCCCTCGCGGTCGAGGGCCAACTTCGATGGGCAGAAACCGCGACACAGGATAGGAAATTTACGAACGTCACCCCCCTCCGAAGTTTCCCGAGGGAAAGACTTTTTTTTCGAGAATCGAGGCAACGCCATAACTGCGGCGCCGAGGCCTATATATATGGAGGGGGGGGGGGGGGGCGGAGAGCCCCGTGCATTCGTTGTTCGAGTCGAATTGCTGCTGCGTTTTCTGCTGAAAACTTTGCGCCGCATTTGTTGCCTTCCGGATTTTGTGCCGAGTTGCAGCGAGTTGCTTGGTGTCGCTAATTTCGCTCGTCGCCATTTCCTTGCTGAATGGTGAGTTCTTTTTACGAACTTTCTGCTGTGTGATTCTCTTTTTGAGATTGTTTGTAATGTCATGCTTTTCATTTTAGATGCCTCGCGTTAAGCAAACCGCTCGTCGCGTTGACAAATCCGACGAGGAGTTCCTTGTCGATTCGCCCGTCGCAAATGTTGAGGGAGATGCCGACCTTGACGGAGCGAGCAAACCGGTTAAAGTGGATTCTGATGCTGCCGCGACTCCAATGGATTCCCCGGAGAATCCAAACCCCGCCGCAGATCTGGAGGTTTTGGCGACAGCTGCCTCCAAAGCAGCCGGAACTTCGGGCGCCGGCGGAGGTACTAAATCTGCCGCTTTTTTAGGTAAGGGTTTGGGGGAGTCGTCTTATTTTCTTGCATATCGTGAGTTTGCTCTTGCTGGGTCTGCAGCCAGAAGAGTGAGAGGCACGATAGATACTGGCTCTAGCGAAAAGGAAGCCCTTGGTAATGTCGACGACGAAGGCGAAGATCTTTCTGGGGTGCCGGCCTCTCCTAGCGAGCTGGTAGGGGAAGACTCCTGGGCTGACACCGGCATTGAGCTGACGTTCCGGTTTGGGCCGTCCAAGGTCACTGCCGCTGATATCGAGAGGTTTGTTGCCTTGGGGTATTTTGAAACTCGAAAGGCTTTTGCTCCTGATGGAGAGCAGATTCCCCGGCCCGAAAACAATGAAGCCATAGTTTATCGTGACTTCTATGAAGCTGGCCTTAGGCTGCCGTCTTTTGGGTTTCTAGCTCGCGTACTGGATAGATATGGAATGGACCTGCACCACTTGACACCCAACGCCGTCCCCACGGTGTCGAAGTTCATATGGGCTGTTCGTAGCTACGGCTCGGCTCTGCACTCTGATGCCTTCTGCCGCTTTTATGATTTGAAACATGATGTGAAACCCGTGAGTTTCGATGGGGTGAAGTATTATCCCCAATACGGCTGTTGCAGCTTTCAGCCCCGCACTTTTGTGAAGAAATCAAAGTACGAAAATGTTGAGCTTGTTGGTGGTCGCCGGAATAAATGGCCTGGAGATTGGCGGAACCATTGGTTTTATGCCGAGGTTCCCGAGGAGAAGAAAGACGACGGTAGCTCGTACTTTCCTCTGTTTAGTCGCTCTTGTGCCCTACGGCCGGTGCTGTCGCCGGAATTCGTGGAGTCAGAAGGTTTCACGAAGTGCTGTGACGCCTTTCAGACCGCGATCAAGATGAGTAGTGCTAGAGATTTGGTGGAGGAATTTGTGGCCTGTCGCATTTGGCCCATTCGGAAAGGTTGGAGCCCACTTAAATTGAAGACCAAGCGGCTTGCCAGACTGAACCTTAGCTACCAGGTGCCGTCTTTTGGTGTGAAGAAACCTGACGGTATATCGGATAAGGACTTCGTTCGCTACGTTGAGCTGACTGCCGCAGTTATCTGCGGACCTTATACAGTGCTGGAGAATGTTGACGGTCCTTAGACCCAGTTTTTGACCGTCAATTAGCTCTATAAATAAGGAAGAACTAACACTTGTTACTTGCATTTTGTTATCAAATAACCTATTTCCACGTGTACCTCTAGATTTGGATGTGCAGGTGGAAAACAGGGATTTCCAGGTGTAAACAAGGCCCAAGGCGACGATTCCAACACGTCCATCAAACGACGCTCGCCGCGGGAATATAATTCAAGGATTAAAGGCCCAGAATCACCCAGAATATCAACTGAGGCCACGCACCTGGAAAAGAGGCTAAAAGGCCGAGGGGAGCCAACCTGCCAAAGCCCAGCCCAGGGGGGGCCAGGGCTAGGTCGGCCGACCCCCAACCCTAGGTCGGCCGACCTGACAGGGAGGCCCCCTGGGTCCATCTTTCTAAGGCGGTTTGCAACCGACTTCAGGAGGTCGGTTCCACCTGCAATCAATGCCACCGACCTACGGAACCGCCTCAATTCCACCGCCTTTGAGGGCTATAAATAAAGGGGTACCCCCTCCCCTTGGAAGACACACAACACAAGAGGCTCATTCCCTCCTCCACACATCCAGAGCTAGGGGCTCTCTAGTTAGGCTTAGGCTGAGTAGTTGGGCTGCCCTTTTGGCTCCCAAGTCCCTTGGAGAGTTTGGGGTATATTCCCTTGTATCCTTTTACTCTCTTTGTAAGACTTATTTCTTTATCAATGGAATATCTTCGTTCTTGTAGTAGTTATGTGCTTATGCTAGTTCATCGTTCATCCTTGATCTTGGATGAACGTTCTTCGTTCGTTCATGTTCGTTCATCGTTCGTTCATCGTTCATCGATGTTCGTTCATGATCGTTCATCGTTCGTTCGTCGTTCGTTCATACTCGATCATCGGTTAACGATGATCGTTCTTCATCGTTCATCGTTCGTCGCTCGTTCTTGAGCGACGAACGTTTATGCTTAACGTAGTGCTAGCTTTGATCCTTTGTCTAAGTAATCGCTTGCTAGACCTAGTTGTTCCTTTTGCTTAGTCATCGGGTCCATTGTCTTGCAAGAGTGCTCTAGGTTTATCGCCTTGCGAGGTGCCTCGAGGGATCTAGAGTTGTGGTTAGTTACGCTAGCATGGTGCTAGGGCTTCCTTTCCACCTTTGGATGCGTGTTCGTGCCCCACGGTTTGTAGAGGTAGGCGGCAGGTGGTGACAGCCCTGTCCGTCCCTTGTAATCCTCCACGTTCGGGTATGGCGTAGGAGTATATATGAAATGTCCGGAGATTGGGGCAGACTCTGATCGCTGGATCTCCCGATGATGGCTTGGCAGTAGAACAGCTTAGTCTTGGCTTGTGTGCAGCTTAGGCTATAGGTAGATGCTACGCACGCTACTTGACGATGTACATTAGGAGTAGCAGTTCTTCTTACTTAACCTTAGTCTAGCCTAGAGCCGCCTCTCGCCTTTTATCAGAGAGTGGAAATGCCTGCTGTGTGTGTCGCACTATCCTCTATCCATACATTGCCTTACCCCTGTATTTGGATATTGGTTATGATCTATCATTTGTAACACCATGAGTATAAGTACACACTCGTCAACCACGTCTTCCTTTGGGAAAATATAAATAACGATACCCTGGAATACTCTCGGGTGAAATGCTACAACGGGTTATCCGTGCGCTTGCGGATTATCTTTTATGATTAAATACTAATAATACATATCTGGCACTCGTTGCTAGTTGTGGATTATTATGTATCCTAAGCAAGTAACTTAACCCCAGGTATTTCTGGCGCCGAACCGGGAATATTCACTCTAGGCCTAACCAGCCTAAGGTGGTGTTTTCTGTTTGGTGTAAGAAATACCAACAAGCATTTCTGGCGCCGTTGCCGGGGAAGACAATTGTTGACAAGTGTATACAATGATTACTCATGATTACACTTGATGTGATTTAACCATTTCCATTACAGGCTAACCTTGATCTGTTTTCTCTCTTTGATGTGAAAACAGGATAGTGTATGCGTGGATTCAACTTGCCGGAAAACTTCAGAGTCGCTTGCAAGGAAAGTCCGACCCCGCGTCGACTCTCCCTCACAAGCAACACTCCCGACAGACGAACCCACATCATCCGCACCATCATCACTTATTGACATGGCTGATCAAAGGACCCTCCGTGACTACTCTGCTCCCTCCGTTGCCAATGTTCCCGTTGGGCCCAATGTCAACGCCGGTGACGCAGGGTTTGCAGTCAAATCAAGCCTAATCACTATGGTGCAGGCCATTCCCATTTGTGGAAAGGCCACGGAGGACGCCAACACTCATCTCCAGCAATTCTTTGAGATATGCAACACATCGGCAACCGCCGGAGTCAACCAAGATGCCATTCGACTTCGTTTGTTTCCCCTCTCCCTCCTTGGGAAGGCGAAACAATGGTTCTATGCCAATCGTGCTAGCATTGACACTTGGGACCGCTGTTCTACCGCGTTCCTCGCAAAGTTTTTCCCGTTGGGTAAAACTAATGCCCTTCGTGGAAGAATATCAAGCTTCCAGCAAGCCAACAATGAAACCATCGCCGAGGCGTGGGATAGGCTCCAAGATTACATATCCGCCTGCCCACACCACGGGATGGAAGAATGGCTCATTCTTCAACATTTCTACAACGGGTTGGCACCAACAACTCGTGGACATATGGATGCCGCTGCTGGAGGAGCCTTCTTCTCAATGACCGTTGCTCAAGCTAAAGAACTTATTGAGAAGATGGTCTCCAATCAAGGGTGGAGCGATGAACGTATCCAACCACGCTCTAAAGGCGTACACCCTATCAAGGAGGTGGACTTATTGTCCGCCAAGCTCGACCTCGTCATGAAGCGCTTAGACGACTTCAACACGCATGGTAGTGTTCGTTCACTTGACTCACGCATCACGTGTGAGGAATGTGGCAACACTGGTCATATGGGGAAGGATTGCCCCAACCATACCCATGAAGAAGCATTCTACATGAACAACAACAATGGGTATCGTCCAAGTGGAGGTCAAGGTTTTAACCAAAACCGCCAATCTTATCAAGGAGGTAATAATTTCTCTAGTTTTAATAATAATCAGCCGTCTTTGAAAGATTTGGTTTATGGCCAAGCTAAAATCAACGAATCAATCAACAAAAAGCTTGCTGCCAATGATCAAAGTTTAGAAAGTTTAAATTCAAAAATAGAAGGTCTTTCTTCCGCTTTCAAAAATCAGTTGAGCTTTAATAAAATGATAGAAACCCAGTTAGCTCAGCTTGCTGCTCTTGTTCCTTCTGCTAAATCAGGGCAGATTCCTGGGCAACCAGAATCTCCCATTGAAAAAGTTAATATTATCACCACGAGAGAAGAAATGTTCTCTCGTAGGACTAACCATGCAGGGGAGAACAGGCAAATAAGAGGAGAGCCTTCTACAATGAAATCTGATCCAGGCTTTCCAGTAATCTCTTGTGCAATCAAGAGATTCCACTTCGACTATGCACAGTGTGACCTTGGGGCCAGCGTGAGCATTATGCCCAAGGCAATCTTCGAGCAATTAAAGTACAGATTCCTCACACCAACAGCAATGCGGCTACAATTGGCCGACTCATCCTTTCGCTTTCCAATGGGGATTGCGGAGGATGTGCCGGTATTCATAAGAGGCCACACCGTTCCGGTGAACTTTGTGGTGCTTGACATGGATATTGACAAGGAAACGCCCCTCATCTTGGGACGTCCCTTCCTTAGCACCACAAAGGCCCAAATTGATGTTGGAGTTGGAGAAATCCGCCTCTACATCAATGGAAGGAGGAGAAGTTCGAGTTCCAACCTCGGAAAGAACAATGCTCGATGATCAAGGTCAAGTATGGGCCAAACACCTCCAACATTCAAGAAGTTGAAGTGACAGCCAGGAAAACGGACAGCCTCATTGCTCTATGGAAGAGCTTGGCAAAGATTGAAAATCCATCGCAGTTTCAACCAAAGAAACCTGCGACCACGAGGCCGGGATTATGGGCCAAGAAACCCGTCCCAAAGTCCGAGAAGCCACCTACACCACCAAAGATGAAACAAGTGTGGCAAGTCAAGGCGCAGCCCTCTACGTCCTCATCTCCAAGGACTGGGTCCGCGCCACCAAGCTAAACCCGTTGGAGAAGTCTTAGCCCGTCGGACTTTAAACGACACGGCCCTGGCCGCCAGGAAAACCGGCATTATCATTCGGTTTGATTCTTTTCTTTTTGAATTTTTCCACCACATTTGCATTTGGATTTCTTTCCAAACCACTTTGCATATTTATTTCCTCCACCAAAAATTTATTTGGATTTTTCCGCCAGCATATTTGAATTTTTCCCTCGCCATGCATTTAAAAATCAAAATTTTCAAAAACACTTTTGCGTTCGAAAAGACTCATCCTTGGATGAAATTTTTGGACCACCCTTGTATCATCATAGAAAAGCCAAAAATATTTTTGCATGTTGAAATTTTTCATCAACATGTCGATTTTTGATTTTTTTTTCGAAAAATTTTGAATTCGAGGCAACTTTTTATTTGGAAATCTTTTTGAGCAAATAATTTTGAGGAGTTTCTGGACATAGCAACCATGGTGTCATCACCAATATGGCTGTTGGGGGCTATGGGCCGAAGAGGGAAGCAGGTGGGCCCCAGAGGGGGTCGGCCGACCCCACCGATCAGGTCGGCCGACCCATGGGAGCAACGGCTCCCTCCTACCTTTGCTCCAACGGTCACATGCACCTCCTAACGTTCAAAAACGGCTACTATGGCCGTGTATAAGATGGGGGTGGCCGGCCATTGCTCTCTCCCTCTCACACTCTCATTTCCACTCTTTAACACTCTTCACTCCATTGCTCTCAAGTTTTCCTTTGTGCTCATTGAGTTCTTGCCTCAAAATTCTGCAAAAACATTTCTCCTTTGGTTTGCTTTTCAGTTTTGATTTGGTTTGGTTTTCCGAGTTGCGTCTTCTCGCTTGCAAGAACACCGACGGCTTCATCGATTGGTTTTCACTCTCATAACCCGTTCGGAGTTTTCGTTCTTGCGTTCTTGCTCGACCTCGCTGCAGCATGAAGCGCGCTGGCAAGGCCTTCGCCTCGCTGCTCCGGTCCGGGAGCACGGGCTCGGGTTCATCTCGACCTCGCACTCGCGCCCGCACCACCACCGAGCAAGTGTCAAGCCCTCAACATGAAGCCGCAACGGAGGAACAAGCCAACACCGAGCATCGTCTTCTCGTCGACACCGACCTCGACTTAGTGGGCGACGAAGAGATGGGCGCCTACGAAGCTCTCCGACTCCGTACATTTGCTCCTACGCGAGCATTTGATACGGAACTGCTGCAAAAGATTGGTATGGATGCTGAATTTTCTCGAGTATTTAAAGCAATAGGGTGGGATAAGTTTGCAAGTGTAGATGAGCAGGGTTCCCGCTTACTTACACTACAGTTTTTATGCACCCTACGCGTGGTAGATGACGGTATTACCTTTCGGTTTTTCCGGGAGGAATATCATTTGACATGGAAAATCCTTAGTCAATGCCTCGGCTTTAATTCTCGCTGCACCCTTGATGTTGATAGTTCGATCCCGGGTTACTCAAAGTTAGCTTTTTGGCAAAGAATTTCTGCATCTCCTACTTGTGAGAAACCCCGAACTAATCACATTCATCATCCTACCTTGCGCTTGTTGCACATGTGGCTTGGCATTACCTTGTTTCCTAGAAGTGATATTAGGATTGTGCGCGAGGATGATCTGAAAATTCTTTATGCTATGGTTGAGAAAATAAAGATTGCTCCTGTCATGTCCATGATTTCTCAGTGGTTAGAAAATTTTAGAATGACTGGACCGATTGAGTGCACCTCGCTGATTACACGTATTGCTGCGGGTGTTGGTGCTTTGCATGATGCTAATATTGCTTATCTTGATACACCCCGCTCTCTTATCACCAAGGATTATCTTATTCAAGGTCATACACTTAAGCATGGTCCAAATAATTCTCTCATATTTTACTATGTCGGTTATACAAATGAATTCCCGTTACCTAACCGGGAACTTCGTTTGTATGGCTGTAAAAATCTAACCACACCTCTAGAAAAAGAGGAGGCTGCACGCAGGAGTACTTCTTCTCGCAGGAGGACGCGCAGGCCGGAGCCGACCGCCGACACCGGGATACCCGCACCGCAGCCCATGGCCTATGCATATGGGCCAAGCTACGGTCACGCCGGGTATGGTCCCGGTGGGTACACCACTCCACCACCATTTGAGGTCGGCGGCTCGTCGCAGCAGGGTGCGGGCCAAGCCCAATGGACGCACCACCCCCGCGCGCAATGGGAGGAAATCTCCTCCGATTCGACGTCCTACTCACCACGGGCTGGTGGGCGACGTTCGTCTGCAGCTCGTGATCCATATCTCGAGCAGCAAATGAATGCGCTCACCGAGCAAATGGGACGCATTGAGACTCGAGGAGAGGACGTTGAGTACACTCTCAACCAACACGTCCTGCAGACCCATCAGTGGCAAGAAAACACAAATGCCCAGCTCACCAACCTCACCAACATGACGCAGCAGGGCCAAGCCGATATGTTGGCTTACTTTCGCCACACCGGGTTCGATCCTCGACATCACCCATGAGCAAGAACAAGCTTGGGGGGGATGCCATACCCCCCGCTAAGGTATCATGTATCGCAACTTGTATCTTTTCGTTTCTTTTGTTTGCTTGTTCTTGCACCTCTCATGAAAAATACCAAAAAAATGATAAAACTGAAAATAAAATAAAAATGACAAAACTAAAAAGAACAAAAATAGTCTTTAGTGTGGTTTCTAGTTTTTCGTAGTTTCTCTTCATATGCGAGTATGAGTGTTTAGCCTTCCTTATGTTGAGATGATGAATAGTTGCTCTGTTTTATCTCTTGTTTGTACCTAGTCACAACTTAGTGCTCTCCCAAGTTTTGAGACTTTTGGCTTATGCTTACCTAGAACTTGAAACTTGTGGGCTGCATGGTGCTTGATCTAAGTCTAAGTTGTTGTGAGATATGATATGGTACAAATAGGGCTGCTATGATCTTGTTCAAAGTACGACTTGACTTCCGGAGTTTTATTTTACAAAATACAAAAAAATGATAAAGTTCCTCAATGATCAAAATTCCTACCAAAGCCATATGTTGTTCTTACATTGCAAACCCTTACACATATGCTGCTTGTCATTGCATTGAGCTTTATCAAAATTGTGTGACCCTAGTGAGAAGCTTGTCATACTCTCATTGATCAAGATCACGTACACTCCACCTCGCATGCTAAACTTCTACACTGGAAGTTAAGCAATACCACCACACTTTCCACCAAAATAAATACTCCAAAAAAAAAAATTCATTGTTACCTCTCTCTCAAAATTTATCATCGGAGACATGGCTATGCAAAAGAAAGAAAAAGAATAATCCCCTGCTCATACAAAAGTAGAGCATGATGAAAAAATGGGGAAAGAAAGAAAAATGTTGAGAAAAAGAAAGAAAGAAGGATAGCCATGTTCTCCTCAAAAATTCAAAAAGAGAGAGAGGAAACAAATAAAAAGGAGTATAGTTCTTCCACCTCACCACCACCATATACACACATGCACATCTTGATCAAGGTTGTATGACTTGCATTCCCCATGGATCCACTCTTTTGGTTCAGCAATATGTGTGATGCAAGTATGCCTCATAACATCCCTACCTTGAGCTCCACATACAAGCCTTAGAAGTAGGATGACAAAGAGGCAACACAATAATGCCTTGGTGAGGAATATACACTTATTGAGCGATTCGAGAGCATCATTTGAGGAACTTTGCTTTTATTTCAAAACTTTTGAAAACCTCCGGAAAATAAAAGTCAAACAATGGACAAGTGAATGGTGCTCTGTTATAACCGTTCTATCTCTCAACCGCCCAAGACAAGGAAAAAGCCATACGCCCCATAAGGAGTAAGGTAAAGGGTGAGTTGCCATGCCAACTTTTTCAACTCAAAGGAGAGTATTTTGTTGTGTGCATGGTACCTATGAGATATGAAACATTGTAGCAACTCCTGATCAACATCCTAAGTCCTACTTCTTGCTCGGGACGAGCAAAGAGGACAGCTTGGGGGAGTTGTTGACGGTCCTTAGACCCAGTTTTTGACCGTCAATTAGCTCTATAAATAAGGAAGAACTAACACTTGTTACTTGCATTTTGTTATCAAATAACCTATTTCCACGTGTACCTCTAGATTTGGATGTGCAGGTGGAAAACAGGGATTTCCAGGTGTAAACAAGGCCCAAGGCGACGATTCCAACACGTCCATCAAACGACGCTCGCCGCGGGAATATAATTCAAGGATTAAAGGCCCAGAATCACCCAGAATATCAACTGAGGCCACGCACCTGGAAAAGAGGCTAAAAGGCCGAGGGGAGCCAACCTGCCAAAGCCCAGCCCAGGGGGGGCCAGGGCTAGGTCGGCCGACCCCCAACCCTAGGTCGGCCGACCTGACAGGGAGGCCCCCTGGGTCCATCTTTCTAAGGCGGTTTGCAACCGACTTCAGGAGGTCGGTTCCACCTGCAATCAATGCCACCGACCTACGGAACCGCCTCAATTCCACCGCCTTTGAGGGCTATAAATAAAGGGGTACCCCCTCCCCTTGGAAGACACACAACACAAGAGGCTCATTCCCTCCTCCACACATCCAGAGCTAGGGGCTCTCTAGTTAGGCTTAGGCTGAGTAGTTGGGCTGCCCTTTTGGCTCCCAAGTCCCTTGGAGAGTTTGGGGTATATTCCCTTGTATCCTTTTACTCTCTTTGTAAGACTTATTTCTTTATCAATGGAATATCTTCGTTCTTGTAGTAGTTATGTGCTTATGCTAGTTCATCGTTCATCCTTGATCTTGGATGAACGTTCTTCGTTCGTTCATGTTCGTTCATCGTTCGTTCATCGTTCATCGATGTTCGTTCATGATCGTTCATCGTTCGTTCGTCGTTCGTTCATACTCGATCATCGGTTAACGATGATCGTTCTTCATCGTTCATCGTTCGTCGCTCGTTCTTGAGCGACGAACGTTTATGCTTAACGTAGTGCTAGCTTTGATCCTTTGTCTAAGTAATCGCTTGCTAGACCTAGTTGTTCCTTTTGCTTAGTCATCGGGTCCATTGTCTTGCAAGAGTGCTCTAGGTTTATCGCCTTGCGAGGTGCCTCGAGGGATCTAGAGTTGTGGTTAGTTACGCTAGCATGGTGCTAGGGCTTCCTTTCCACCCTTGGATGCATGTTCGTGCCCCACGGTTTGTAGAGGTAGGCGGCAGGTGGTGACAGCCCTGTCCGTCCCTTGTAATCCTCCACGTTCGGGTATGGCGTAGGAGTATATATGAAATGTCCGGAGATTGGGGCAGACTCTGATCGCTGGATCTCCCGATGATGGCTTGGCAGTAGAACAGCTTAGTCTTGGCTTGTGTGCAGCTTAGGCTATAGGTAGATGCTACGCACGCTACTTGACGATGTACATTAGGAGTAGCAGTTCTTCTTACTTAACCTTAGTCTAGCCTAGAGCCGCCTCTCGCCTTTTATCAGAGAGTGGAAATGCCTGCTGTGTGTGTCGCACTATCCTCTATCCATACATTGCCTTACCCCTGTATTTGGATATTGGTTATGATCTATCATTTGTAACACCATGAGTATAAGTACACACTCGTCAACCACGTCTTCCTTTGGGAAAATATAAATAACGATACCCTGGAATACTCTCGGGTGAAATGCTACAACGGGTTATCCGTGCGCTTGCGGATTATCTTTTATTATTAAATACTAATAATACATATCTGGCACTCGTTGCTAGTTGTGGATTATTATGTATCCTAAGCAAGTAACTTAACCCCAGGTATTTCTGGCGCCGAACCGGGAATATTCACTCTAGGCCTAACCAGCCTAAGGTGGTGTTTTCTGTTTGGTGTAAGAAATACCAACAGAGAAGCAGGAGTGCGAGAACATGCTGATTTTCCCTCAGCGTGTTAATCGCATTTTTGACGAGATGCAGGTGAAATACGGTCCCCGTGCGGTGATGTCCGTTAAAAAAGGACGGCGGAAGAAAGGCGAGCTTGTTATCGGAGCTACGTTCGTTGAGAAACGTGGTTGGGAAACAGGTCCCGCTCAAGACATTGCACTTGATGCGCCAGCCCCAAGAGCTGCAGTTGGCTCTTCATTCGCGGCTGCCGCCAAGCGTTCTGCGGCAGCCCCCAAGACGGTGGCTGGTTCTTCAACTAAGGGTGCCGCCAAAAAATCTGCGGCGTCTGGCAAGGCGGCTGGGACAATAAGGACGCCAGCCGGCACTTCGAAGGCCGCTGAAAAAGCTAAACGCCAGAGCTTGCGAAAGATGCCTGCTTCTCGAGCTGCCGCCAAACAGCAGGCTGGTGCTGTTGCCAAACGGCGGCGGGATGACATAGAGCCAGCCCTTGCTGCTGAGCAGATGGAGACTGGTTCCAGCGCTGCGGGTGCCGCTGATTTTACTGAAGAATTGTCAGTACGTGAAGATTGCAAACGGCGCCGAATATTACTGGCTTCGGCACTTGACGATTCTGATAAAGAATTTCTTGATGACGAGCCTGGAGAGCGTGACTCGGGGGATACACGGCAGCAACCTTCGCCGTTGCGCGAAGCTGAAGTTGAAAGTGCCGCGGCTCCCTCAGGCGGATTTGATTTGCCGCGGAGCCCTGCTGCGCCGATGAAGCGGAAGCCACTCCTGCCGTCTTTATCAGCTGATGATGAAATTGAGCTGCTGGACGACTCCGTGGATTCGCACGCCGAGCTTGGACATGAGCTAGATGCCGCGTTTGCAGAAATGAGTGGCTCTGATAGAGGTGCCGACCTTTCCTTTTTCACGGAAGAAACTGCGACAGCTTCCTCTCCTTTGACCGGAATCGATGACCATGTCTCTATTTCATCGGTTAACGGAAGTCTGTCTAGCGATTCTTCTGAGACAAGCTCCTCTGATGCAGGTGAAGGATCTCCGGGTGCGGAGGTGCGAGAAGGCGAGGCCGGCAATCCGTCCTTGGCCGCTTTTGTTGAGATGACAAAAGCGGTGGATCCTCAAGGTTTTTTCGCCTCGCCGCTATTTTTCTTTTATTTGATGCTTGACAACGATCTGACTTCGTATAATTTGCAGAGCTTTATGACTTCTTGGCCAGGACCGATAATGCTTCAGTCGCTGAAGTTCTGGACAAAAATGCGACGATGGTAATTGTTTCTTTTTTCTGTGTCGCTTTTTATTCTATCTTCGAATGGGTTTGGCGCTAACGCGTGATTTTGCTGCTCTTGTGCAGACTCTAGCGGCGGCTCGCGCTCTGAGTCGATGCTTTTATGGGTCCGAGGCCGCCTCTTCATCCGGTGATATGCTAGAACTGCGGCGGGCGCTTAAGGAGGAGCGCGCATCTTTCGAAGCTGTTAAAGCTGATCTTAATGATCAGATTCGAAAGAAAGATGAAGCGTTGGGTGTGCTTCAGGAAGTCATCCAGAGCGGCGAGGATGAGGTTGCTCGCCTAAAGCGAGAATTGAAAAATGCGCAAGAGAGGATAACTGCGGCAGAGAAGAATGCCGAGAGCGCCAAAAAAACTGGCCGCAATTTTGCCCGCACTTTCTCTAGCGGCGCCGTTAGTGCTCATGCTTCTTTTGAAGCAGCGCTGGCCACGATTGGCGGCGCCGCCAATCCTCTTCCGGGCGTCGAAGGCTCGCTGACGCCGGAAATGTTTTTCAATTGGCTGAAGGGGGAGTTTGACGATCTCCCTGAGGCTTTCGAGGGCGTCGGCCGATTCGCGGCTCGCACGGCGTGTTCTGCCCTCCTGGACCTGCTTGAAAAGCGGCAGTGCAAGCACTTCAATGATTTGGTACGCACTAGTTACCCTGACTCGAATTTTGATGAAGCCAACGCGGCGAGCGATAGCAAAGGCGTTCGTTTGGCTGTAAAACGCTTTATGAAAAGGTATTGGGGGGTGCATGGAATGGAGGCCTGCCGCCAGTACGCGAAGAGCAAGCTGGGGGAGGTGGTGCGTATTTTCTTTGGAGATTATTTTATCTTGCAAGAAATGGTTTAATTAAATGTTGCTTGTTTTTAGGTGAAGGCGACGACTGGCGTCGAAACAGCGGTGGGGAGCTCGAAGAAAAGGGCGGCTACTCCTGCCAGTGAGACGCCGCCGGCAAAAATTGCCCGTGTTGATGACGCTGCCGAGGCGAAGAAGGCCGCTTCGAAGACTGATGCGCCTGCCGCAGTTGAGACTCCTGCCCCAAGCGCGGCTCCCGCAGCTGCTTCATCTTCAGCGGCGGTCGCGCCGGAAAGTGCGACGGGCTCCGCGGCGCCTGGTGCTACGCCTGCCGCTCCTACTGCGCCGGCAACTGAAGAGGTCTAGGCTCTTAGGCGTGAGGAAGAGAGTTTTCAAAAACACTTGGTTTGTAATAATGTACGTTTCAATACGCTTTGTGCGCAGGATTGTTTTTGCGGCGCCGCGTTGAACATTGCGCCTTTGAAGTACGAGCGTGATGGCTTGCGCGTTTCTTGCGAAGCGCACTTGTGTTATGTTTCGCGATACCCGCGTCGTGATTTCGGGCATTTCTGGAGGGAAATGATGTCTCAATATTTTCAGGGGCGGGAAAGCTTGATTCATTGCTTTCACCGCCGGCATTCTTCTTCCATAGCGGTCGTGAAGGCTGAAAGCATTGAAGATCTTAGCTTTGATCCTTATTTGGATCGTTTTAGGTGTGTTTACGATAGTGCGGGCCCTGAATATGGTCCCGGATTTGTAGTAGAAATTGACTTTGAGTTGTAACTGGGCAGTTGATTTTGTGAAAAAGTGCGCCAGGATTAAACGTTCTGATTTGCGAAGGGTTCGGCGATAACTCTCAATTTTTTACAAGTTAAAGCCTCCTTTTCTTTTTCGCTTAGTGAAAAGCGCTCACCGTTGCTCGGTCGTCGGAATAAAACGAACGTCACCCCCCTCCCCCTGGCGATCGAGGGACGGAGGGCGCACTGAATTTGCGACGCACAAATCATACGGCGTTCTTTTATGTAGATCGCCGCTATTTTTGTTTGCTCTGATGCTTGTCAAATGTTTAGTAGTTGCCGCTATTCCGACTTAGAAAACGGCGTTTAACCATATGAGCCCTTGGCGCCCTTATTTTTTACAAGTTAAAAGTTCTTCGCTTTTTGTTTAATGCGCGGCGCTCATCGTCGCTCGATTGATTGAATGAGACGAACGTCACCCCCCCCCTCCCCCTAGCAATCGAGGGACGAGGAGCGTGTTGAAATTACGGGGCAGGACTCGTGCGGCGGTACCTTTGGAGAATATTGCGAGTGGTGCGTTGCTCGCCGCAATTTTGCGGTCGGCTCCTATGTTAGTCGGATATTGAACATTTGCCGCTATTCTTGTTGAAAGAGCGGCACTTGATAATATGTTGCCTTTTGGCCCCTCGCCTTTCTTTTTGCGAGATTGTGTTACCTCCATGGTCTTGAGTCCCGTCCTTCGATGGGTGTTTGTATTGAGTCCCTTAAGACTTCGATCTTGCTGATCTGTTTTTGTTGTGTCGGATTTTGTCCGGAGCCCCTTGGGGGTTGAAGTCTATCGGCCTTTCCTTTTAAGGAAATATTTGACAGAGGCCTTGGGCTGCTAATGTGCTGCTCTTTCTCAATTTAGGAGAAAAATTGAAGAGATCGCCTCTTGAGGCGCTTTTTTCTCTAACGCCGCTATTTCTCAATTTTATAAGAGAGATTGGAGGTGTGGTCCCTTGGGGCGGTTTCTTCTCTAAGTGCTTCATAGAGAAGGAAGACTGGGAGAAAGGAGCCGAAATTTTTTTGCTTCCTTTCGAGTGGCTTTGGCTCAGGAGTTAAATCCTCCTGTATCGATGTGGCGATATTTTTGCGAATATAGCATCGATTAAAGAAATGGGAAGTTTAGTTTTTCTGGGAAAGAGAGCATTATATTGAACTGCAAAGGTTACAATGGTCCCACCTCGTTAAAAACCTCACTCCCGATGTGGGGTTCTCCTGTGAGGAAAAGAGTATGGGCCTTGAAGGCTAAGAAAGAAAAATTACAACTTAGGTGCCGACTAAAGGCTCCGCTTATAACTGCGCGTCGCCATTAGCCCTTACATTTTTAGTGAAGTACCTCTTGAGGTTGTCCACATTCCAGACGTGTGGGAGCTCGTTGCCTTCATTGTCTGCCAAGTGATAAGATCCCGAGCGATTGCTCCTGACGACAATGAAAGGGCCCTGCCACTTGGAATTGAGTTTTCCAGTGTTTTCTGTTTTTGGGCTTCGCAGGAGGACAAGGTCGCCGGCTTTAAATGCTCTTGGCACTACTCCGGCGTCCCGCCATTTCCTCGTTTCTTCCTGATACCTCTCCAAGTTAAGGATGGCTTGGTCTTTGTCTAATTCCGACATGTCCTTTGAAACGGCGTCGAACTCGTGGCAATTTCGCCCGAGAGTTGCCCTCATGCTGCGGTACTTTATCTCTTCTGGTGACATGGCCTCTTCGCCATACAAGAGCCTGAAGGGTGTGAATTTGGTGGTTCTTGAAACTGTTGTGTTATGCGACCAGATCACTTTATGCAATTCATCCATCCATTTTCCTTTTCTCTGCCCTTCCAGGCATTTCTTGATGCTTTCGAAGATTTGCTTGTTCGCGTTTTCGACGGCGCCATTTGATTCTGGATGATAAACTGATGCAAAATTCACTTTGGTGCCTATGGAATGACAGAATTCGCGGAACTCTTGGTTGTCAAACTGTTTTCCATTGTCCACGGAAATTTCGGCAGGGACTCCGAATCTACATACTCTGTTTTGCCAGAAAAATTTCTTGATTGCTGGGCCAGTGATGTTGATCAGTGGCTTGGCCTCTATCCATTTGGTGAAATAGTCGAGAGCCACTACGGCATGTGTGAATTTCCGGCAGCCGTAGGTAGGGGACCGACAATGTCGACTCCCCACCGCTGAAGTGGCCACACTGGCTGAATGAGCTGAGTGAGCTGAGCTGGGTTGTTGATTTTTCTTGAGAATTTCTGACATGCTTCGCATGTTTTGACAAGGTGTTGGGCGTCCTGCAATGCAGAGGGCCAGTAAAAACCTTGCCGGAAAGCCTTGCCGACTAAAGCTCTGCTTGATATATGGGAGCCGCAGATTCCCTGGTGAATCTCGCTGAGGAGCTTTTTCCCTTCTTCTTGATCTATGCATCTTAAGAATGGAGTGGATGTGCCGAATTTGTACAGGAAGTCATCTACAAATGCGTAGTTTCTTGCTCTCTGCTTCATGCGCTTGGCCTCTTATTCCGACTCAGGCTCATAAAAATCTCGGAGATATGCCATGATGGGGGCACGCCAATCTTCACTTGAGATGGCATGTATCATCTTGGGTTCTTTCTCTGCCGCTTTTATGGATGGAGAAGTCAGTGTTTCAAAAAAGACGTCAGGTGGCAATGGGTCTTTCCTGGCTGCCGCTTTTGCTAGCTGATCCGCTTCACCATTCAGGTTTCTGTCAATGTATTGACAGGTGAAGCCTTTGAAGTGCCTTTCCAAGCCCCGCACATGATCCAGATACCTTGCCAACAATTCATCTCTGGCCTTGTAGGTTTTGTCTACATGCCCGGCGATGACCTGAGAATCTGTTTTGATGATGAAGTTTTTTACTCCTAATGCTCTTAGCTTTCTTATGGCGAGCAAGAGGCCCTCATACTCCGCCACATTGTTTGTGCATTTGTCAGTGTCATGGTTGAACTGCAATCTGATGGCATACTGCAATTTAATGCCGGATGGTGAAGTCAAAATTGCGGCAGCCCCTGCTCCAAGATGGCACCATGCGCCGTCACAATGGATCTCCCATGGGGCTTCAAAGACTGGACCCTCGGTGTACGATGAAGGCTCAGTCCAATCTGCGATAAAATCAGCCAACACCTGAGAATTTGCGGCACTTCTTGACTCGAAGTCAACAACGTGTTCTGATAATTCCGAAGCCCATTTTGTGATTCTTCCAGATGCTTCTCTATTTCTGAACATGTCATTCAATGGTTGATTTGTCAGCACTCGGATGGTGTGAGCTTCAAAGTAATGCCTCAATTTTCTTGATGCCATTAAAACTGCATAAGCTATCTTTTCTAGTTCGGAATAGAATCTTTTTGAACCTGAAAGAGCTTCAGATACATAGTATACTGGCACTTGAACTTTCATCACTTTGCCCTTCTTCTCAATTTGCTGTTCTTGCACAAGTGCGGCACATACTGCTGAGTGCGATGCTGATACATACATTAGCAGAGTTTCATTTTGTTTGGGACTTGCGAAGGCAGTCATTTCCTTGAGATACTCTTTCAATTCTGCGAAAGCTTTTTTCTGCTCTTGGCCCCATTGAAAGTTATTTGCGTTTCTGAGGACTTTGAAAAAAGGAAGGCTTCTTTCGACTGATCTGGAAATAAACCTGTTGAGTGCCGCAATTCTACCGGTGAGCTTCTGCACATCTTTGAGGCATTGGGGCTCTCGCATATTGATGAGTGCACTTATCTTGTCAGGATTGGCTTCGATGCCTTTGATTGACACTAAGCATCCCAAAACCTTTCCCTTGCGAATTCCAAAAACACATTTTTCAGGGTTGAGCTTGAGGTTCGCCTTTCTGAGGTTTGCAAATGTTTCGGCCAAATCAGAAATATGATCTTCTTTCTTGCCGCTTTTTACCACTATGTCGTCGACATAGGCTGACAAGTTCTTGCCTAACTGATTCTCAAAGGCGATAGATGTCATTCTGCAGAAAGTTGGTCCCGCATTTTTTAAGCCTTCCGGCATTCTGACCAAACAGTAAGTTCCGAAAGGGGTGATGAAACTTGTTTTCTCTTCATCCTCTTTGTACATGAAGATTTGGTGATACCCGGAGAAACAATCCAGCAGTGATAGGAGTTCTGAGCACGCCGCTGCGTCGACAATTTTGTCGATTCTGGGTAGTGGGAAATCGTCTTTGGGACAGGCCTTGTTGAGATCAGTGAAATCAATGCACATTCGCCACTTTCCGTTCTTCTTCTTTACTGGTACTGTGTTTGCCAGCCAGGTTGGATATTTCACCTCCCTAATAACATTTGCGTCAAGCAACCTCTGCACTTCGGTTTTGACTGCCTCGACCCTGTCGTCGGACATTTTTCGGAGTTTCTGTTTCTTTGGCCTGATGTTTTTATCAATTCGCAACTTGTGCTCTATTACGTCCCGACTGACGCCTTTTAGGTCACTTGCGGACCAGGCAAATACATCCTTGTTTTTGCGAAGGAACTGGATGAAAACTTTTTCCATGTCCTTCGGCATACCTGCCGCAATTATCACTTCCTGTCCTAAGACATGCTTGTCCAATGGAACTCTCTTTGTTTCCTCATTAGCCGCAATTGCTGGTTCTTCCTTGTCCATTTCTTTTTCCAACTGGAGGACTTCTTTCCCTGGCTTTCTTCCTGCCGGGTACAAGACATGCACATTCGGGTGAGCATACAAAAAGTGTACATTCTTCTGGCCGGGGGCTGCCGCCCTTTCAATATTTCTGGCTTCTTGCTAATCACCAAAGACTGAGATGACCTCCTTGTGTGCCGGTATTTTCATGCAGAGGTAGGAGCTGTGTAAAACTGCTTCAAATGCATTGAGGACTCCTCGTCCGAAAATTGCATTGTAGGGGTAGGGCATATCCACCACATCAAAGGTGATGTGCTCTGTCCTTGCATTGTCAAGGGTGCCAAAGGGTACTGGTAGGCTTATTTTTCCGAGAGCGCGGACTTCTCTTCCGCCAAAACCGTACAGGGGGTATTCTGAGGGCTGAAGTAGCGATGAATCAAGGTTGAGCTGGTCAAATGTTCTTTTGAAAAGGATGTCTGCCGAACTTCCGTTGTCAACAAGTATTTTGGTGACTGACCAACCATAGGTGTTTTCCTGAATGACCATGGCATCTGTATGAGGGTAGCAGCGTAGGTTTAGATCGGCTTCTGTGAATGTGATTGGAATGTGCGACCACCGTGATTTCACTACGGGCCCGTTGCACACCGCATTGATGGCTCGGAAGTAATTTTTCTTTTGTTTCTTACTTT
This sequence comes from Eragrostis nindensis, assembly GCA_012490785.1. NCBI lineage: Eukaryota > Viridiplantae > Streptophyta > Magnoliopsida > Poales > Poaceae > Eragrostis > Eragrostis nindensis. The sequence goes on along the minus strand of JAAXCT010000502.1, from coordinate 316,809 downwards.
CAAAGTCGGATGTAGATCCACCGGTGATTGGTAGGATGACTCCATAAGTGGGAAGGCTCTGAGAGGTATTGTTTTGGTTTGATTGCTTTGGGAATGGCGGCGGAGGTGGTAAAGGCGGCTCCTCAGAGGCAGTGATTCTGGGAATTTGAGGCTGGGGTGTGTATGAACTTGTTTGGGATGTCGCCAAATGCTGAATCTGCGGCGAGGGTGGTGGATGTGGTTGGTATGGGCTTTGGAAGTGGTGGTGAGGGTTGTAAGAATTCTGGAAGTATTGGAATGAGTAGGAAGCACCGAAAGGTGAGTTGTTCCAAGATCGGCGGCAGCAGTGTGATTGATACTTCTCTGTGTTTCGCTTCTTTGCTCCTTGGGTTTCATTCTTTCCATGGCGTCTTTTGTTTCTGGGCATTCCTTGGAGGTGTGACCCTTGTCAAGTCCGTGAAACAGACAGTATGGTTTTTTTGGCTCCTGGTTTCGCGAGTTGTGCGAATTGCCGCGACCCGTTCTCGAGAGCGATTGTTTCTTCCTCCTCTGTGCTGAAAATTGCCGGCAGGACTGCTTGTGTCAGCTTTTTCTTCTTGGTTGTCGATATGATTGACTAGGTTGGAGTTCTGGCTCTGATTGTTGTTGCCACCTCTCCTAGACGAATTCCAATCCTGCTGCCTTTGGCTCGATTGGTTTTTCTTCGCCTGGCGCTGCGCGCTCTGCTGCTTTAATCTTCTTCTGTGGTCATTGTTGGCTCTACAGAACTGATCGACCGTTGAGAAGAGCTCTTCGAGTGTTGAAGGGCGGTGCATGGAAAAATGAGTGGCACAAGGGCCGGCTCACAGCCCTCTAATTGCGGCATCAATGACAATTTGATCTGGAATATCATCCATTCGGGCTTTGAGCTTGACAAATCTCTGGAAATAGTCTTGCAGGGGCTCTTTTTCTTGCTGAACACATGCTCTCAGTTCATCTGCAGATATAGATGTTCTGTGAAAACCTTGAAAGTTTGTCGTCAATTTGTCCCTTAGGTTCTCCCATGAATATATTGATCCGGGCTTCAGCCTAGAGTACCACTCGAGGGCTTGATGCTCAATTGCGGTGACAAAGGTCTTGGCCAATACAGTATCATCTCCTGCAGCAGATGCTACTGCAGCTTCAAATGACATCAAAAATTGCCTTGGGTCGGTTGAGCCATTGTACTTTGATAAGGAGATAGGCTTGTAGGTTGCTGGCCATGGGGTCAACTGAAGGCCTTCTGACAAGGGGGAGTTCTTGTCGAATTTACTCACGAAAGGTACAGATTGGCGGTATACATTCCGAGGCCTATGATAGCCTTCGCCATTGTTGTTTGTTTCAAAGTCGGGAGTCACTTGGTAGTGCTCTCTCTTTGCTTCGCTATTTTGCCCTGTGGCGCTTGTCATCTTATCGAGCTTTTTTTGCAGTTCCGCGACTGCCGCCTTTGCTTGTTCAATCTGTAGCCAAAGCCTTTCTTTTTCTCTAGCCCTCTCCTCAGAGATTATCTTCTCCTTTGTTAGCTTGAGTCTTTTCCCAAGTTGTTGCAAGTTGGAGAGCTGACGCATTTGCTTGTCGACTTCATCTTCCTCTGGATCACTTTCCTCAGGGTTGATTGTCGACGGTGGTTCCGCCCATTTCTTGCCGGCTTTTGCTTGCTTCAACTTTTCTGCCTCTTCACTGAAAGTGAGGTCGATGGAGCTTTTGGCGGCGATGTCCTGATCACCTGGCCGAACTCCGGCTGCTTGGCTTCCTTCCGCCGCGCCGGAAATTCGATTGGCCTCGTCGGCCATTTGCCTTTCTTGAATGAATGCCCAACGAATTTCTTCTTCCGAGAATGCCGGGTTAGGAGGGAGAATTTCTTCCTCAAAGTCCGGCGGGTGGGAGCTGATGGTGGTTTTTGGATTAGGTGCTCTTCTCTTTGCTCGTGGCATCACAGGTGGTATTTTCGAGCAACACAAACGGTGGGCGCCAATGTTGGGAATCCCTCATCATGGAAACAAAGAATCCCGACACGGACAATCAAAATGACACTCTAGGAACAACGGAGCAGCATCTCATTACAAGGGTCTAGTCTCTCCTGTTCCATCCCGTTCTACGGAGCCTGGGGGCGAGTATTTATAGGGAAGGCCAAGGGTTATTTCGACATGACCAAATTACCCTTGGCCACCCACTATATTCGCGGAATATTCTGTACAATATTGTCATAAGGGTACAAATGACATTTCCGTTCGACGACGGAAACCCTAGCTAGGTGACGTCATTCGCCGGCCTGATCCTCGGACGTTGTCACGCCGGGCTTTATCTCCTTCAGGGATTGCCGCCATTCTCGGTCGCCCTTCCTAGTCGCCGCCAATTCATCGCCAGCGGTTGGGGAGACTGCGTTCTCCTCGAACAATGTCGGCAACCCTATATTCCAGCTCCCTGGGCTGTTGCCAATTCTCGGCCGGGAACTCGAAACGTCGGCAGCTAGGCTACCTGTAGTCAAAAAACCAAAGGAAAAAGGGGGTGTCATTATTATCGTAAATACCGATCCCCAACAGTTCGTCCGACGGTATGTAGTGCAAATCCATCATCCAACCAGATCGGGAGCAAGTAACACATGCCACAAATTTCGAGTCCAAAAGATCCAAAATGATACAAAGAAAGGATTAAAATTCTCAAACAAAATAAGGCCTAAGAAATCCATACAACAGTTTCCATCCGATTTGCAGTTTTTGAAACCAATTCAACAATTTGATCTGAATTTCAATGCGTGGGATCGGAAAAAAAAAAAATTCAAATCCGGAGTCCTAGGGGACGGTTACTATATTTAGCCTCACCGGTGAAAGAGTGCACTCGCTGTAGTCACCGATTCCGGGTGGATGACCTGGTGACCACCCTAGTCCGAGTTCATTGGTCGTGTGCTAAGCTGCAGAAGTGGGTCTTGCAAGATGAGTGGGCCGAAGGCCACATTCTTCTCGGGCCAGCAAAGAAAAGTCCAAAGTCCAGTCTCTCTTGTCGCCAGTCCCCGCGGTCCACTCCCCAACAACCCACCGCCGCTGGTCATCATCTCGCTCCCGTCCGGTGCACGGCGGCCGCCATGAATCAGCCGCCGCCGCCGCTGGTCACCATATATGGGATGCTGCTCCACATGTCGACACACGGCGCGGACCTCCATCTGATGGACTATCGTGGACCTCATGTACCACTTCCTCGCTTCCTGCATCCCTAGTACGCCCGTGTACACCGACGCCTCCTCTCCGCCGACTTCTCATCCTCCGGCGGCGACGGCGGCACCGAGGACCGCGTCAGCGCGCTCCCGGACGACATCCTCCGCGGCATCATCTCCCGCCTCCCCGCCAGGGACGCCGCGCGCACCGCCGTACTCTCCTCGCGCTGGCGCCCGCTCTGGCGCTCCGCTCCGCTCGTCCTCGTCGACTTCCACCTCCTCCAAGGCGACGCCGCGAGCCTAAGCCCGGACGCCCAGTCCGACATCATCGCCGCCGCGGTGACGCGCGTTCTGGAGGCCCACCCGGGCCCCTTCCGCTCCGTCTACCTGTCCTGGGTCGGCATGGACGAGCACCGCTCCGAGCTCGCGCGCTGGGTCCACCTCCTCGCCGTCAAGGGCGTCGAGGAGCTCGTCTTCGTGAACCGCCCATGGCCGTTCGACCTCCAGCCCCCCTCAGCAATCTTCAGCCTCGCATCCATCAGGCGCCTCTACCTCGGCGTCTGGGCGTTCCCGGACACCACCACGCTTCCGCGCGGCGCCGCCTTCCCCCACCTCTTGGAGCTCGGCCTCGGCTATGTCAACATGGAGGACAAGGATCTCGACTTCATCCTCGCCAGGAGCCCCGTCCTGGAGTCCCTCGTGCTCTACTCGACCCAGATGCAAGTGAACCTCCGCATAGGCAGCAGCAGCCTGCGGTGCGTGCAGGTGTGTATGTGCTTTGTTCATGGCCTCGCCGTGGTGGACGCCCCGTGCCTGGAGCGGCTCTTCCTGTGGGAGACGATTCGTTATGGGGGTGGTGACAGAGGTGGCACTACGGTCAAGTTTGGCCATGCCCCCAATCTGCGTTTAGTGGGATACTTGGTGCCTGGAATAGATGTTCTCAAGGTCGGCAACACAGTCATCAAGGTGTGCTTCCATTCATTTCAACAATGTTTACATTCGTACATCGAAGTTTGGGTGATCTTTACAGTACATTGCAAAACCTTAAACATTGCAGGTTGGGACAAAGGCTAGCTCAAACACCACCGTCCCAAGTGTCAGGATATTGGCCTTGAAGTTATGTTTCGATGTCCGGAACCAAACTAGGATGCTTCCAAGCTTCCTCAGGTGTCTTCCGAACGTGGAGATTCTGCATATTGAGGTGAATTGACCCACTCGCATTGCTAATCAATAGCATTTGATTAGAGGTAACTTAATGATTCATTACTACCTAGCTGAGCAGCTGATTGATTTGATTTGCAGTCTGTGGAAGCTGATCAACCAAATGGCAAGCTCAAACACAAGTTCTGGAAGGACACTGGTTGCATTGAATGTGTGCAATCGCGCATCAGGGAAATGTTTTTCTATGGGTATCGAGGAGAGCGAAGTGAGCTAGCCTTCCTCAAGTTCATCCTGGAGAAGGCACAGAAGCTGCAGAAGATAGTGATTACATTTGCCTGTGGTTCAGGGGAGGACGTGGGTATCAAATTGGCAGACAATCTTTTGTCTGTAAGAAAGGCCAGTGAAGACTGTAGTGTTTTGTTCTCGGATAGTTGCAGTTCGAGAGGAGGTGATTCTTGGATCTGCGAAGTAGCATCCGATTTTTCGGTTACTGATCCTTTTGGCAACTACTAGTGAACTCGGTATAGCAAGGTAGCAGAAGCCTTCTTCTGCAAGCACAAGCAGACAGTGTTTTGTTTGTTGCAGTATCTTCATGCAAGTCACTGACTTAGACTGTTGTCATGCAAGTCACTGACTTAGACTGCTGGCATAAATAATTTGATGATAGGGCAGTTTCTTACTAGCATTGTAACAATGTAACATGGGTGGTGATACATGTGGCAGGACTAAGACTATTTTGCTGGCTGGTCTAATTTAACACCAGATACATTCTTGAACAACATTTTTCTTACTACAGTACTAGTGCTACCTCATGTTTTCCTTTTAAAGATAAGGTTATGGTTTATTTTGTTATCTTCAAATATGATGCGAATATTGATCCAGTGAGTGATTTTTACTATGTTGGCTGATTTACCCATGCATTATGGTGGAAGGAAAAGTGGCAACTGTAACCTGTATGCTCTGTTTTAGGATGTTTGGCGAGAACCCTGTCAATCAATCATGCACAAGCCTGTTAATCTGTATCTTTGACAAACGTTATGCTTCAGTTGCCCAGACATGCTGGAGCTGTCTTGTTTGCTGTTCATTCTAGTACTTTATACATCTTGTTGATGTTTGCAGCTGAGCACACGCCTTGTTTGATCTCAAAGATTTGGCTTATTTCATTGTGCTGAAGTTAATGCTAATTTGTGGTACTGGCAAATAAAATAGGTGCTACGTGAAAGTTTGAAGAACATAACCCATGAATGCTACTTACCTAAACCTGGTGTTTGTGTCTCTGGGATGGGAGGCATTTGATTTGTGACTCTGTTGAGGTTGAACAAGACCTGGTGACTGTCATTCATCGACTGAAAACGATCTAAGCTGAAGGGCAAGGCTTCCGGATCGGCTGATTTGCCGCCTTTTCACTACACGCGCTTGCAGTAAAGCCGGGCGGTAAACCTGAAAGACGAGCACGATTCTTGCTGAATGGAGATTAGCATCCTCCAGGCCGTCGGTCAGACGATTGGTGGCCTTCGCCTGCCTGGCCAGGTCGAAGCCCAGCCCTGCTAGGATCTTGGACGCGCGGCATCAGAATCATGGAGTTTGAGCTTCTCATACACGTCGCGGCGAGCTGGTCATTGTCTTGTTCGCGCTTCTTGAGCGCCGTGAGCTCACCGTCGGCAGCGAGTACTGCTTCGACAGCCGGGCGGTCATCGGCGTCGTACTCCTGCGCCTCAGGATGCACGTCGATGCTCCCAGGCACCGGGAGCTAGCTTCCTGCAGCGTCCACACGCCAGCAGCTTCAGAAGGGAGAGGATCCGACTTGCCCTTGTTGGGCCCGGCGAAGCTGCAGCGACGGCCGTGCGCGACCCGCAGCGTAGCGCCGTCGAACAGCCTCGCGCACGCCGCGGACACGGCGAATTAAGTCTTCGACCACGAAGTCCCTGACTTTGTCCGCCGCGGCGGCCGGAGCGGTATGCGTGCACCGAGGGTGACGGAGAAGGCGTCGCAGGACGGACAGAGACGGCGTTAAGGCGGGGGACGCCGGGACGGCCTGGTCTGGTGGCGAGCGCGGCGAGGTCAGTGTTGGGAATTCTTTTCATCGTAGCAACAAAGAATCCCGACACGGACAATCAAATGACACTCTAGAAACAATGAAGCAGCATTTCATTACAAGGGTATAATCTCTCCTGTTCCGTCCCGTTCCACGGAGCCCGGGGGCGGGTATTTATAGGGAAGGCCAAGGGTTATTTTGACATGACCAAATTACCCTTGGCTACCTACTATATTCGCGGAATATTTTGTACAATATTGTCATAAGGGTATGAATGACATTTCCGTTCGACGACGGAAACCATAGCTCGGTGACGTCATTCGCCGGCCTGACTCACGGGCGTCGTCATGCCGGGCTTCGTCTTCTTTGGGATTGTCGCCATTCTTGGTCGCCATTCATGGTCGCCGCCAATTCGTCGCCAACGGTTGGGGAGACTGCGTTCTCCCCAAACAATGTCGGCAACCTGATACTGCAGCTCCCTGGGCTGTCGCCAATTCTCGGCCGTGAACTTAAAAAGTCGGCAGCTAGCTCACCTGCAGTCAAAGAATAAAAGGCAAAGGGGGTGTCGTTATTATCGTAAAATACCGATCCCCAACAGTAGCCCCTCGCGGTCGAGGGCCAACTTCGATGGGCAGAAACCGCGACACAGGATAGGAAATTTACGAACGTCACCCCCCTCCGAAGTTTCCCGAGGGAAAGATTTTTTTTCGAGAATCGAGGCAACGCCATAACTGCGGCGCCGAGGCCTATATATATGGAGGGGGGGGGGGGGGGGGGGGGGGGGGAGAGCCCCGTGCATTCGTTGTTCGAGTCGAATTGCTGCCGCGTTTTCTGCTGAAAACTTTGCGCCGCATTTGTTGCCTTCCGGATTTTATGCCGAGTTGCAGCGAGTTGCTTGGTGTCGCTAATTTCGCTCGTCGCCATTTCCTTGCTGAATGGTGAGTTCGTTTTACGAACTTTCTACTGTGTGATTCTCTTTTGAGATTGTTCGTAATGTCATGCTTTTCATTTTAGATGCCTCGCGTTAAGCAAACCGCTCGTCGCGTTGACGAATCCGACGAGGAGTTCCTTGTCGATTCGCCCGTCGCTAATGTTGAGGGAGATGCCGACCTTGGCGGAGCGAGCAAACCGGTTGAAGTGGATTCTGATGCTGCCGCGACTCCAAAGGATTCCCCGGAGAATCCAAACCCCGCCGCAGATCTGGAGGTTTTGGCGACAACTGCCTCCAAAGCAGCCGGAACTTCGGGCGCCGGCGGAGGTACTAAATCTGCCGCTCTTTTAGGTAAGGGTTTGGGGGAGTCGTCTTATTTTCTTGCATATCGTTAGTTTGCTCTTGCTGGGTCTGCAGCCAGAAGAGTGAGAGGCACGATAGATACTGGCTCTAACGAAAAGGAAGCCTTTGGTAATGTCGACGACGAAGGCGAAAATCTTTCTGGGGTGCCGGCCTCTCCTAGCGAGCTGGTAGGGGAAGACTCCTGGGCTGACACCGGCATTGAGCCGACGTTCCGGTTTGGGCCGTCCAAGGTCACTGTCGCTGATATCGAGAGGTTTGTTGCCTTGGGGTATTTTGAAGCTGGAAAGGCTCGTGCTCCTGATGGAGAGCAGATTCCCCGGCCCGAAAACAATGAAGCCATAGTTTATCGTGACTTCTATGAAGCTGGCCTTAGGCTGCCGTCTTTTGGGTTTCTAGCTCGCGTACTGGAAAGATATGGACTGGACCTGCACCACTTGACTCCCAACGCCGTCGCCACGGTGTCGAAGTTCATATGGGCTGTTCGTAGCTACGGCTCGGCTCTGCACTCTGATGCCTTCTGCCGCTTTTATGATCTGAAACATGATGTGAAACCTGTGAGTTTCGATGGGGTGAAGTATTATCCCCAGTACGGCTGTTGCAGCTTTCAGCCCCGCACTTTTGTGAAGAAATCAAAGTACGAAAATGTTGAGCTTGTTGGTGGTCGCCGGAATAAGTGGCCTGGAGATTGGCGGAACCATTGGTTTTATGCCGAGGTTCCTGAGGAGAAGAAAGACGACGGTAGCTCGTACTTTCCTCTGTTTAGTCGCTCTTGTGCCCTACGGCCGGTGCTGTCGCCGGAATTCGTGGAGTCGGAAGGTTTCACGAAGTGCTGTGACGCCTTTCAGACCGCGATCAAGATGAGTAGTGCTAGAGATTTGGTCGAGGAGTTTGTGGCTTGTCGCATTTGGCCCATTCGGAAAGGTTGGAGCCCGCTGAAATTGAAGGCCAAGCGGCTTGCCAGACTGAACCTTAGCTACCAGGTGCCGTCTTTTGGTGTGAAGAAACCTGACGGTATATCGGATAAGGACTTCGTTCGCTACGTTGAGCTGACGGCCGCAGTTATCTGCGGACCTTATACAGTGCTGGAGAAGCAGGAGTGCGAGAACATGCTGATTTTCCCTCAGCGTGTTAATCGCATTTTTGACTAGATGCAGGTGAAATACGGTCCCCGTGCGGTGATGTCCGTTAAAAAAGGACGGCGGAAGAAAGGCGAGCTTGTTATCGGAGCTACGTTCGTTGAGAAACGTGGTTGGGAAACAGGTCCCGCTCAAGACATTGCACTTGATGCGCCAGCCCCAAGAGCTGCAGTTGGCTCTTCAGCCGCGGCTGCCGCCAAGAGTTCTGCGGGAGCCTCCAAGACGGTGGCTGGTTCTTCAACTAAGGGTGCCGCCAAAAAATCTGCGGCGTCTGGCAAGGCGGCTGGGACAATAAAGACGCCAGCTGGTACTTCGAAGGCCGCTGAAAAAGCTAAACGCTAGAGCTTGCGAAAGATGCCTGCTTCTCGAGCTGCCGCCAAACAGCAGGCTGGTGCTGTTGCCAAACGGCGGCAGGATGACATAGAGCCAGCCCTTGCTGCTGAGCAGATGGAGACTGGTTCCAGCGCTGCGGGTGCCGCTGATTGTGCTGAAGAATTGTCAGTGCGTGAAGATTGCAAACGGCGCCGGATATTACTGGCTTCGGCACTTGACGATTCTGATGATGAATTTCTTGATGACGAGCCTGAAGAGCGTGACTCGGGGGATACATGGCAGCAACCTTCGCCATTGCGCGAAGCTGAAGTTGAAAGTGCCGCGGCTCCCTCAGGCGGATTTGATTTGCCGCGGAGCCCTGCTGTGACTGCTGCGCCGATGAAGCGGAAGCCACTCCTGCCGGCTTTATCAGCTGATGATTAAATTGAGCTGCTGGACGACTCCGTGGATTCGCGCGCCGAGCTTGGACACGAGCTAGATGCCGCGTTTGCAGAAATGAGTAGCTCTGATAGAGGTGCCGACCTTTCCTTTTTCACAGAAGAAACTGCGACAGCTTCCTCTCCTTTGACTGGAATCGATGACCATGTCTCTATTTCATCGGTTAACGGAAGTCTGTCTAGCGATTCTTCTGAGACAAGCTCCTCTGATGCAGGTGAAGGATCTCCAGGTGCGGAGGTGCGAGAAGGCGAGGCCGGCAATCCGTCCTTGGCCGCTTTTGTTGAGATGACAAAGGCGGTGGATCCTCAAGGTTTTCTCACCTCGCCGCTATTTTTCTTTTATTTGATGCTTGACAACGATCTGACTTCGTATAACTTGCAGAGCTTTATGACTTCTTGGCCAGGACCGATAATGCTTCAGTCGCTGAAGTTCTGGACAAAAATGCGATGATGGTAATTGTTTCTTTTATCTTTGTGTCGCTTTTTATTCTATCTTCGAATGGGTTTGGCGCTAACGCGTGATTTTGCTGCTCTTGTGCAGACTCTAGCGGCGGCTCGCGCTCTGAGTCGACGCTTTTATGGGTCCGAGGCCGCCTCTTCATCCGGTGATATGCTAGAACTGCGGCGGGCGCTTAAGGAGGAGCGCGCATCTTTCGAAGCTGTTAAGGCTGATCTTAATGATCAGATTCGAAAGAAAGATGAAGCGTTGGGTGTGCTTCAGGAAGTCATCCAGAGCGGCAAGGATGAGGTTGCTCGCCTAAAGCGAGAATTGAAAAATGCGCAAGAGAGGATAACTGCGGCAGAGAAGAGTGCCGAGAGCGCCAAAAAAACTGGCCGCAATTTTGCCCGCACTTTCTCTAGCGGCGCCGTTAGTGCTCATGCTTCTTTTGAAGCAGCACTGGCCACGATTGGCGGCGCCGCCAATCCTCTTCTGGGCGTCGAAGGTTCGCTGACGCCGGAAATGTTTTTCAATTGGCTGAAGGGGGAGTTTGGCGATCCCCCTGAGGCTTTCGAGGGCGTCGGCCGATTCGCGGCTCGCACGGCGTGTTCTGCCCTCCTGGACCTGCTTGAAAAGCGGCAGTGCAAGCACTTCAATGATTTGGCACGCACTCTTACCCTGACTCGAATTTTGATGAAGCCAACGCGGCGAGCGAGAGCAAAGGCGTTCGTTTGGCTGTGAAACGCTTTATGAAAAGGTATTGGGGGGGTGCATGGAATGGAGGCCTGGCGCCAATACGCGAAGAGCAAGCTTGAGGAGGTGGTGCATATTTTCTTTGGAGATTATTTTATCTTGCAAGAAATGGTTTAATTAAATGTTGCTTGTTTTTAGGTGAAGGCGACGACTGGCGTCGAAATAGCGGTGGGAAGCTCGAAGAAAAGGGCGGCTACTCCTGCCAGTGAGACGCCACCGGCAAAAATTGCCCGTGTTGATGACGCTGCCGAGGCGGAGAAGGCCGCTTCGAAGACTGATGCGCCTGCCGCAGTTGAGACTCCTGCCCCAAGCGCGGCTCCCGCAGCTGCTTCGTCTTCAGCGGCGGCCGCGCCGGAAAGTGCGACGGGCTCCGCGGCGCCTGGTGCTACGCCTGCCGCTCCTACTGCGCCGGCAACTGAAGAGGTCTAGGCTCTTAGGCGTGAGGAAGAGAGTTTTCAAAAACACTTGGTTTGTAATAATGTACGTTTCAATACGCTTTGTGCGCAGGATTGTTTTTGCGGCGCCGCGTTGAACATTGCGCCTTTGAAGTACGAGCGTGACGGCTTGCGCGTTTCTGGCGAAGCGCACTTGTGTTATGTTTCGCGATACCCGCGTCGTGATTTCGGGCATTTCTGGAGGGAAATGATGTCTCAATATTTTCAAGGGCGGGAAAGCTTGATTCGTTGCTTTCACCGCCGGCATTCTTCTTCCATAGCGGTCGTGAAGGCTGAAAGCGTTGAAGATCTTAGCTTTGATCCTTATTTGGATCGTCTTAGGTGTGTTTACGATAGTGTGGGCCCTGAATATGGTCCCGGGTTTGTAGTAGAAATTGACTTTGATTTGTAACTGGGCAGTCGATTTTGTGACAAAGTGCGCCAGGATTAAACGTTCTGATTTGCGAAGGGTTCGGCGATAACTCTCAATTTTTTACAAGTTAAAGCCTCCTTCGCTTTTTCGCTTAGTGAAAAGCGCTCGCCGTTGCTCGGTCGTCGGAATAAAACGAACGTCACCCCCCTCCCCCTGGCGATCGAGGGACGGAGGGCGCACTGAATTTGCGACGCACAAATCATACGGCGTTCTTTTATGTAGATTGCGGAGCATGCACTAGTCGCCGCTATTTTTGTTTGCTCTGATGCTTGTCAAATGTTTAGTAGTTGCCGCTATTCTGACTTAGAAAACGGCGTTTAACGATATGAGCCCTTGGCGCCCTTATTTTTTACAAGTTAAAAGTTTTTCGCTTTTTGTTTAATGCGCGGCGCTCATCGTTGCTCGATTGATTGAATGAAACGAACGTCACCCCCCTCCCCCTAGCAATCGAGGGACGAGGAGCGTGTTGAAATTACGGGGCAGGACTCGTGCGGCGGTACCTTTGGAGAATATTGCGAGTGGTGCATTGGCTCGCCGCAATTTTGCGGTCGGCTCCTATGTTAGTCAGATATTGAACATTTGCCGCTATTCTTGCTGAAAGAGCGGCACTTGATAATATGTTGCCTTTTGGCCCCTCGCCTTTCTTTTTGCGAGATTGTGTTACCTCCATGGTCTTGAGTCCCGTCCTTGGATGGGTGTTTGTATTGAGTCCCTTAAGACTTCGATCTTGCTGATCTGTTTTTGTTGTGTCGGATTTTGTCCGGAGCCCCTTGGGGGTTGAAATCTATCGGCCTTTCCTTTTAAGGAAATATTTGACTGAGCCCTTGGGCTGCTAACGTGCTGCTCTTTCTCAATTTAGGAGAAAAATTGAAGAGATCGCCTCTTGAGGCGCTTTTTTCTCTAACGCCACTATTTCTCAATTTTATGAGAGAGATTGGAGGTGTGGCCCCTTGGGGCGGTTTTTTCTCTAAGTGCTTTATAGAGAAGGAAGCCTGGGAGAAAGGAGCCGAAATTTTTTGCTTCCTTTCGAGTGGCTTTGGCTCAGGAGTCAAATCCTCCTGTGTCGATGTGGCGATATTTTTGCGAATATAGCATCGATTACTTTAAATGGGAAGTTTAGTTTTTCTGGGGAAGATAGCATTATATTGAACTGCAAAGGTTACAAAGGTCCCACCTCGTTAAAAACCTCACCCCCGATGTGGGGTTCCCCTGTGAGGAAAAGAGTATGGGCCTTGAAGGCTAAGAAAGAAAAATTACAACTTAGGTGCCGACTAAAGGCTCCGCTTAAAACTGCGCGTCGCCATTAGCCTTACATTTTAGGTGAAGTACCTCTTGAGGTTGTCCACATTCCAGGCGTGTGGGAGCTCGTTGCCTTCATTGTCCGCCAAGTGATAAGATCTCGAGCGATTGCTCCTGACGACAATGAAAGGGCCCTGCCACTTGGAATTGAGTTTTCCAGTGTTTTCTGTTTTTAGGCTTCGCAGGAGGACAAGGTCGCCGGCTTTAAATGCTCTTGGCACTACTCTGGCGTCCCGCCATTTCCTCGTTTCTTCCTGATTCCTCTCCAAGTTAAGGATGGCTTGGTCTTAGTCTAATTCCGGCATGTCCTTTGAAACGGCGTCGAACTCGTGGCAATTTCGCCCGAGAGTTGCCCTCATGCTGCGGTACTTTATCTCTTCTGGTGACATGGCCTCTTCGCCATACAAGAGCCTGAAGGGTGTGAATTTGGTGGTTCTTGAAACTGTTGTGTTATGCGACCAGATCACTTTATGCAATTCATCCATCCATTTTCCTTTTCTCTGCCCTTCCAGGCATTTCTTGATGCTTTCGAAGATTTGCTTGTTCGCGTTTTCGACGGCACCATTTGACTCTGGATGATAAACAGATGCAAAATTCACTTGGGTGCCTATGGAGTGACAGAATTCGCGGAACTCTTGGTTGTCAAACTGTTTTCCATTGTCCACGGTAATTTCGACAGGGACTCCGAATCTACATACTATGTTTTGCCAGAAAAATTTCTTGATTGCTGGGCCAGTGATGTTGATCAGTGGCTTGGCCTCTATCCATTTGGTGAAATAGTTGAGAGCCACTACGGCATGTGTGTAATTTCCGGCAGCCGTAGGTAGGGGACCGACTATGTCAATTCCCCATCGCTGAAGTGGCCACACTGGCTGGATGAGCTGAGTGAGCTGAGCCGGGTTGTTGATTTTTCTTGAGAATTTCTGGCATGCTTCGCATGTTTTGACAAGGTGTTGGGCGTCCTGAAGTGCGGAGGGCCAGTAAAAACCTTGCCGAAAAGCTTTGCCGACTAAAGCTCTGCTTGACATATGAGAGCCGCAGATTCTCTCGTGAATCTCGCTGAGGAGCTTTTTCCCTTCTTCTTGATTAATGCATCTCAAGAATGGAGTGGATGTGCCGAATTTGTATAGGAATTCGTCGACAAACGTATAGTTTCTTGCTCTCTGTTTCATGCGCTTGGCTTCTAATTCCGACTCCGGCTCATAAAAATCTCGGAGATATGCCATGATGGGGGCGCGCCAATCTTCGCTTGAGATGGCATGTATCATCTTTGGTTCTTTCTCTGCCGCTTTTATGGATGGAGAACTCAGTGTTTCAAAAAAGACGTCCGATGGCAAAGGATCTTTCCTAGCTGCCGCTTTTGCTAGCTGATCTGCTTCCCCATTCAGGTTTCTATCAATGTATTGACATGTGAAACCTTTAAAGCGCTTTTCCAAACCCCGTACATGTTCCAGGTATCTGGCCAATAATTCATCTCTGGCCTTGTAGATTTTGTCGACATGCCCGGCGATGACTTGAGAGTCTGTTTTGATGATAAAATTTTTGACTCCTAATGCCCTCAGCTTTTTTATGGCTAACAAGAGGCCCTCATATTCTGCCACATTGTTTGTGCACTTGTCAGTGTCGTGGTTGAACTGCAATCTTATCGCATACCGCAATTTGATGCCAGATGGTGAAGTCAAAATTGCGGCAGCCCCTGCTCCAATATGGCACCATGCGCCGTCGCAATGGATCTCCCATGGAACTTCAAAGACTGGACCCTCGGTATATTTTGAGGGCTCTGTCCAGTCTGCGATGAAATCCGCCAGCACCTGAGAATTTGCGGCACTTCTTGACTCAAAGTCAACAACGTGTTCTGATAATTCCGAAGCCCATTTTGTGATTCTTCCAGATGCTTCTCTATTTCTGAACATGTCATTCAGTGGTTGATTTGTCAGCACTCGGATGGTGTGAGCTTCAAAGTAATGCCTCAGCTTCCTAGACGCCATTAGGACTGCGTATGCTATTTTTTCTAGTTCAGAATAGAACCTTTTTGATCCTGAGAGCGCTTCAGATACATAGTACACTGGCACTTGAACTTTCATCACTTTGCCCTTCTTCTCAATTTGTTGCTCTTGCACAAGTGCGGCACATACTGCTGAATGTGATGCTGACACATACATTAGTAGAGTTTCATTTTGTTTTGGACTCGCAAAGGCAGTTATTTCCTTGAGGTACTCTTTCAATTCTGCGAAAGCTTTTTTCTGCTCTAGGCCCCATTGAAAGTTATTTGCATTTCTGAGGACTTTGAAGAAAGGGAGGCTTCTTTCGGCTGATCTGGAGATAAACCTATTGAGTGCCGCAATTCTACCGGTGAGCTTCTGCACATCTTTGAGACATTGCGGCTCTCGCATATTGATGAGTGCACTTATCTTGTCGGGATTGGCTTCGATGCCTTTGATCGACACTAAGCATCCCAAAACCTTTCCTTTGCGAATTCCGAAGACACATTTTTCAGGGTTGAGCTTGAGGTTTGCCTTTTTGAGGTTTGCAAATGTTTCGGCCAAGTCAGAAACATGATCTTCTTTCTTGCCGCTTTTTACCACTATGTCGTCGACATAGGCTGACAAGTTCCTGCCTAACTGATTCTCAAAGGCGATAGATGTCATTCTGCAGAAGGTAGGTCCTGCATTTTTGAGGCCTTCCGGCATTCTGACAAAACAATAAGTTCCGAAAGGGGTGATGAAACTTGTTTTCTCTTCATCCTCTTTGTACATGAAGATTTGGTGATATCCAGAGAAACAATCCAGCAGTGATAAGAGTTCTGAGCATGACGCTGCGTCGACGATTTTGTCGATTCTGGGCAATGAAAAATCGTCTTTGGGACGGGCCTTGTTGAGATCTGTGAAATCTATGCACATCCGCTATTTTCCGTTCTTTTTCTTTACTGGTACTGTGTTAGCCAGCCAGGTTGGATATTTCACCTCCCTAATAACATTTGCGTCAAGCAACCTCTGCACTTCAGCCTTGACTGCCTCGACCCTGTCGTCGGACATTTTTCGGAGTTTCTGTTTCTTTGGCCTGATGTTTTTATCAATTCGCAACTTGTGCTCTATTACATCCCGGCTGACGCCTTTTAGGTCGCTCGCGGACCAAGCAAATACATCCTTGTTTTTGCGAAGGAACTGGACAAAAGCTTTTTCCATGTCCTTCGGCATTCCTGCCGCAATTATAACTTCCTGTCCTAAGACATGCTTATCCAATGGAACTCTTTTGGTTTCCTCATTAGCTGCAATTGCTGGTTCTTCCTTGTCCATTTCTTTTTCCAACTGAAGGACTTCTTTCCCTGGCTTTTTTCCTGCCGGGTACAAGACATGCACATTCGGGTGAGCATACAAAAAGTGAACATTCTTCTGGCCGGGGGCTGCCGCCCTTTCAATATTTCTGGCTTCTTGCTGATCGCCAAAGACTGAGATAACCTCCTTATGTGCCAGCATTTTCATACAGAGGTAAGAGCTGTGCAAAACTGCTTCAAATGCATTGAGGACTCCTCGTCCAAAGATTGCGTTGTAAGGGTAAGGCATATCGACCACATCAAAAGTGATGTCCTCTGTTCTTGCATTGTCGAGGGTGCCGAAGGATACTGGGAGGGTTATTTTGCCGAGAGCGCGGACTTCTCTCCCACCAAAACCATACAAGGGGTATTCTGAAGGCTGAAGTAGAGATGGATCGAGGTTGAGCTGGTCAAATGTTCTTTTGAAGAGGATGTCTGCTGAACTTCCGTTGTCAACAAGTATTTTGGTGACTGACCAACCATAGGTGTTTGCCTGAATGACCATGGCATCTGTATGAGGGTACCAGTGGAGGTTTAGATCGGCTTCTGTGAATGTGATTGGAATGTGCGACCACCGTGATTTCACCACGGGTCCATTGCACACCGCATTGACGGCTCGGAAGTAATTTTTTTTTGTTTCTTACTCTCAAACTCGGATGAAGATCCGCCTGTGATTGGCAGTATGACTCCATAGGTGGGAAGGCTCTGAGAGGAATTGTTTTGGTTTGACTGTTTTGGAAATGGCGGCGGAGGAGGTAAAGGCGGCTCCTCAGAGGCAGTGATTCTAGGAATTTGTGGCTGGTGCGTGTATGAACTTGTTTGGGACGTCGCCAAATGCTGAATATGCGGCGAGGATGATGGATGTGGTTGGTATGGGCTTTGGAAATGGTGGTGAGGGTTGTAAGAATTCTGGAAGTATTGAAATGGGTAGGAAGCACCGAAAGGTGAGTTGTTCCAAGAATTGGCGGCAGCCGTGTGATTGACACTTCTCGGTGTTTCGCTTCTTTGCTCCTTGGCTTTCATTCTTTCCATGGCATCTTTAATTTCTGGGCATTCCTTTGAGGTGTGGAACAGACAGTATGGCTTTTTTGGCTCCTGGTTTCGCGAGTTATGCGAATTGCCGCGACCCCTTCCTCGAGATCGATTGTTTCTTCCACCTCTGTGCTGAAAATTTCCAGCGGGGTTGCTTGTGTCGATTTTTTCTTCTTGGTTGTCAATATGATTGACTAGGTTGGAGTTCTGGCTCTGATTGTTGTTGCCACCTCTCCTAGACGAATTCCAGTCCTGCTGCCTTTGGCTCGACTGGTTTTTCTTCGCCTGGCGCTGCGCGCTCTGCTGTTCTAATCTTCTTCTGTGGTCATTGTCGGCTCTACAGAACTGATCGACCGTTGAGAAGAGCTCTTCGAGTGTTAAAGGGCGATGCATGGAAAAATGAGTGGCACAAGGGCCGGCTCGCAACCCTCCAATTGCGGCATCAATGACAATTTGATCTGGAATATCGTCCGTTCGAGCTTTGAGCTTGACAAATCTCTGGAAATAGTCTTGCAGGGTCTCTTTTTCTTGCTGAACACATGCTCTGAGTTCATCTGCAGATATAGATGTTCTGTGGAAACCTTGAAAATTTGTCGTCAATTTGTCCCTTACGTTCTCCCATGAATATATTGATCCGGGCTTCAGCCTAGAGTACCACTCGAGGGCTTGATGCTCAATTGCGGTGACAAAGGTCTTCGCTAATACAGTATCATCTCCTCCAGCAGATGCTACTGCAGCTTCAAATGACATTAAAAATTGCCTTGGGTCGGTTGAGCCATTGTACTTTGATAAGGAGATAGGCTTGTAGGTTGCTGGCCATGGGGTCAACTGGAGGCCTTCTGACAAGGGAGAATTCTTGTCGAATTTACTCACGAAAGGTACAGATTGGCGGTATACATTCCGAGGTCTGAGATGGCCTTCGCTATTGTTGTTTGTTTCAAAGTCGGGAGTCACCTGGTAGTGCTCTCTCTTTGCTTCGCTATTTTGCCCTGTGGCGCTTGTCATCTCATCGAGCTCTTTTTGCAGTTCTGCCACTGCCGCCTTTGCTTGTTCAATCTGCAGCCGGAGCCTTTCTTTCCCTCTAGCCCTCTCTTCAGAGATTATCTTCTCCTTTGTTAGCTTCAGCCTTTTTCCAAGTTGTTGCAAGTTGGAGAGCTGACGCATTTGCTTGTCAACTTCATCTTCCTCTGGATTGATTGTCGACGGTGGTTCCGCCCATTTCTTGCCGGCTTTTGCCTGCTTCAACTTTTTTGCCTCTTCACTGAAAGTGAGGTCGATGGAGCTTTTGGCGGCGATGTCCTGATCACTTGGCCGAATTCCGGCAGCTAAGCTTGCTTCCGCCGCGTCGGAAATTCGGTTGGCCCCGTCGGCCATTTGCTTTTCTTGAATGAATGCCCAATGAATTTCTTCTTCCGAGAATGCCGGGTTGGGAGGGAGAATTTCTTCCTCAAAGTCCGGCAAGTGGAGGCTGATGGTGGTTTTTGGAATAGGTGTCTTTTTCTTTCTATGTGGCATCACGGGTGGTATTTTCGAGCAACACAAACGGTGGGAGCCAATGTTGGGAATTCTTCATCGTAGCAACAAAGAATCCCGACACGGACAATCAAATGACACTCTAGGAACAACGGAGCAGCATTTCATTACAAAGGTATAATCTCTCCTGTTCCATCCCGTTCCACGGAGCCCGGGGGCGGGTACTTATAGGGAAGGCCAAGGGTTATTTCGACATGACCAAATTACCCTTGGCCACCCACTATATTCGCGGAATATTTTGTACAACATTGTCATAAGGGTATGAATGACATTTCCGTTCGACGACGGAAACCCTAGCTCGGTGACGTCATTCGCCGGCCTGACTCACGGGCGTCGTCATGCCGGGCTTCGTCTCCTTTTGGGATTGTCGCCATTCTTGGTCGCCATTCATGGTCGCCGCCAATTCGTCGCCAGCGGTTGGGGAGACTGCGTTCTCCCCAAACAATGTCGGCAACCCGATACTGCAGCTCCCTGAGTTGTCGCTAATTCTCGGCCGTGAACTTAAAAAGTCGGCAGCTAGCTCACCTGCAGTCAAAGAATAAAAGGCAAAGAGGGTGTCGTTATTATCGTAAAATACCGATCCCCAACAGTCAGCCTCGTCGCTCGTCGGAGGGGGGGCATCTAGGTCCACTTCGCCCAAGTACCTAGGACGACGCGGGCGCCCTGGACGGCTGCTTGGTCTTGGACGGCGGCGCGAGCATGGCGGAGACGGACGGCGGCTTCTCCTTCTTGCTGGGCGGCGTCAGTGGCCGGCGTGGGCGTCCCGTCCCCCTCGCTACGTATGCGGTGGCGACGACCAGGAAGCTTCTCTACACGTACGTGATGGAGTTCTCTTTTGTTTTTCTCGTCCCATCCACTTATAGCAGAGCGAAGCGCCTTTCAAACGAAAAACCATTACAGCCAAATCATCAGTCCCCCCGCGCGCGCATGTCGGATGGAGGTCCTTCGCCCACATTCGATCTCAACGATGGTCCATTCAAGCTCTGGATGTTCCTCTGGTTGCAACGACGAGCTGTGGCGCGCCTCAGCTAGCTGACCCAACCCAAGTCTAGGCGAGACGCCGCATGCCTGGGTGGTCATGGTGACTGATGGAAGCCGCACAAGAAGTCAGCGGCGGCGCCGGCCCCAAGAAGTCAGCGGCGGCGCCGGCTCAGCGCTGCCCATGTGCATTGGACTGGAGGAGCTAAGGTAGGAGAGGGAAGAGGATGAAGATACAGAGCAGCTAACGGCCACTTGGGATGGCAAAGAAAGTATTTTCAATAGAAGCGAACAGTTCCAAAGATGTTTGTCAAAGAACTGAATTCCTGAAAAAGTGAACCACAGGTCTTCGTAATACAAAAAAAATCTAGTTATCAAAGGATCATTAAACATAGATGTGAAAATTTGGTTAGGTCCGTGTATTCCAGACTTCCAGTATAGTATGCTGCATTGCTGCCAAATCTGCAGCAAAGAAATCACTTGTACTGCCTTTATCACCACCACAGGATCATTTATCAGCCTAGCTAGCCTTCTCTAAATGACAATAAACAGGAATTGTGTTAGACGGAGTTAGAGTCCATAAAAGATGACAGATTAATCTGATGAAAAAGAACTTGACAAAGTCAATAAACGACCCAATCAGTATGTACAATCAGCAGGCTGAGGAAATGCTACCAACTGATGAAGTCAATAGCATTTCAATAAAAATGATAATATATTAAGCAGAGTAATCTCAACACTGATATAGTGTCATCAGCATCTAGCCACAAAAAGATGGGGAAATCAAAATATATTTCAGTGATACCTAGTAGTAAGTATCAAAGAAACAATCTCTTTCAAATGAATTCATAGGCCAACGAACTTAGGTGCTAACAATCATTCATGTCGGTTGAAATTACAAAATTAAAGGTCTCCTAGGCACGATTGCATATGTAGAGCTGCAACATAAAGAATAAAAGCTGCTACAAGTCTTGCATTGCGAACTAGAGTATGTAGCCACCTTTAAGCAAATGAACATATCACATAAAAGGGTCATTGACCGATAGATCAGATGCTGTAGAGAAGGTACAAGCATTATCAACTGTAGTCCCCAACAGTGACCATTTGGGGTCTTCTGCAGCCCATGTCCATGTCCATGTACGCAGAACCAGTCGGAGTCGGGTATTCAACTCAGCCACCTGAGCCGCTGAAGAGGACGTTTCTTTTGTCATCACAAGCAGCAAATCCTGCAGCTTTCGTGCACCCTTGGCAATGAACTTGAGGAATTCAAACTCGTTTCTGCCCCCTCGGAATTTATGGATGACAATTTTCTTGATGTGTGACTTCAAGCATTCAATGGGAAGGACCTCCAGCCAGAACTTGGCATGGGGCCTGGCAGTGTCTTCACACAGTATAGAAGACTGCAAAGTGCAAACAGTAAGGATTCAATTATTGATGAGTACGGAGGAAGCAATCTGATTCTTGTGACTGATAGTGGAGCATCCAAACGAAACAATTGTATGAATGTGTGGGAAAATGGGATTGCATGAATGTGTGAGATGTCACCTCAATGTGCAGGGTCTCAACATTAGGAAAGCATCTGAGGAAGCTGGGCAGCATTTTGACCTCGTCGAAGGCATCAAAACTCAGTTTTAAAGCCAAAGTCTTGACGCTTGGGACAATGGAACTTGGGCTTGCCTTTGTTTCAGCCTGCAATGCAATGAGTAATGTCATTGATCAGTGAGACGCCAAGACAAAGTATATGTCAAATTTGTTACCGAAAGGTACTAGCAGTACATTGATAACAATGTTGCCAATTTGCAGCTGGTGAACTCTTGGCTCCAAGAATCCAAGCTCACACAGGTTCGGCGCACGATGGATCTTGACCATCAAAGGGCGGTGATCACCCCGTACATTTCCAGCCCACGCCATCCACAAGATGAGTCGCTGCAGGCACGGGGCGTCCACCACGGCGACCTTCTCTGCAAAATACATCCAGAGTAGCATGCACTTGAGGCTTTGGCTGCGGAGGCGGATGCGCCCAGGAAATTGGCTCAAGATGAGCGCGAGGATTTCGAGCATGGGGCTGCAGGAGAGCATGTGATCGAGGTCCTGATCCCTCATGTTGGTGTTTTCCATGGAGAGCTTCTTCAGGTAGGGAAACACGACATCGGTGGAGGTACACGGGAACCTCCAGCGGGCAAGAGTGAGATACTGGAGCGAGGCGCAGCGGAGTATGTCGGCGGGAAGGCGCTGTACACGGGGCTGGGCCGGATCGTCGACGTCGAAGAGGAGGAGCCCCTGCACGCCCTTTGCGGCGAGGAGACGCGCCCACTCGGCGAGCTCCCGCGGAAGAGACCCGAACTCGCAGCAGGTGAGGTGGACCTTGCGGAAGGGGCCCGGGTGGTCGGCGAGGATGCGTCCGACAGCAGCGAAGGCCGCGGCACGCGCCGCCTTGTCCTCGACGGAGGAGGCGGGGAGGAGGTCGGCGTCGCGGAGGACGATCGGGGTGGAGCGCCAGAGGCCGCGCCAGCGGGTGGCGAGGGCCGCGGTGCGCGCGCCGTCGCGGACGGGGAGGCGGGAGACGACGTCGCGGAGGAGGTCGTCCGGGAGGGCGCTGATGCGGTCCACGCCGTCGGCGGGCGCGGCCATGGCGGCGAGGGATTGGATTCGGCTGGGTTGGGGGAGAGTGGCGAGAGGAGTGGTGCGGCGAGAGTGGCGAGAGTGGACTGGTGTGGAGCTGTTGGAAACCTTAGGTTTCATTGTCCAGAGTGGGCCAATTGTCCGAAGTGGGTTTTCCTCGGCCCATAAACAATCCTCACTCTGACTGTCTGGCCCATAAACAATCCTAATATGTGAAAATGAAACAAATTATTCTCAGTGCAGGTTTTATTCATGTTTCATATTTAGGTAACCATGTACGCTGGATTCTATCTCCATAAAACCCAACTTCTCTCTCTCATTATCAATTCTATGTCACATCACTATTTTTGACTGTGACATATTTTTTAATAAGCTTGAAACCCAAATGAACTGTGCAAGGTCCGTCTTTCTTTTTCGTTTATACTATATGGGATTGGGGATCGACTAATGATTAATGAATCAGAGTCCGACACCACTGATTTCACTACACTATGGTCTGTGGACGTCATGCGATAAGCATGTCGGCGACGACATGCTCGGATGCTGAGTTTCGGTGCGAGCTCTTCCGTTCTCCATGGCGGATTCCCTATTTCGACCGCTTGAGGCGGCATGAATTTTGTTTTCCAGTCTTCTGGTAGAAGGATGGAAATTTTGTGCCTCACTGAGGGTGTGCTTACTGCCGGCGTTGCTGACGCGGTCAGTGAGGCTCAGCTGCTTCTGTTCCGGTCGGCGGCGGCGGCGATGACTCTGGACTGTTCTTCCGCCTTTTCTGCGATGGCTGCCGATGTTCGTTCGGATTGCTTGGAGTCGTCTACGAAGGGGGATGATGGACGATGTTGGATTCCGGCGTGCGTTGCGATGAGCGTCCGGAAGCTTCGCTAATGTTTGGATGCTTCGAGACTTTCTCAAAGTTCTAAGTAATTTTCAGGTACCTCTCACACGTGGAAACACAAATGGACTACGACGTCCTCGCCATGCATCGAATCCTAAAGATCTGATGATCTCTCGATGGACGTGATTTTTAAGTCGTGTATCGATATAGGTTTGGTCATGTGCGTAGGTGTGCGTTCGGAAGTTATGAAAGTGGTTGTATGCGCATGAACAAATACTATGTTTGTACTCAGGACGGTGGACGATCGTTGTACCCAAATCAGTCTGAGTGGGAAAGCTATCACGAGTATATCATCAACTATCACGAGTACGTAATCCCTCCAGGCGGTGGTAACAATGGTGGTGATGAGTGCTGACCCCGCTTGCATCACGATGCTGGAACACCGCGAGCCATGGGAGGCCCCGTCGTCCGTGCGTATCCGCGCACCGTGTCGTCGCGGGAGTACTTGTCGTCAGGCTGGCCGGCGGCGGTTGTGCCCGAGCGGCGAGACGATCGAGGACGCTACGACCGGCGGGCAGGCCTTCTTCGTGCGCGACTCCTCCGTCTTCCTCCGCTACTAGGACACGCGCATGCTGGCGTTCATGGCCCTGCGGCCTGCGCGAGACCGTCGTGCCGGGCTCCGGCCGCCTCTGACCGGCGGTGCGCCATATGCTCAGAGGGCTTCGCCTCTGATGAGGGAGTCAGCTGCGGTGCAATATCCCCGGTGTGCCGTCGTGACTTGAGAGGTGGTGTCCGTGCCCTGGGCGACGCAAGCAAGAGCTGCCTAGCTTAGCTCATCCGCTTTTTTAAACACTGGTGTAGCCAAGAACTAGGCGATTCTGTTTGTGGTTGCGCCTCAATGCAAGCTAGCTGCAGCACCCATCAAGGCATGCGATCAGATGGCTTACAACCGCCCTGTTTGCTGTTTATTCTACCAGCACATTTAACACACCTCCTGTTTATGTTGTACTTAAGCACGCTCCTTATCCATGTCAACCAAGATTCCCCTTATTTCAGAGTGCTGAAATTAGAAGCTGATTGCTAATTTTTTTTAAAAAAAAAAACTCATACCACCTAATTGGTCCCTAACTACATGAAGCTTCACAGTATACCACATGGATGCTACTAACCTAGATTAGCTACAAATTCTTAAATTACTACTCCCTCCAGAATTTATATATGACTTGGGTTAGTTCAAAATTGAACTAATAAATGCCGGTCATATATAAAAGATCAGAGGGAGTATAATTCTATCAACCTATCACTAACGAAGTATCATACATGATATTAATTAGTGGGCAATGCAAATGCATTTTCTTTTGTTTTCTCAATGCGAGCATCTATATAAATCATCTAACCTTGTTGACAATCGCATACTTGTTCAATATAAATTAATCTGCAGCAAAATAATAAAGAGGTTACCGGCTTGTGCTTATTTCAAATATATATTAAAAAAGGTTCTTATATTTATCCAGCAGCACATATGGCAACAAAAAAAGCATGTTTACTAGAAAACAACAGCTCAAAAGATGACTGACATACAAAGAACTGAATTCCTGAAAAAGCAAACTATAGGTCATTTTATTCAGGAACATCTAACGATAAAGGACAACTACAAATAGATGTGCAAAACTGTTTAGGAACATCTAATGATTCTGATTGCAGTATCGTGTTAAATCAGCAGCAAAGATTGAGGAATGAAACTGAAAGTAATAAAAAAGTCGACCTTAGCGGTAGTCTCTTTTGGTGTATCAAAGCCTTTATTAGCCAGCTAGTCTTTTGTGCATGTCAAAATAAAATGAAATCATATTAGAATATGCATGTACAAGTTTATCTAGTCTAACATAGAGTCAATGCATGACATAACCAATATGTAAGATCAGCTGGCTGTCAAACGTGCTGCCAATTGATGAATGGAACATTTTTTAAGCATGTAGCATTCCAATGAAAATTATGAGATATGAGCAATGTAACCTCATAACATGGGTCCACTGCAATCAGCACCTAGAAACAGAGAGACGGGGAAATCACATCATGTACGAACGATGCCTCTCAATAAACATCCTTGTGAGTGAATTTATAGAACTACAAACTTCAATGCTTACAACCATTGATGCATGTTGAAACTTGACTACCTTCAGAAAAGAAATCCCAACAAAATTAAAGGTATGTAGATGTTGCAGCAGAATTAAGAGCAATAGCTTCTCCAAAAGTCTTGCATTGTGTGGTATGTAGACACCTTCAAGCAAATCATAGTATCACACAAAAGGGTCATTGACCGATAGATTAGATGCTTTAAGGAAGGCAAGAGCATTATCATCTGTAGTTCCTATCAGCGTCACTTTGAAGCCTTCAGCCCATGGCCATGTACATATACGTAGAGCCAACTGGATATTCACCTCAGCCATCTGATGCTCTGAAGCGGATATTTGTTTTGTCAAGACAAGCACCAAATCCTGCAGCTTTCCCGCACCCTTGGCAATGAACTTGAGGAATTCAAACTCATTTCTGTCCCCCCGGAATTTATGGATAACGATTTTCTTGACATGTGACTTCAAGCATTCAACAGGAAGGACCTCCTGCCAGAACTTGACATGGTGGCTGCCTGTGGCTCCACCAATTATAGAAGACTGCAAAAATCAGGCAGGGCTTATATTACTGATAAATCATGGAGGAAGATATGTGAAACTAGGTTGGGATGCCAAAATGAAACGACTGAATGAATGTGTAGGACATCACCTCAATGTGCAGTGTCTCAACATTAGGAAAGCATCTGAGGAAGCTAGGCAGCATATTCGCCTCATTCGGGGCACAAAAATTCACCTTTAAGGCCACGATCTTGACGCTTGGGACAATGGAACTTGGGCTCTCCTTTGTCTTATCCTGCAAACATGAGTTGCGGAAGAGGAAATGCCATGAATCAGCGAGATACCAACACAAGAAGATCAAAATTACTATTGAGAAGTACTGGTACATTGATGACGATGTTGCCAATCTGCAGTTGATGAACTCTTGGCTCCAAGTAACCAAGCACACGCAGCTTCGGCGCATGATGGATCTTGACAAGCATAGGGCGGTCATCACCGGACGACTCCCTTCTAGCACACGTCGTCCACAGGATGAGACGCTGCAGGCACGAGGCGTCTACCACGGCGAGCTCATCTGCCATATACATCCAGAGGAGCATGCACTGGAGGCTTCGGCTGCGGAGACGGATGCGTTGGGGAATTTTGCTTAAGGAAAGCGCGAGCACTTGTAGTACGGGACAACAGGCGAGCATGTGGTCTAGGTCCTCTTCCATCATGTTGGTGTATTGCATGCCGAGCTTCTTGAGGTGAGGAAAGACGACATCACTGGAAGTATTCGGGAACCTCCAGTAGCTGAGGAAGAGCCGTTGAAGCGAAGCGCAGCTGAGGATGTCGGCGGGGAGGCGGTGAACCAATTCCGTGGCGGAGTCGTCGACGTCGAGGAGGACGAGGTCCTGCACGTCCTTGGCGGCCAGGAGGCGCGCCCACTCCACGAGCTCCCGCTCACGGGACCCGAACTCGCAGCAGGTGAGCTGGACCTTGCGGAAGGGGCCCGGGTGGTCGGCGAGGATGCGGCCGACGGCGGCGAAGGCGGCGTCGCGCGCGGCTTTGTCCTCGATGGTGGAGGCCAGGAGGAGGTCGGAGTCACGGAGGACGAGCGGGGTGGAACGCCAGAGGCCGCGCCAGCGGGTGGCGAGGGCGGCGGTGCGCGCAGCGTCGCGGACGGGAAGGTGGGAGACGACGTCTCGGAGGATGTCGTCCGGCAGGGCGCTGATGCGGTCCACGCCGTCGGCGGGCGCGGCCGCGGCGGTGGCGGAGAGGGAGGACCCGGAGGAGGTTGCGGCGGCGGGGTACCAGCTCGAGACATCCTCCAGAAGCGCGGACATGGCGGCCAGGATCTGGGGGACTAGGAGTGGAGTGGGGGCGGGTTCGAGCCGAGTGGTGTGTCGTGTGTGGGCTGGAGGAAACCTAGGGTTGAGCCTGCGGGTGCCGCGTCGTGGGCCAAATGTTCGAAGCTGGTTTCCGTCGGGCCCATGAATGGAGAGGTCAGTGCTGGACCTGCTGGTCGTGCGTGACTCGTGACCACTCTTTCCTCTTGATACGGTGTCCACGTTGATCACTGGTACTACAAATTAAATAGGACAGCATGCTTCTTTCCTTTTCATTTATCTGGGAGTTGATGACAATGATCATTAAAATAGAGTATGGATCACGAACACCTTGAACTAATCAAACTCCTAATTAAATAGGACCGCATGCTTCTTTCTGTTCACTAAAATCTTGCCGTCGTCTTCCCACCACCTCAGATACACTGCACATTCTATATACGCGAAAGATGAATCTTCTATCGTGACTTCGTGAGCGCGCGGCGAGGGAGGAGATGACGGTGCACGGCCAGAGGAAGTGGCGACGCAGGCAGCCTTGGGTTGCCCCCGGCGACGGCGCCGACCACATCACCGGACTACCGCTGGAGCTCCTCGCGCGCATCGCCTCCTTCCTCCCGTTCGGGCAGGTCGGGCAGCTGTCGTCGCTGTCCCGGCCGTGGCGTCGCATCCACGACCACACGCCCGTCGTCCGGCTGGAGCTCCACAACTTCCTCTTTTTCGTTGAGCACGTTCCCGGAGTCTTGTTCCTGGACGAGGGCCTCGCGGCCCCGCTCCGCCGCCGCGGGGAGGAGGAGGGGAAGGGGACCAATGTGGACACGCTCCGGATCTTCTACAGCGGCTTCGCCGACCATGCCGACCTCGTCATCGAGCTCGCTGACGCGCGCGAGGTCTGCGTCGAGCTCCCCAACAGCGGCGTCGCGTCGTGCGCCGTCGCGTGGGCGCTGCACCTGCCGCCCTCGGCGCGCTACCTGGCCGTCGTCGGGTTCCACCACCTCGCCGCCGCCATCGCCGTGCCGGGCGCCGCCGCCTGCAGGACCTGCGCCTCGTGAACGTGGTGATCCGAGCGTGGCCTTGCCTCCCGTCGCTGCAGACCCTGACGCTCGACAACCTCTTCGTCGAGGCGTCTTCCCGCCGGGGACGTTCCAGCTGCTCGAGGACATGTGCGTCTCCGTCTTCGAGATCGGGCCGGCCCGCGTGGACATCCGCCTGCCTCTCCTCGAGAGGCTCGAGCTGGACCACACCGGGCCGCTCGGGGACCTCGCGGTCGTGGCGCCGCCGCTCGAGGTGCTCGTCCTGAACTGCAACGTCGGGTGCTAGTTCGCACTGCTACATGCTGGTTGATGCGAGCTCTGTTCTTTGGTTTTTTTGAGGAATGCTCTGTTCTTCCGTCGGATGCAGGCCTTACATTGCTCTTGACACGTACACCGTGGACGGCACCGACGAAGATGAGCTGGTCCAGGAGAAGCTCACCTGTGACCTTGACGCCCTCATGTCGTCGCTACAAGTCTGAATGTCTTTTAGTGCAGCAGCCTTGCAGGCACAATTGCAGACTTTCAAAATCAAGTCCAAAACTGGTCTTCACAAGGAGCTTCGATCAGATGAAGAAACAGAGCAAGTAAAATAGTTCCTTGCTTGTGTGTGATACTCGAACACGTTGGGTTATCTGTTTGCACTTCCCGTCACTGATATTTCGTGCTTGATACGTACACACTGCTTGAGGTGAAACTTTCAATATCGGTGCTGCTAATGGCAAAGCTTGGAATTGCTTTTTCACTCGGTCATCTTTTACATAGACTGAATACGTAGGATTATCATGTTAGTGTGCATTGTCTTCAGTAACCTCTGTCATCCGCCAAACCGAAACACTCTAGCTTAGCAGGTCTACACATACATGCACATCCATAACACAGGAAGATCAAATCTGCAATAGGACCAAATCTAGATGGGCTGGCTGTATTTATCCATGGTCTCATCTACAAGATTATCCAATCGTTGTTATCAAATATCAAAGCTCAGGAAATGCAGCTGGAAGCTGTGATTTGCAGGATTCTGAACCTTCAGGACGTCACCTACCTCAGTGGTATTCAGGCCTGGCCACTGGACACTCGTCTCTCATCCAATTCAGGTTGTTTGCATGACAACATTATCAAGATCCCACTGACATCACATGTATCTCAACAAAGGAAGCTAATAACAACTTACCAAAAAAAAAACACCTCAGACTGAATAACAACTTGAAATTAGGCAGTAAGCTGAAGTATTTCATGAAATTATTGCTATACAAGCATTACTAGTAGTACTAATAAAAATCAAGATCATCACTTTTAGATAGTTTATGACAAGTATCATGAATAAGAACCACATCAAGAAGAAGGATATAGTTTTAGAATGAACAACATGAGAAACAGAGCAGCTGCAGCATGTTGGAAATCTGAAACTAAGGGTGCGTACGTTGCACGGGTCTAAACTTTAGAGGGTTTTTGCAACGAATATTGTGATTACAAATAAAGTTTAATTACAAAAGTAATTTCAGGACTCCGCTCGACTCGCGAGACGAATCTAATGAGAGTAATTAAGAAGTGATTAAACAATGGTACTGTAGCATCACTGTAGCGAAACTTAGAGTAATTAGGTTCATTAGATTCGTCTCGCGATTTAGAGAGGGGGGGGGGGGGGGGGGGGGGTCGTGACATAGGTTTTGTCATTAAATGAATAAAAATATTCTTAAATAGTAAGATTCTTTTTAATGTGACAGGTCTAAACTTTAGAGGGGAGTGCAACAAACGCACCCTAAGCACAAGTCACAAGCCTTAAATTAGCTGAGTATGTGCAATATCACTTAAAAAGGCACTCACACAACAGTAGAAGAAACCAGATTAACGATAGGATCATAAAGAAAACTATGAGATGGTAGTGGTAGTGAGTAAAACGACGCCTAGATGTTGTGTATACAATTTTCAATTACAACAACCAGCAAAACAGCCTCAGCACTTCTAATTTCAGAACATCCCATTTACAAGAATTACAGGCCTACAGTGTCAAACATTTATCTGCATGCAAACAGAGAAACATAACAGAACACTATTCATTCACAGAAAAAGATAAAAATGGTCTCAGTTCAGCAGTAGTAACCAAAAGGGTCAAGAACAGAAGAATCTGACGCTGCCTGGCAGCTCCAATAAGAACCTCCTCTAGGAATACTACTCTCTGCGACCACCACGCCACAGTTTTTATTCGCCTTCGTCACAGAAGATAGATTGTTCCTCAGTTTGACAGCCACCTCATTCCCTGAAGAGAAACTACCATTGACCGATGTAATTACCAACAACTGCAGCACCTCCGCATTCTCCAGGATGAACTTAAGAAAGGCAAGCTCGCTCCGTTCCCCTCTGTACTCATGGAAGAACATCTCTCTGATGTGCGACCGCACAGATTCAATGCGACAATTCTCTTGCCAGAACTTCTGATTAAGCTTTCCCATAGGTTGATCAGCTTTCTCTGACTGCAAACCAAAGCAATTCAGTCAAGCTTCAGCAGTTCAGCTAGTGAGCAATGGATTGACAACAACAAAATGATAGTGACATTTCCAAATGAAGTGAAACAAGCAGGGCCACTGCACCTCCACATGTAGTATCTCAACGTTGGGAAAGCATCTGAGAAAACTGGGAACCATCCTGGCTTCATTACGGACTTCAAAATGCACCTTCAGGGCCAGTATCTTGACGCTCGGGACAACCGTGGTTGGCTTTGGCTTTGTTCCAACCTGCAATTCATAACATTTCATGACATTGCAAAGACCTCACAACCTCTGATGCAGAGATGCAGACCTATTACCCATTGCCAAAAGAAATTAGGAGGAGAGCACAGCACCTTGATGACGGTGTTGCCAACCTCGAGAACATGGATTCCAGGCACCAAATGTCCCACTATGCGCAGCACGGGGGCATAGCCAATCTTAACCTTGGTGACTCTGTCACGTGTACGACGATCACACCAAGTATCCCACAGGAAGAGCCGCTCCAGACGCGGAGCGTCCTCCACAGCGACGTCATGGACATAGGACCTGCACAGCTGCGCGCACCACAGGTTGCGGCGGACGATGTGCAGGTTCACTGGCCTCTGGCTCGCGTAGATCACGAGCTTCTCGAGGACAGGGCTCCTGGCGAGGACGAAGTCGAGGTCTCCGTCCTCCATGACGACGCAGCCGAGGCCGAGCTCCACGAGATTGGGGAAGGCGGCGCCGCGCGGAAGGGAGGCGGTATTGGGGAACCTCCAGACGCCGAGATAGAGGCGCGTGACGGAGGCGACGCTGAAGACCGCGGCGGGGAAGGGGAGGTCGAGCGGCCAGGGGCGGTTCACGAAGACGAGCTCCTCGACGCCCTTGACGGCAAGAAGGTGGAGCCAGCGCACGAGCTCGGCGCGGTGCGCGTCCATGGGGACGCAGGTGAGGTCGACGCAGCGGAAGGGGCCCGGATGGGTTTCGAGGACGCGGGACACCGCCTCGGTGACGGCGCCGTAGTCTTCGGCGCGCCGGGGTGGGGGCCCGTCGTTGCCGGCGCCCGGGAGGAGATGGGTGTCGATGAGGGAGAGCGGCGCGGAGCCCCAGAGCGGGCGCCAGCGCGAGGAGATCACGGCGGTGCGCGCGGCGTCCTTGGCGGGGAGGCGCGAGACGACGTCGCGGAGGAGGTCGTCGGGGAGGGCGCTGACGCGGTCCACGGCGCCGTCACCGCCGACGGGGCACGAGAAGTCAGCGGAGAGGAAGGCGTCGGCGGAGACGGGGGCGTCGGGGAGGCAGGAGCGGAGGAAGCCCTCCATGAGGTCCATGGCGGAGTCTAGCTTCTGCGAATCCATGCCGTACTGCGCCATATGGAGAAGCATCCCCTCCATGGTGACCAACGGCTGCGGCGGGGGCTGGTCCATGGCGGCCGCCGTGCACCGGAATGCCCGGACGGGAGGGAGACGAGGCGTTTGGATTTGGGGACTAGCCGACTAGCACACCGGTGGGGAGGGGAATCCGGGCGTGTAAAGAGATTCAGAATCTTTTTTTTTTTGAGAGTGATTTTTTTTTGGAAACTTTTTGGAGAGTGATTCATCAGAGCATCTCCAACCGGTCTTCTATCCCATCCTCTATCCTTGATTTTAGAGTATATGGACCAAAAACAGCCTCCAACCGGTACTCTATCCGATTCCAAAACACTGTACCGACCGGTATCTCTCTCCCTCCGTGCTCTAGAAGTAGAGACTCCAAACTGGATCGCTATCGCAACTGCCGGCTGGATTCGGCCGTCCGCGCCATCTCGGTGAACCTTCACCGCCCTCCCCAGCAACTCTTCTCCACCGCGCGTCCACCGGAGCCTCCATCGCGCGCCGCCACCGGAGCCTCCATGCCGCGCCCGCGCCGCGCGCGCGGCGTTGTTGCGCGCCCGCCCGCGCTCGCCCGCGTCCCTAGCCCCGCGCCGCGCGCCGGCGTTGCGCGCCCGCGTTCCTCGCCCTGCGCCGCGCGCCGGCGTTGCGCGTCCGCGTCGTGCGCCGGCGTCGCGCGCCCGCCCGCGCTCGCCCGCGTCCCTCGCCCCCGCGCCGGTTTGTGGGAGTGGGTTTGGGGAGTTCGTGAAGGAAGGAGCACGGTTCGGCCCGCGTAGAGCCGCCGCCGCGTCCCCAGCAACTCTTCTCCACCGCTCGTCCAGGTGATGTTGAATCGATCTCTAGCCGAACCATGATTTTCTTCTTTTCCCCATTCCAAACCCTAGCCGCAAATCCTTGAATCCGCAACATATACCACAAATTAGATCGAATTGATTATATGATTGTCTTCTACATCTCCCAAAGAATCCATTTTGGTGGTCACCAACTCCTGCCGTCGCTTCGAGTTGCTGCTTGTCCGTCGCCGGCGGGAGCGGGCGGCGGCGGCACGTCGAGCGTCGGCGAGACCGGGCTGGCGGCTGCGGCGTGGGCATGGGCGGGGCCTCGCGGCGGGAGCGCGCGGCAGCGGCGCGTTGGCGCGCGGGCGGCGGCGGCCCGGGGCGTGGGGAACGGGCGGCTGCGGCGCGTTGGCGCTGGCCAGGGCGAGCGAGGTAGAAAGAAGAAAGAGAGGAAGAAGCAGTTAAAAATAGTAATAAAAAAAGAGAAGAATAGATATAGAGATCCTAGTTTAGAGGATCGGTTGGAGTGTGCTACAAAATAGAAGATGAAAACAGGATAGAGGATCCTCTATATAGGGATATAGAGGATGAAAAATAGAAGACCGGTTGGAGATGCTCTCAGTAGTACCAGTTGGGAATGTGTTTCAGACTTCAGAGGAGCTATACTTTCTCTCACGCTAGCAGAAAAATGCAGTTCTAGACTCTGCTCGTTTCTGCCAGGTGGTGATCGATGATGTGTGTGTCGAAGTGCAGGCGCATGCTTCTATTTACAGGCCGCACTTGCAAGCAAGTATAGCTGTCTTGTGCAAAATGGTCAAAGGATAGAAAATGTCTTGCTATGTTCCGTACAAGTCATACGCCACGCAGTAGAAATTCTCCGTTGATGTTGCTCGTCAACAATCAACAAACTTTGACGGCAGTGACAGATCAACAGCAACAAGTTTTAACGGCAGTGAGAGAAATGCAAGTGCTGCTCATTGCACTTCGACCGTGGCGGAGCAGAGGAATCGTTTCCACGTCTCGGACGGAGCGGCGGCCGCAGCGGCGGCAGTACTGGGACACTCAAAACTCCGAGTGCGGTACTGGTTCCATATCGAGTTAACGGGCGTTCACATCAAAACTAATTTTGTTATTAAGCATATTAAATAAGTCTAATTATAAAATATTTTTATAGATGTGCGCTAATTTACGAGACAAATCTAATGAGCCTAATTAATCTATATTTCAACAGTAATGTTACAGTAACTATCGTCTAATCACGGCTTAATTATTTTTATTAGATTCGTCTCGCAAATTAGTACAAGATTCTATAGTTTGTTTTTTAATTAAACTTTATTTAATACCTCTAAATGACAAAATTCTAGCAGGCCTAAAATTAGGTCTAGAGAAACAAACACCCCGACGGCTGCCCGCAAGGTCGAATGCATTTTCTGGGTGCTAGAAGACTGAACGAGCTGCGCGCATTCAGAGGGGCTCCTCCCGGAGTTGCCACCGCAGCAGCTCGCCGACACACTGAGGTCAGAGACTACTTCTCTCTTGCACTGCTAGCTGTGCTGGTTAGTGTGAGTGGTTGAGCAGTCTATGCTGTGTTGGATGCAGGCCTTACATTGTTCTTGACGTACACAGTTGACAAGTGCACCGTGGACGGCTCTTTTTTTTTCAGAGGAAACCCCATGGACAGCTCTGACGAAGGTGAGCTGGTCGGAGAGGAGAAGCTCGCCTGTGACCTTGATGCCCTCGTGTCGTCACTGTAAGTTTGAATGTCGTTCGATTTAGCAGCCTTGCAGGCACAATTGGAGAATCAAGTCCAAAACTGATCTTCACGAGGAGCTTCAATCAAATGAAGAACAGAGCAAGTAAAAATCAGTTCTCTGCTGGTGTGTAATTAATCCTTGAACGCGTGATGCTCGAACGCTTTGCGTTATTTGTTTGCACCGTCAACGCAGTGATATCTCGTGCTTGATATGTCCACTCCTTGAAGTGAAACGTCCAATATACCAGTACTACAAATGGCAAGTAGAAGCTTGGAAATTGCTTTTTCACTCGGTCACCTTTTACATAGACTGAAAAAATCGGATTATTAACATGTTAGTGTGCATTGTGCGTAGTAACATCTGTCATCTGCCAAATAGATTGAAAGCACAGGGTTAACTTGATGCGCTCTGCACCATGTTATTATTTTTTTAAGACAAAATGACAGGTGCTCGGCCTTTTCATTAAGACGGAATAGAAAGAAGGGAAATGTGCATCACATGGCTCGACCTGCAAGTCTTTGAGCCTGAAATTAAAAAGAAAGAGGAAGAAAACTACGGGCCAAGTTCTTGACCAACAGGGGCACTAAGACATGAAAGAAAAGAAAATCAAGCTGTTTCACAAGAACAACACACAGTGGCTAGCCCGAAGGATTTTGGTTCTCGACTGCCATTGCGCATCCATAAAAACCTGAGACCCCTTGGCGATGTGATAGCTGTTGATATCCTCTTTGCCATGTAAGCCACCCGCATTCTTCTCGATTCCTTGAAAAAATCTTCGGTTTCGCTCTTTCCATATATATTTCCACCAGGAATAGTATATCACTCCCGTCAGCGTTTTCCTTCTTGCCTTGTTCATTTTGATGCTTGTTGTTTCCATCCACGTTCGTGTTATGAATATGACTTGTATTGATAATATCTCCATAAGGGGCAATTATATGTGAGTTACATGACTCAATGCTAGATAAGATAAGGACTCTACAATTGTAGTCGTATACACTACTACTATACCCCTAATAGTTTGTATCTGCTCGTCGCACTGACCTGGGTCTCGAATTTGTACAAGAGAGAACCAGCTAACAACTGTGTTTCTGTGACTCTCTTTGCATACTCACATTGGATCAGGAGGTGGTAAAGGCGTTTCTGCCTCAGCCAGATAGGGCAGACATATTTTTCTTTTTTGCGAAAAGGGAATTTTATTAATATTGAAGCATATTACATCTCCTGATTACAAAAGCATCCCAATCAACACCAACTACATTGATGGGAGACAAGAAACTTTGAAAGAGCCAGATAGAGCAGACATATGATATTATTGTCCCAGCCTTTGGCATCTAAATTGTCTGCCATTTGGATTTTCCCATGAAGCGCCACCCAAACAAACATGATGACTTTAGGCTCAGCTTGAGCTTTCCACAAGTCACCTGTGTTGAGGGCCTATATGTTCTAATAAACTGTGCTTTATAAGCCGGCCCTGATATGTATTCACCATTCGATGTCCATTTCCATCGACTCATGTCCTGCGGTCCTTCTGTTGATTCGATTTGTCGGAGAGCTCTCCAAAGGCAGACATATTCTCTCAACTTTTCCGTAGTTTCAACATGCTTGACTGCTCTCCAGTTTTTATTTTGCATTTCCTTTGCCATGCTTTGTTCTTGAAGTGCACCTTTTTGTACAGACTTGGGGCTATTTCTTTTGGACTGGTGTTGTTTAGCCTTTTGTCGTGCCAAAAGCGTGTTTTTCTCCCCTCTCCAATTTCTATTGCAGTGGATGCCGCAAACAGTGCCCTATCTTTCTCGTTGCAAGGCAGGCACATTCCAGACCAAGGCTTAGATCTCTTCTTGTGTCCAATCTGCCACATCAACATTTGTCTCAATGCAGTGCCAAGCCTCTCCTAGGCCTCCTTACTCCTTTGGTCTTTACTACCTGCAAATTTACTAGACATTGTCCTCCTGCATTTTGTCCGTATCTTCCCCCTTCCATATAAAATTTCTTCAATAGCTGTCAATTTTCTTAATCACCCATTTTGGCAGGGGTATATATGACCGTTGCATGATGGGTTACTATTGAGG
Organism: Eragrostis nindensis; assembly: GCA_012490785.1. Lineage (NCBI taxonomy): Eukaryota > Viridiplantae > Streptophyta > Magnoliopsida > Poales > Poaceae > Eragrostis > Eragrostis nindensis. Next base: position 280,183 of record JAAXCT010000502.1, on the reverse strand, counting down.
ATAGTACGTTCTTAGCTAGTGAGACTCTTCCTGCCCTCGACATTAGCTTTCCTTTCCATCCCGACGGCTTTTCCCACCCACCTTTTCAATCAGAGGTTAGAAGTCCACTTTCTTCAACTTTCTTGTGTGCAGCAGCAATCCGAGGTATTTACATGGGAAAGCTCGCACTGTCCCTGGTAAGTCATGTAGCTTCTGTTCAATTTCAATTTCTTCCTCCTTGTCTTTCAATGGCAACCGGAGTATTAGAAGAAATTTCAAGAAGCGTTGCTAAAAAAACATATTATTTCTTCTAATCCCGTACAGCTAGGGCTATGCCGTACACGCAATTATTTCTTCTAAGCCCGTACACGCAATTTCTTCTACACAGGATTAGAAAAAAATATTATTTCATGAAATAATACTACAAAAAATTGCATGTATATGCCATATGGAGTAAAAAAATGCTAACAAAAATGGCAAGCCGAAATTATGGCATCAAACGAGATAGACAAAAGGGGGCAGACCTAGATTTGAGTTACGGCTAGGGCATTCCCACTATGCCCTGAAGGAAGCCCACTGCTGACATGTTGGGCCTCTTAAGCATGAAAATGTAAATAAGGAACTTGAGTGCCACTCCTTGGTCTGTTTAGTTGTTAGTTTGCCAAGAAGCAAGCTGACGCATCTCACTTTGGTCTGTCGATTCATTGCCCATGTAGAAGATGGAATGGAGTGCCACCTGATCAACTCTGTCGCTGAAGCCATGGAAGAGAGAGAGAGAGAGAGAGAGAGAGAGAGAGAGAGAGAGAGAGAGAGAGAGAGAGAGAGAGAGAGAGAGAGAGAGAGAGAGAGAGAGAGAGTTTGGTGGTAGGACGGGAGGCACTATAATACGGCGCTGGAAAGGGAATAAGGCACCGAGACTCCGGGAGGACCCGCTTTTTAGTGTTGACATGACATCCATTCTCAGCCTTCCCAAGACGTGTTCTTGAGGTAAATATTGGTAGCTTGGAGATATTTATGTATTTTTATCACCAACAGAACTATATCACACACGTGAAATTCGGATTCACCTTCATCATCTGGAAAACAGCATTGCAGGTAAAGCTCGTATATGTGTTGAAGGAGACTATATATGTGACACAGCACATGATGGCATTTACATCACAAAATATACTGATTGCATTGGTCCGTTGAAAAAAAATTATACTAATTTCATTGGATTGACAAAATTGATTGAGTAACATCACAAAACGAAGATATACCAAGGAAAATATGACAAACCAATAAATCAGCTAGAGATAGATCTGACGGTAGACCACCATAGCTCGTAGCTCCTGTTACACCTTGACAGATTTCGTGTCTATGGTATCAGCAGAAAATTACAAGTCTGCGACATGTCTTATTAACTTGTGGGGATAAAATGCCCAATCTAGGCCACCAGAATATTAGCTCTCTCTATAATAATTGAGCTTTGCCGGACGACAAATGTAGTCCACCTTGCAGCAAAACCTGAAATAACTAAGCTCTGAATTTGTGATAATTTACGAAATACAAAGAATAACAAAAATAATTGGACATGAGTCTGCGGTGGATGACACAGTTGGAACGGGAATAGTAGTGTACGTAGGAAGAAACTGCTATAGTATATGTGTTGCTCCGTTGGAAAAGCAGGGAAGTTGGATGAACAAATCAGTGCAGATAAACGATGAACCAACTGAATGTACTAAAATGGCTATGAGATTTCGAATGAAAAGAAGAGCCACGGGTCCTGTGACCTTCGTAAAGTTGACAACTCAGAACACAACCGTGTATCCATCCAGCCAGCTGCCTGCACCCATCAGGCTCCGGGATCTGCGGATTTGCCACCACGGGCTCCGCAGCTCGCTGCCTCGAGGCATGCCGCCCCCTGTCAGCTCGAATCTTCTCCATGAGGTTCGCGGCCTGCAGGCTGGCCGTCGCCGCCGGGCATGGGATCCAAGGCCTGTAACCTCGCCGTCTCCATGGGCTCGATCGGCAGCATCCGAGCTCGCATAATGGGAGGCGTCACATCACGCACCACGGGCTCGCGATAGGGTTAAACGAATCAAACGATAGCCCATTGATTTGCCCTCTCGATTTATTATTTTCTAGGACAAAACGAAGGATACAACAACGGGGTTTACAAATGGAGGACAAGAGAAATTTATTCATGCGAAGCCATACACAGCAATTACTAGAAAACAAGGAATTACAACAGATGCATATCTGCACGCGGACTGCAACGAAACCATTCGCCAGCGCGTCGGCCACCATAAGCCAACCTTGGAGACGATTCCGTCAGTTGTTGTTGACGTCCAGGAACAGCGAGGAGAGCCAAATATCACGCCAGTGGCGGGACAAGACAGAAATGCGGGTGGCGTCGTCGGTGGGGAGGCGAAGGGCGATGCTCCGCAGGATGTCGTCGGGAAGGTTGGAGAGGAGGTCGTTGGGGTTGAGCTCGTACATGGGGGCTGCAGCGTCCGCATGCAGCGCAGGAACACCGCCGGCGTTGTTTGCCATGTCGAGGATATATATAATTGGTTTACTGGGAGGAGAAAGAAATGGCTGCGCTGGCCCTGGGACTGAGGCGCCTCTTACGGCTGGGTTGTGTTGTTAGTCACTAGGGTTAGTCTAGTCCCCCTTTATATAGGGGTTTAGGACACAGGATTAGGGTTTCCGCAGATTATGGGCCCTGTGTAGGAAACTGGATGATTTAATTTGGCCCATTAGAAAATCACCTGAGTCATTTGCTGCGTAGGCAGCCGCCAAGCCAAATATACGTACGTCTTTTTTTGCATGTACACGTACTTTCTACATGAAGTTTTGTCTCTTTCTACTCCACAGCGGTGTCCTGAGTATTAAAATGGTGATGCAAGTTCATAAATCTGAAGCTAACCCGTCACCATCTAACGTCCAAAACACAACTTTTGATGTAAATAAAAGGAGAAATGCTGCGATCCAACAAAATTTGTGAGATGACCATGGACGAACCCATCGTACGTAGATGAGTTATTGATCTCTGAGATCAAACGCCCTGCATGTTTGGGGGATCGGAATGGAATTGCCATGAGCACCAACAAATATACTCGATCGACTTTTTCAACACATGCGCCAATGTTCACGTACTCTCTGCTCTATCAAATGCAAATGTCTTTTTGCATATGTCAAAAAATATTCCGCATTCTTTTTTTCCCTATTGGTGCAAATTCTTTTGCTTAATTAGCTTTATAAATCAAGAACATGGACATCGACCACCAGATGCATTTCTTAGCATATTTCTTATTTTTTTATTTTTGAGCTATATTGATATATTGTGGAAGACAGTAAAATGGACATTGACGCATGTGTTACTGCCCATCCATGCAAGAACACGTGCAAACAAACCTTTGAAATTTCGACAAATAACACAGAATATTTATTTGAGGTAATAGAAAAATAATATTTAAATAACATAATTTCTTGGTACTGGAATCTGGTTATGCTCTACTAAGTATGTGTATCTGAGACGGCAAGATGATCGAGCTAGCAGACCAAAGAGATAATCGGCCGTAGAGCCAATTCTCTAACTATTAACCCTTTGATATGAAGGAAATACATGTTTATTAATTAATTGCAAAGCATAATCAGGGGTCAGAGGTATCATGACATAGAAAGCTAATAGATCACATGCTATACACTGATGCTGATGGCGGTGGTGTCCCTAGTCTTGAGCTCATGGAAACGTAGCCGACCATACTGAGCATGGGGCCTGCAGCTGACTCTTTTACTTGTCTTCGGCTCTCCATTTCACAGTGCACGTCTTAAAGAAGCATGTTCTTAATTCTAGGCACTGAGTCGATCAATCAACGGGCCTATGTTTGATGGAAGATGACCTCTTAATGCTGGAATGCATGCGTCCACACCAGACTCAACCTGCATATACAACTTATTTTGTTATATATTAATTGTAATTTGTACATTATCGGAATTCAGAGCTGATCTATTATTTATTTATTTATTTATTTGCAGCAAGGTTGGAGTGTCGTAAGAAAAAATGACAAGAAGGGGATATTTGATGAGTTCCCATGTCCCCGAAATGTGATCTGCTTATGTTCCATGCGTGAAGTAATCGCAGAGAGAACAAATTTCTGGAGGTCTAGACATGCATTATCCCATCCCTTTAAACTGTAATGCAGACATTTTTCTGTTGAATGCCATAGATCAAGAAATCTGCCAAGGAGTAACAAACTCTAGGAGCTATATATGGTGGTCTACCATCAGATATGAATCTGGATGCATGGATCCCTCTTTAGATATTCTGGAGTCAAAGCAATGGTTATATTACATAACAGTACGTACTACCAAACATGAACAAGACCAGAATAGTATACATTGACTTATTCGATCAAGTATTGTAATCTATAAATGCAACAGCAGATTTTTTGACGTTTTTCCCTGCCATGTCATGTCACCTTCAACAGTACAAGACTTAACTGCAATTAGGGCTGGACGAAAAGCTCGTGGCTCGTTAGCTCGGCTCGGCTCGCGACTGGCTCGGCTCGGCTCGGCTCGGCTCGTTCACTTTTTCTAACGAGCCGAGCCAGGTTTCTAGCTCGTTATGTTTAACGAGCTAGCTCGAGCTGGCTCGCGAGCCGCTCGCGAGCCAAACGAGCCTATCGGGAAAAGGAAGAGGCTTGCCTAGTGGAGCTCTGTAAGGTTGCCGGTGCCTTCTTCCCCCATCACAGCACTCCCCTCTCCCTTCCCCTTCCCCTCTGTCATCGACGTTGTAGCCATCAACACCAAAGCTCATGGTGAGCATGAGCTTGTTGTCCTCACCGCTCTTTCCATACGATGGCGACGGCAAAAGAGGACCGAAATCAAGATCCAAACCGCGGATAGGAGTGCAATGCGCGGTAGTCGACAGCTCAAGCCGGGCGATGCCACCATCTTCTACCTCACGCAGTGGTGCTGCCCTCCACCTCCTCATCTCACACGGTGGCGCCGGCTCCCCCTCCACTGTTCCTCCACGTCACCGGCCTCACCAGCCTTTCCCCTTCCGGCTGCGACCACCTCCGCGACGTCAGCCTCCGCCTCCCCGCCCGACGTGCCATGATGCGCCAGAGGGTGAAGATGTACCAGACGTCGTGATCATGGTCTTCTTCTCGAAGTCGCAGCGGGAGTGCTCCAGACGAGCGATGACGAGCTTAACGAGCTGGCTCGCGAGCCAGCTCGAGCTCGTAACGAGCCGAGCCGAGCAAGCATTCCAGCTCGTTATCCTAACGAGCCGAGCCGAGCCAGCTCGTTATCCTAACGAGCTGGACCGAGCCGAGCCGAGCCGAGCCGAGCTGGCTCGGTAGTCCAGCCCTAACTGCAATGCTGTTTTCCATATATGATGAAAGTCTCTGAATTTCATGTATGTGACTGTATCTTTCTTCAGATTCCGTCGCGATGATAATGACACATCATTTGTGCATTTCAGATATCTAGTCTACCACTATTTACATCGAGAACACATTTTATCTTGCCATAGTTTATTCATTGATTACCAGATTAAAATTTTTTTCTTTCACCAGTTAAGTGAAAAAAAACATGATATTGTGCTTTCAACACTTGTAACAGATAGTGCAAGTTCTCTGGTTTTCCAGTAGTGACTTGATAATAGAGGTACGGAGCATTTTAGTCCTTATGTACTTCCCTATAGTCTCACAATGTGTGCATGTATTTTAATTAGAGTCAAACTTTTGTAATGATCTTTCACCAACAAATAGTATAATAATATATGTATTCATCTGATTTCATTCATGATTATTCATATTTTTTTCATGAAACACTGTCTGTTTTAGACAACTTTTCAAATGGACCTGCTAATTCGGCAAATGCAAGCAGTCCTAGCACACTTTTCCAACAAGGCTGGAAATCCGTTGTCCCCATTCCTAAGAGCGTTCCTAAAGATAAAGTCATTGTTGACTCTCCACCTCATCTAAGAGTCATCCTAAGAGTTAACAATGTCTCTAAATTAATGATTGGCTCCACCTGTCAGCGGCTCAGTAAATGCTAGGGACTGTCCCTTAAGGAAGAGCAGCTCCTCTCTCTTTTCTCTTCTTCTCTCCTCCACGTAGGACAAAATACTACATGGACTGACTCTTAGCTCTCCTTTGGGGATGCTCTAATCTTTCTAATTCAAGTTATACTACATGTTACAACTCCCCAAAAAGTGAGTAAATCTTCTTATACTACGTTAATATTACTTCAAGCAATCCTACAACGCAACCATCTTGTAGTAGAACATATTTTTCCTTTTGGATTTGAATCTTTCCATTTTTCCTATAAGTTTCAAATATGCCAGACATGGTAAAAGAAATTGTGATAGAGAATCATATGTGAACTATATGTCACTGAAGAACTTCGGTTCTTGGTATCAATGCAAGGTACAGTTCATGGCAAATATGTCTGAAACATGAAAAGAGGTTGTAGTTCATTTTTTGGCAGATTAGTGCACCGTGGATGGCTCTGACGAAGGTGAGCAGGTCTGACTCCAAGAGGAGAAGCTCACCTGTTCACCTTGGCCGAAGTTTGAATGTTGTTTGATGTCTGTCCAAGATATAAGGACTTGTTGACTTTTAAACATCACCTTTGATTATAAAAGGTGAATATTTAGTTATGACTTTGTTTCATCACTAGATATATTTTAAATATGACTTAATTGTTTTATTAATTTCATAAATATTTTGAATAAGACGAATGAGATCAAACGCGATGTTTAAAATTCAACAAGTCCTTATATTTCTGGATGAAGGGAGAAGCAACTTTGCAGGCACAATTGCAGAATCAAGTTCAAAACTGATCTTCACGAGGAGCTTCAATAAAATGAGGAAAAGAGCAAGTAAGAATCAGTTCTTAGTGTGTGATACCTGAACGCGTGATACTCGAACGTGTTGGGTTATTTGTTTGCACTGTCAAGCACTGATATGTCTTGCAATGTAGACTCCTTGAGGTGAAATGTCGAATATATTAGTGCTACAAATGGCAAGTAGAAGCTTGGACATTGCTTTTTTTTTTCACTCCATCACCTTTTACATAGACCGAATACATAGGATTATTAACATGTTATTAGTGTGCATTGTGCTCAGTAACATCTGTCATCTGCGAATAGATTGAATGAACAGGGTTAACTTGATGCGCCCCGCGCCATGTTATCGGGTTCTGTTGTCTAGTGTCTACTGTATGCAGGTTCTTGTCTATATTGATGTATAGTGTATAGATTAAAGGAGTATATTTGCAGGTCACAACTATCTGTGCCGGATGGAAAACCAGCTTAGATAGCCGTTACAAACGCAGATGGCCTGTGTTTGTTGTAGTGTGCAGCACCAAATTTACGTGATACTGCCTACCAGGCGAGCCCAGCACTGACGATCATTGTTCCCAACAAACAGTAAACTGCAGAGTTACATGGAACTATTGCTGCACAATCATTACTAGCAGTACTAATCGGTATCAACAGCATTACTAGTAGAAGTAATAATCAGTATCAACAATTTACAGTTTTGCCAAACTTTTTCTACCGAGGTGCTGTTTTCATTACGGAAGTCGTCGGAAGCCAAGAGCCCTGCCAAACAGGGCCTTAACGTCAATAAAGTAAAAAAAATAAATGGAGTATCACGTAAGTGTGGTTCTATATGCACCAATTTACTTTTCTTTCATATATAAATTGGACTGAACACAAACAGATAGTGCTTATCCCGTTTTCTATCCTATATCTTTTCACTTGGAGCCGGAGTCTGAGTGATAGTGCCGATCGAGGGAGCAACGATCAATCGAGGAATCAATCTAGGGCACACAGAGATTTTATACTAGTTCAGGCCTCCCGAAGGATAATAACCCTACGTCCAGTGTGTATCGCGTTGAATATGGTAGTGTGTATGATGTATATCTTCTCTCCTCTCATCGGAGGGTTACATGTATATTTATAGTCCTGTTACCGCCTCTAGGAGTCCTTGCCTTGTTCTACAAGACTTCCGATCTTTAGTAACAGATTCGGAGTCTATCTACAAGTTTCCTTTCGTACGATACAAGTCTTCGGAAAATACCAAACTAAATCTTCGGGAATATCTGAAAATATGGGTTACGACACTATCCTATATCTTTTCACTTGGAGCCGGAGTCGGAGTGATAGTGCCGAATAATTATTTTTTATATCCGTACCCTATCCCATTTTGTTTCAGAGTTGAAGTCGGACAAAGATAATATTGTAAGGTTTGCATGGATGAAAAATTACATGATAGAGATACAATTAGAGTGAGAAAGGAGATATTGACCTTTGATACACATAATCAAGAGCACTTTGTCTCTAATTTATGTCAATCTCTTGATTTTGTGATAGATTTTTAGGTGTGTATTTGTCAAAAACTTTCTCAAATTACGTGATATTCGGATTTCGGACAGACACCACTCATCCATTATCATGTCTTGCTATTATTTTTCAAACTCGGATTCATACACTCATCCCGTGGCTGATAGTTATCGATGCATCATGTGTTGTCCCATGACTACAAGATTAAGAAACCTTCCCGATAGTTCATGACAAGTGGCCAACAATTTATAATATATCTAGTTAAGTATATTGCTAAACTGTGGCTAATAACATTGTTGGGAAATAAGTAAAGCTGTTGGGAATCAGATGAACTATACTAGGAAAACTGTTGGCCATTTGTTACAAATAGTGAAGAGTGATGGGACTGTTGGCCACCCTACTAAAAACTGTCGGTAAAGATTCAAATTCTTGTAGTGATCAGACTCTAATCTGCACTTGAACACATCAGTTCCGTCAGAGTCAACTCACTCTTAGCACCCATTTTCGTTGCATCCAGCCATCCACGACTGATCGAGTTGGTCTCATATATGCATACCTGATATACCCTAGAATGAGATTGGCCAACTCTGCATCTGGAAGATGAATAACTATATCTAGACAGAGCAATGGGTAGCAGGACAGCGAGAAAACACCATTGGTAGGTTGAATTACCTTACAAATATAGTGGGCCATGTAAATGATAATTTCTATGGGAGTGGGGGTGATGTGATGGGTTTTTGTGTGTGTGTATGTTGGGGAAGGGGGGGGGGGGGGGGGGGGGGGGGATTCTATTTTATACACAATGTTTATAGCAAATGGGACAACACATATGATGCATCAATAACTATCACACACGGGACGAGTGTAGAATCTGAGTTTGAAAAATAATAGCAAGACATGATACGGGATGAGTGTTATCTGTCTGAAATCCGAATATCACGTAATTTGAGAAAGTTTTTAACAAATACACACCTAAACATATATCACAAAATCAAGAGATTGACATAAATCAAGATAATAGTTTGCAAGAAGCAAGCTGACTCATCTCACTTTGATCTGTCGATTCATTGCGCATGTAGAAGATTGAATGGAGTGCTACCTGATCAACTCTGAGAGAGAGAGAGAGAGAGAGAGAGAGAGAGAGAGAGAGAGCACTTACGTATGTTGGAGGGAGAACTGGAGTTTTTTATGTTTGTTTGAAGGAAGTACGCCCATCAGGGCTAGGATAGTCTCTATTATCTGGAAGTTCGTTACATGTGCACAAAGGCCATTACAAGAAATGGAAGATGCATGCACTAAGGCCCTTGATCGGATATAGGACATAAGAAAGTAAAAATTCCTTGCAAGTCCTCTGTTGGAGAAAGCTGCAGGCTAGCAAGAACTCGCCATCACAGATAACTCCAGTGAGAAGAAGTCGCCGAAGAACCAAACGCAAAGCTCCAGAATGGGGCACCTCCATCCATACCGGGACCAGTCAGTGTGTAGAATACGAAACCGTCAAACCACCGCGGAATAGATGGGCAAAAGGCCTCACAGCGCAGCATGCTTGGCATGCCAGCGATCCCCCAACCATCTCCATAGAGGCTGCTTTTGAGCGGGAAGAAGTAACTGTCGTAGATTTTGATGGAGCAACACCGGCTTGACCTTGAGAGATCTTCCCAGCCATAATTGGGGATCAGCAGAGAGAAGCGATCAACCCAAAACCGAGATACTCCAGTGCTCATCCAAATGCATCGACGAAAAGTTTCGGCGAAGAACTGGAGTTTGGTGGTAGGACAGGGGCACTATAATGCGGCGCTACAATGGGAGCACCTGGATCTTAGTGTTAACATGAGATCCCTCTCAGTTTTCCAAAGATGTGTTCTTGAGGTAAATATTGGTAGCTTGGAGAGGTCCAAAAGCTGATCTCAGATATTAAAAGAGAGATTCATCCGAAAGCAGAAATTATGTAACCAACAGAGTCTGGAGCAAAAAAAACTCTATCACACACATGAAATTCAGAGATTTACCTTCATCATTTGGAAAACAGCAGCGCAGGTAAAGCTCGTAATGTGTACTGTGTTGAAGGGAACCATATATGTGACATAGCACAAAACCATCACAAAATATACTGATTGCATTGGTCCGTTAAAAAAAATGTATTGATTTCATTGGATTGACAAAATGCATGGATCGAGTAAGTCATGTACTCCCTCTGTTTCTAATTATATGATGCCGTTGACTTTTTCGTTGAGCTTTGACCAATAATATAGATTTAAATAATTACTTTTCGAATGTGAAATGAATATCATTGGATCCATCATCAAAAGGATTTTAAAATTAACTTGTATAATTAGCTATTTACACAAATATTTTGAATAAGACGAACGGTCAAACGTAATGAAAATAGTTAACGGCGTCATATATTAAAAAACGGAAGGAGTACTACTATTTTGGTCTTATACTGTCAAAAGGAAAGGCCATTTTTTTTTCTTTGGGTGATAAACGTAAAGAATATGACAATTATATGACAAAAATAATTGCATATGAGTCTGAGGTGGATGAAACAGTTGGAACGGGAACAGTAGTGTAGGAAGAAATTGCTATAGTGTTGCTCCGTTGCATGGAAAAGAAGGGAAGTTGGATGAACAAATCAGTGCAGATAAATGCTGAACCAAATGAACTAAAAATGGCTATTAGATTTCGAATGAAAAGAAGGTGAGCCAACGGGCCCTGTGACCTTCGTAACGTTGCCAGTTTGCCACTCAGGATACAACTGCGTATCCACCCGGACATAGCTGCCTGCACCCATATGACTCCATGATTCTCCAGCTGGATCTGCAGATTTACAGCACCACGGGCTCCGCACGCTGCGTCGCTACCTCAAGGCATGTTGCCCCCTGTCAGCTCGAATCTTTTTTTTTTTTTTTTTTTGCGACTGCTGTCAGCTCGAATCTTCTCCATGAGGTTCGCGGCCTGCAGGCTCTGGCCGTCGCCTCCATGCCTGGGATCCCAAGGCCTGTAACCTCGCCGTCTCCATGGGCTCGGCAGCATCCGAGCTTGCATTCTCCACCTCCAAGCCTGCTGCAGGCGCCTACCTCTGATTCGCTTGTCCCCCGTCGACGGCAGAACCAACAAAACAATGGGAGGCGTACGTACATCATAGCACCACGGGCTCGCGATAGGGTGAAACGAATCAAACGATAGCCCATTTGCCCTCTCGATTTAGATTTCCTAGGATAGAAACGAAGGACAGGGTTTACAGATGGGGGACAAGACAAATTTATTCATTCGAAGCCACACAGAGCGATTAACAAACAAGCTTTACAACAGATGCATCGATCTCACGCGATACACCACCACAACAAAGCGGACTACAACAGAAAACCATGCATTCGCCCGTCAGCCACCATAAGCCCCCCCTTGGAGACGATTTCGTCAGTTGTCGTCGACGTTCAGAAACAGCGTGGAGAGCCAAATGTCACGCCATTGTTGGGATAGGACAGAAGTCCGGGTGGCGTCGTCGACAGGGAGGCGAAGGACGATGCTCCGCAGGATGTCGTCGGGAAGCCTGGAGAGGCGGTCGTTGGGGTTGAGTTCGTAGGTGGGGGCTGCAGGCTCAACATGCAGCGGAGGAACGCCGCCGGCGTTGTTTGCCATATCGATCTACTCTCTCTACGAGGATTACTGGTTTACTGGGAGGAGGCAGAAATGGCTGCTGGCTTTGGGGAGACCGGGAGAGACGGGGACTGAGGCGCCTATTACGGCTGGGTTTGTGTTGTGGGTCAGTAGGGTTAGTCTAGTACCCCGTTATATAGGGTTTAGGACACAAAATTAGGGTTTCCGCAGATTATGGGCCTTGTGTACGAGACTGGATGATTTAATTTGGCCCATTAGAAAATCACCCTGCTTCTAATGAGTCACTAATCATTTGCTATACATAGGCCGCCGCCAAGCCAAATATACGTATGTCTTTTTGCATGTACACGTACTTTCTACATGCATGGAGTTTTGTCTTTTGTACTCCAGAGCGGTGTCCCGTTTGTAGATTATAAAATGGTGATGGACGTTCATAGATCTGAAACTAACCTTCACTATCTAACGTCCAAAAAAACAGCTTTTGATGTAAAAGGAGAAATGCTGCGATCCTACAAAACTTGTGACTTGTGAGATGACCGTGGACCAACCCATCGTAGATGAGTTTTTGAATTCTGAAATCAAACGCCATATATTTGGGGGATCGGAATGGAGTTGCCATGAGCACCAAATTAATATACTCGATCCACTTTTTCAATACATGCGTCAATATTCACGTACTGTCGGCTCTATCAAATGCAAAAGGTCTTTTTGCACATCTCAAAAAATATGCCACATTCTTTTCTTTCTTTTTTTTTTTTGCTATTGGTGCAGATTTGTTTGCTTTGTTTCGTGAAATCAAGATCAAGAACATGGACATCGACCACCAGAATGCATTTATTAGCATATATCTTATTCTGGATTTTTGAGCTATATTGATATCTTGTGGAAGAACGTATCATGGACAATGACGCATGTGCTACTGACCCATGTCCTCGAAATGTGGTCGGCTTATGTTCCACGCATGAAGTTCCACCATATTTGATGAGTTTCCGTGTCGCAGAGAGAACAAATTTCTGGAGGTCTAGTCATGCATTATATATCTCATCTCGTTAAAATGCAAACCAGACATTTGTTTGTTGAATATATCAAAAAAAAAAAAACTCGACCTGCGGGGGGCAAGGCGCCCCCACGGCATTTTGTTAAGAAGAAGACCTTCTCACATAGGCCGAGAAAACTCCCGAACCCTCCTCCTGACCGTACATAGGGACTCAGCTGGCCTGTGAGCTGTGGCGCGAGTCTATACCATATGCTTTGATCCAAGGAGAAGCGAGGGGATTTTTTTTAACCCAGTCCGGAAATTCATCCCCACTGGGGATCGAACCCGGGACCTGGGAGTTGCCGCTTGGGTGCCTTGACCACTTGGCCAAGACCCTTTGGCGAATGCCATATATCAAGATAATCTGGCAAACCCTGAACAAACTTTATCCACAAAATTGACCTTGAAATCGACATCTAAACACAAAAAGGCTCCAATGGATGGCAAGGATTCACCTCCTAGATCAAATCCAAAAAAAAAAAAAAAAAGATCAAAACCTTCTGCCCTTGTTTTTCAATTTCTCTCGGCCGCCGTATGGATGACCTCATCGAGGTGAGCTCGATACTGTTGGGGGAAGAAGGCTGTGCACTAATATTCATTGATTACCAGATTAAATATTTCCTTTCACTGGCTAAGTGAAAAATCATGATATATTGTGCTTCCAACACTTGTAACAGATAATAAAAGTTCTCAGGAGCCTGGTTTTCCAGTAGTGACACTTGATAATAAGAGGATCTAATTGTATAGGTATCAAGCATTTTAGTCCGTAATTCCTCCCTTTAGTCTCACAAGTCACAACATGTGCATGTATTTTAGATCCAATTTTTTAATGATCTTTCACCAACAACTAGTATAATAATATATGTATTCATCTGATTTCAGGGAGAGGGTAGTCATTTTCTCTACTTTTACATAACATTTAACTATGTGCAGTTGTTCATTAATGGTTATTCATATTTGTTTCATGAAACACCGTTTGTTAGACATCTTTTAAATGGACCTGCTCCGTTCAGCATCAGCATTCCGGCATTTCCGGCATTTCCCCATCAGCTCCGTTCCTCCAAACGGACCAATGCAAAAACCTCCTCTCCGCTCGGCTCCGCCCCGGGTAGCTGCCATGGTCCCACGGCTTCACCAGGCTCGCCACCTTCTCCAGCTTGGCCGTCGGGGCCCACCGTGGCCAGGACCGCATCATGACCATATATATTAGAGAAAATTACCATATATAAACACATGCATGCATTGATTGACGGATCCTAAAGGAGGAGGCCGAGGAGGGGCGGGGGACTTGTCTATTGCTTGGCTTACGCAGCGTTGGGAGAAATACAACTCCCTGCACTTGACAGCATCTGTCATGGCCTGTATAGAATTTTTTTTTTGCGACATCATTTTTTACAGTGCAGAGAGGCTTAGCTTGCCACACTGATGCTTGTGCTTGTCTGTAGGTCTTCCAAATAAAAAACTTGTGCTTGTGTGTAGACCAACTGTGGATTTGAGTCGGTTTTACAACATTTTTTCGGCCCATGAATCCATGTGCACATGGGAACTATATTATTTGAACAACATACTAACTGCTGGGACTATCTTAGATTTACGAGAACAAAACAAACATTTTTATATTAGATGTCGTGTGATACTAAAATTCAAAATTGAACCCTAGTATTTGATTTTAGAAACAAATAAACCCCCAAAACGGAGATAAGGGACAAACTCTAGATTTACACGTCGTGTTGTAACCTTGGTTAACAAAAAATAGTCTGTAACTCTTTTCTTCTGGTGAAAACAAAAATGTTTGGAAGGAAAAGACATTCCATTCAAAATTTCAGAACACACCACTATAATAAAAAGCTCGTGTAGAGATATCTCAAATTAAGAGACAATGTTTGTGACACTTTTTATGGTAGAGACATTCTCTAGAGACATTTTGTAAAGTGCCAATACAAAATTTTGTAGAGTTATTTTTGACACTTTCTAATTGACTTAACTCGTAGAGGCACCATTTGAGTCATATATTTGGTACTCTGGAGATACAATTTGAAGATTTGAGACACATTGATACTACCTAAAACAGTTGAACAATTAATACATATTAGCAAGTTGTGATGTGAGGTTGAGTTGGCTAGTGGAGATGAAAGAAGAACACTTTCTATGAGGTCTTGGGTTCAAGTACTAGTCATGACAGACAATGAGAGCAATATAATATGCCTCTACAGCGCGCTACTCTTTTCGTTTCAGAAGAGGTCAAAATGACACGTCGATCTGTAGAGAGGAACCATAAGGTGGTACGCTCCAAACTCGAATCACATACTATTGCTATAGCGGGCTGTAAGAGCAGCTAGCCGGCTATTGAAAACCTTGGTAGTGCGGCGTTGTGAATGCAACAATAAGTTCATGTGCTTACGTTGTTCCTCTCAGTACTCTTGTGTGCGCGCGCGGTGTGTGAACACCAAGAAAGAAACAGAAGAATGTGTGTGTGAGGCACATCGTAACGTTGCCACTGATCAGGACACAACTGTGTATCCACCTAGCTGCCTGCACCCATGAGGCTCTGCGATCTGCGGATTTACTATGCCACAGGCTTCGCACGCTGCCTCAAGGCATGTCGCCCCCTGTCACCTCGTATCTTCTCCATGAGGTTAGCGGCCTGCAGGCTGGCCGTCTCCACCATGCATGGGATCCAAGGCCTGTAACCTCGCCGTCTCCATGGGCTCGGCAGTATCCGAGTTCGCATTCTCTACCTCTATATATGGCTGCTGCAGGCGCCTACCTCTGATTCGACGGCAGTGTGCCTTGAGAACACGAGGCGTCACATCACACACCACGGGCTTGGGATAGGGTGAAACGATAGCCCATTTTCCCTCTCGATTTAAATTTTCTAGGACAAAAATGAAGGATAAAATAACATGGTTTACAAATGGGGGACAAGAAAAATTTATTCATGCGAAGCTACGCAGAGCAATTAGCAAACAAGCTTACAACAGATGCATATCACGCGGTACCACCAGCCAAGCGGACTACAACACGAAACGATTCGCCCGTCGGCCACCATAAGCTCACCTTGGGGACGATTCTGTCAGTTGTTGTTTACGTTAGGAAACAGCGCGGAGAGCCAAATGTCACGCCAGAGGCAGGACAAGACAGAAGTGCGGGTGGCGTCGTCGGTAGGGAGGCAAAGGATGATGCTCCGCAGGATGTCGTCGGGAAGGCTGGAGAGGCGGTCGTTGGGGTCGAGTTCGTAGATGGGGGCTGCAGGCTCCACATGCAGCGGAGGAACGCCACCGGCATTGTTTGCCATATCGATCTACTCTCTCTACGAGGATTACTGGTATTCTGGGAGGAGGCAGAAATGGCTGCTGGCCCTGGGGGAGACGGGGACTGAGGCGCCTCTGGGTTTGTGTTGTTGGTCACTAGGGTTAGTCTAGTACCCCTTTATATAGGGTTTAGGACACAAGGCTTACGCACTGCTTGGCTTACGCAGCGTTGGGAAAAATACGACTCCCTGCACTTGACAGCATCTGCCATGGCCTGTATAGATTTTTTGTTTTTTGCGACAGCATTTTTTGCAGTGCAGAGAGGCTTAGCTTCCACACTGATGCTTGTGCTTGTCTGTAGGTCTTCCAAAAAAAAGGAAACTTGTGCTTGTGTGTAGACCAACTGTGGATTTGAGTCGGTTTTACAACATTTTTCAGCCCATGAATCCATGTGCACATGGGAACTATTATTTGAACAACATATATACTAACTGCTAGTACTATCAGATTTACGAGAAGGGAAAAAACATTTTTATATTAGATGTCATGTGATACTAAAATTCAGAATTGAACCCTACTCTTTGATTTTAGAAACAAATAAACCCCCAAAACAGAGATAAGGGACAAACTCTTGATTTACATGTCGTGTTGTAGCCTCGGTTAACGAAATGTCTCTATACTACTGTAACTCTTTTCTCCTGGTGAAAAAAAAAAGTTTGGAAGGAAAAGACATTCCATTCAAAATTTCAGAACACATCGCTACTCTTTTCGTTTCAGGAATGGTCAAAATGACATGTCGATTTGTAGAGAGAAACCAGATGGTGGTACGCTCCAAACTCTAAGAATCAAATACTATAGCGGCAGACCCCGTAAAACAGCTATAGCGGGCAGTAGGAGCAGCTAGCCGGCTATTTAAAACCTTGGTAGTGCATCGTTGTGAATGCAACGATAAGTTCATGTGCTTGCGTTGTTCCTCTCAGTACTCTTGTGTGCGTGTGTGTGTGTGTGAACACGAAGAAAGAAACAGAAGAATGTGTGTGAGTGTGAGGTACATCGTAACGTTGCCACTGATCAGGACACAACTGTGTATCCACACGCTGCCTCATGTTGCCCCCTGTCAGCTCAAATCTTCTCCATGAGGTTCGCGGCCTGCAGGCTGGCCGTCGCCTCCATGAATGGGATCCAAGGCCTGTAACCTCGCCGTCTCCATAGGCTCGGCAGCATCCGACCTCGCACAATGGGAGGCGTCACATCACGCACCACGGGGCTCGCGATAGGGTGAAACAATAGCCCATTTGCCCTCTCGATATTGATTTTCTAGGACAAAAACGAACAGGATAACATAACAGGGTTTACAAAAGGGGGACAAAAGACAAATTTATTCATGCGAAGCCACGCAGAGCAATTAGCAAACAAGCTTACAACAGATGCATATCACGCGGTACCACCAGCCAAGCGGACTACAACACAAAACCATTCGCCCGTCGACCACCATAAGCCCACCTTGGAGACGATTCCGTCAGTTGTTGTTGACATTGGGAAACAACGCTGAGAGCCAAATGTCACGCCAGAGGCGGGACAAGACAGAAGAGCCAGGACGATGCTCCGCAGGATGTCGTCAGGAAGGCTGGAGTGGAGGTCATTGGGGTCGAGCTCGTAGATGGGGGCTACAGGGTCCACATGCAGCGCACGAACGCCGCCGAGTCCTGTATGCCGTGGGCAGCACTCGGCAAAGACTTTGCTGAGTGTTTTTTGGGTGTTGCCGAGTGCCAGAGGCACTCGCATTATTTCACCTGTTTCCCGTAGTGATTTGCCATGTCGATCTATCCAAGCTATGGGGACTCTCGCTGCGAGGAAGGATTACTGGTTTACTATAGGGATGGCAATGGGTTGCGTTCGGGTCGGGTGGAGAAAAAATCCATCAAAGAAGAAAAAGTGTTCTGGTCGAAAATGACACTCACACTCACATCCATGGGGAAAATATGTCACACACACCCATGGGGTTTCGGGTGGGTCTCAGGTGCTCATGAGCACCAAATATAGTCGATCGACTTTTTCGATGCATTTGTCTATGTTCACGTACACTCTGCTCTATATCAGATGCAAAGGTCATTATGCACGTCAATTAAAAATATGCCACATTCTTTATTTTTCCCTATTGGTGCAATATTTTTCTTTGTTTCATGAAATCAAGAACATGTACATCGACCACCAGAATGCATTTCTTAGCATATTTCTTATTTTGGATTTTTGAGTTATATTGATATCTTGTGGAAGACAGTAACATCGATGTTGACCCATGTGCTACTGACCCTCCATGCTAGAACACGTGCAATCCGACCGTTGAAATTGCGACAAATAACACAGAATATTTTGTTGAGGTAATAAAAATATATTAAGTTACATAATTTTTGGTACTGGAACTTTGTGATGCTCTACTAAGGGTGTGTTGTCATGGATTCAATAAGTGCTTCTGTCCTGGATTTTTGGAGAAGCTTGTCAAAGGGTTCAAAACCAAACAAATTATGCTTTTCCTCTCGAGAAGCTCTTCTCGACTTTGTACTAGAATCCAAAAGCCACAAAAATGTAGCTTCTTGTGACTTCTCCACCTATTTTTGCATTGATTGCATGAGAGAAGCTATTTTGTCAAACACTTTGAAAAATGCTGCATATAATCTATTTTTTCTAGAGAAGCTGTTTTTTTAGAGAAGCTATTTTTGAAGAATCCCTCCCAAAACGAGGCCTAAATATGTGTATCTGAGATCGCAAAATGATCGGGCAGACCAAACAGACATTGGGCCGTAGAGCCAATTCTCTAACTAATAACCCTTTGAACTGGAGGAAATAAATATTTATTAATGACAAAGCATAATCAGGATTCAGAGATATCATGACACATAATGTAATAGAGCACATGCCATATATATACACTGATGGCGGTGGTGTCCTCAGTCTTGAGCTCATGGACCCTCAACGTAGCCGGCCATCCGAAGGGTGGGCCTGCAGCTGACTCTTTTTCCTTGTCTTCGGATCTCCATTTCAGAACGACGACGTCTCTCAAGACAGCTCACACCTTATAGGCATGTTCTTAATTCGAGAGACTGAGTCGATCAATCAACTGGCCACTGTTTCATGGAAGTTGAACTCATAATGCTGGAATGCATGCGTCCACAGCAGGCTCAACCTGCATATACAAGTAATTTTGTTATTTATTGTAATTTGTAAATTATCAGAAATTCAGAGCTCAGTTTTTTGTGGCAAGGTAGGTTTTTATTTTCGGCAAAAGTGACAAGAAGGTGACATCTGATGAGTTCCCATGTCTCCGAAATGTGATCAGCTTATGTTCCACGCATGAAATAATAGAAGAGAGAACAAACTTCTGGAGGTCTAGACACATGCATTATCCCAACCCA
Source organism: Eragrostis nindensis (assembly GCA_012490785.1). NCBI lineage: Eukaryota > Viridiplantae > Streptophyta > Magnoliopsida > Poales > Poaceae > Eragrostis > Eragrostis nindensis. Next base: position 260,542 of record JAAXCT010000502.1, on the reverse strand, counting down.
TTAAAATGTAATGCAGACATTTTCTGTTGAATGCCATAGATCAAGAAATCTGGCAAGGTGTAACAAACTCTAGGATCTATATATGGTGGTCTACCATCAGTTATGAATCTCATGGATTCTCTCGTTATGTAATGTCATCAGCATATCTGCATGCGGATCCCTCTTTAGATATTCTGGAGCAAAGCAATGGTTATCTTACCACACATGAACAAGACCAGCATAGTATACATTGACTTATCGATCAAGTATTGTAAACTGCCATGTCATGCTATGTCACCTTCAACAGTGCAAGATTTAACTGCAATGCTGTGTTCGAAATAAGATGAAAGTCTCTGAATTTCATGTATGTGACTGTTTTTGCTTCAGATTCTGTCGATGATAATGACACATCATTAGTGCATTTAAAGATATCTAGTCTACCGCTATTTACATCGAGAACACATCTTGTATTGCCATAGTTTTATTCATTGATTACCAGATTAAATAATTTTCTTTCACTAGCTACTACTACAGAACTGCAAATAGGAGACATCACATCACAGACGGGGAACTAGATCCCGTCTGTAATTTAGTGATCACAGACGGGACTTATCAAACTACGTCTCAGATATATTGTTAGCTTCAACTCCAGACCTGATGACTGCCACATCACAGACGGGATTAATGTTTCCCGTCTGTGATATATGGAGGCGGAGTGATCTCAGACGGGATAAGTCTATTTTTTTTATACTCCGTCTGTGGTAACTTGTTGCCCAGACCGGAAAAATTAATCGATTCCAGTTTCCTACGACTCTCGCGTTCGTGTGCCCACCATCCGCATCCAACCAACCTCCTCTATCTCCCCATCACACCCCAACCTCCTCTATCTCCCCATCACACCCCCTGCCTTCCTCCCCGAGATCTGCTCCTCAGCCTCGTCGTCCCCGAGGGAGTCGCCACCCCATGCCTCTCTCCCACATCACCCGCCGCCACTCCCCTCTCTCTCTCGCGCGCGCTCCGTCGTCCTGCTCCCTCCTCTCCCCTCCCGCAAACGGGTGCAGAGCCCACCGCCGTGCCCATCCTCAAAAGCCTCCATACTCTCAAGGGTACCGCTGGCAAAGCCGGCCTTGATGTAGATACGACCTTAAAAACTGAGTTCCAAGCTGAACATCTTGCATAGCACTTGAAAGGCTGGCCAAGACCACGAGTTTGGGTGGATAGATTAAACGAACCAGACTGGGTCCTCCATCAATATTGATCAGTAGTACTTTTTCCGTACTGGGAGGATCCACAAATCACAAGTTCTTCCATCACCCGATTCCGCATCTCAATCGACACACCAAGGGTCATAAGGCTCTATGAGCTTATGCGAACATTGCATAAGGCCTTGTTATCGACAGGCAACAAGCTCTTAATGGGGTCATTTAAAAGAAAAAAAAAGCTCTTAATGGCTGAGCAAGGTGTTTTCTTTTTTGTGATCTGATTGAGTGTGAGCTTCCTTGGATGAGGAAAGCTGATGCCCTCCTCAAGATCATCGAGCAAATGGCAACTGGCATAGCTGGCAACGCGAAGGTTAGGGAACCTAAGTGCTGGAGGGCACAATACTTGATCTCGAGCAGCGAAACATAGTTCCTCAATCCTATCAAGCATAGGTGAGTGGAACCAATTGACAAAGGAGGATTAGCTATCATCATGGCCATCCGATACTCAGGGTAGGAAGGTGACAGAAAACCGGTGAGCGAGGCCAACACTTGGTCGGGTGAGTTATGGCTTGCTGGATTCATATGTTTTCGGTCCTGGAATATTTTGCATTAACTGCTACTGTTGGAGGGGAGGCTAATGAGCTTCCGCTGTGGAGGAACGGGAGGCTGCAGTGGTAAAGTGGTGTCCAGGGGAAGAGGAATTGGATGCGTCGGCGATAGGATTATGTTACGTTGTTATGCATGGAGGGCACCTACATCTTGTGTAAGAGCGAGCGGCTCACATACAACATGCGTGGAGTCATGCGGATCATGCTAGTGAAGGCCAGGCTAGAGTTTATGGCTTCGTTGGGGCTTTAAAACCATCATGTTTCGCTTTGTTCCTTGTTCACTAAGTGCATGCAACACAGCCAAAGGCGTAGGTCATTGTGGTTATTCGTCGCAATAGAAAAATGCTCAAGTTTTGTCTCATTTGTGTGTGTTGTGTGTGTGTGTGTGGGGGGGGGGGGGGGGGGGGGGGGGGTGGTGTTGGCGGTTCTTATGCGAGTAAATTAAATTCATTAATTCCGCAAGCGCACGGATCACTATTGTAGCATTTCACCGGGGAGTATTCCAGGGTTATCGTATTTATATTTCCGCAGGGAAGTAGAGCGAAAGGAAGCTGAATAATAACAACGCATTGCATAATTTGGAGAAAAACAATATATCAACTATACTTGAGACGGGGTCAGGTTTGCATGATAAATAAGGGTTGGCACACACCATCTAATCCGAAGTGATAAAAGAAATAAAAGCGTAGTATACATTTGGGAGAGCAACGAGATAGAGTCTAAACTTTCTATGTGTTTATCTATTATTTACTCTTCCTAGTAGTCAAGTCTACGAAGATTATCTATTCTAGCTAAGCTCATAATACACATACAAGTCATGTCATTTCGGGGCACGCACGTGCTAGGATATGTGAACCGATACTGCTAGTTCATCCTAGGGAACCGTATGCTATAATAAAGACTCTGCCTGTCCAACCCGGACGTGGTGGATTACAGAGACCGGTGTAGCTGTCACATACACTCACGGCTACCATCCTCTGTGGGGTTGGGTGCCTTAACGTGCATAGGCCAAGCTCTAAACTCCATGCTTACAACCCGCCTAGAGGAACTACTCTTGAACGGAGCAGTCCTATCTAAGAATAGAGCACATATTTCACCAAGCGCGGACACCATCTCTGACGGAGGCACTCTCTCGTACTCTTTAGACAACAATCACGAATCCCACAGCAAGACTTCTGTTGGCGGCCGTTAAACCGTGTTTTGACCGCCACCCTACCGGTAAATAAAAGCATAACACCAAGATTTTGTGCGTAGTAGATAGGAATAATGCTACTCCACAAGTTTTGGTGAATATTTGGATGCAGGAGTGAATAATGGAGGAAAGTGGGCCCAGCCAGGGAATTTCCCTGGCCGGCCAGCCCTACCCTAGGCCGGCCGGCCACACCTGGTGGCCGCAGGCCCCGGGCTTCCTCCAGTGGGCTGGAAACTGATCCACAACGCATAATTCAAGACCAGCCCTGCAGATTTGCACCGCCATTGTAGAAGGTGGGCCATTTGGGCCTTAACTTGGCCCCCACTGCAATTCTGCTGACCCTACAAAGAAGCCGACCTTCAGACCGCCTTCAGGGAGTGATCTGGAGCGTCGAGGCAGAAGTCGGTGGCGAACCGACACAGGGGACGGCCGGCCGGCCATCCCCCTAGGCCGGCCGGCCTACTTTGGCACCACCGCCTCTCCAGCTTCGGCCAGCGGGCTCCCACCGCCATGAAGAAGCTATAAATAGGACCCCCCGGCCTCAGAAGCAACTCGCACCTCGCACCTCACACTTCATCCAAGTGTTTTCATTTTCTTGTTTAGTAGTAGCTTTGGGAGTTAGAGTAGAGTAGAGTAGAGTGAGAGCTCTCTCGGGCTTCTGGAGTCTTTTCGGAGTCTTGGTATAGTTCTTTGTATCCTTACTCTTGAGATATTATTTTATTCAATATAATTATATTTAGATTTATCTTTATTTATTTCTTTTAGTAGTTCTTTTCTATTTAGTTTATTTATTCGGTTAAGTAAGTGCTCATATAAGTCTTGTTGTGGGATTCGTGATTGTTGGAGTAGGCAGATACGAGAGAGTGCCTTCGTCGTGATGACGTCGGGTGAAATCTGTGCTTGTTTATTCTTAGATAGGACTGCTCCGTTGATCAAGAGTAGTTCCTCTAGGCGGGTTGTAAGCATGGCGCTTAGAGCTTAGCCTATGCACGTTTGGCACCCAACCCCACGGAGGATGGTAGCCGCGAGTGTATGTGACAGCTACACCGGTCTCTGTAATCCACCACGTCCGGGTTGGACTCAGCAGGATCTTAATTATAGCGGATGGATCCCCAGGGTGAACTAGCAGCATCGGTTGCCCTGGCACTTCCGTGCCCCGAAACGACATGACTTGTATGTGTATGAGCTTAGCTAAGAGTAGATAATCTTTGTAGACTTGACTGCTAGAAAGAGTAAATAATAGATAAACATACAGGTAGCCTTAACTCTATCTCGTTGCTCTCCCAAATGTATACTACAGTTTTCTTTTATCACTTTGGATTTGAGGATGTGTGTGCCACCCATATCTATCATGCCTATCTTACCCCCGTCTCAAGTATAGTTTGATACATTATTCTTTCTCCAAATTATTCAATGCATTGCTACTATTCAGCTCCCTTTTGCTCTACTTTCCTGCGGAAATATAAATACGATAACCCTGGAATACTTCAAGGTGAAATGCTACAATGGTGATCCGTGCGCTTGCGGAATTAATGAATTTAATTTTATCTCATAAGAACCGCCAACAACTTCTAGGGGCACTTACTTAACGGAATAAATAAACTAAATAGAAAAGAACAACTAAAAGAAATAAATAAAGATAAAGCTAAATATAAATATATTAAATAAAAGAAAATCTCTAAAAGAGTAAGGATACAAAGAGCTATACCAAAACTCCGAGAAGACTCCGGAAGCCCGAGAGAGCCCTCACTCTACTCTACTCTACTCTAACTCCCAAAGTAACTACTAAATAAGAAATGAACACTTGGATGAAGTGTGGTGCGAGTTGCTTCTGCAGTCGAGGGTGCTATTTATAGCCTCTCCATGACGGTGGGGCTTATGTAGCCGAATATGGAGTGGTGGGGCCGCCACGCTAGGCCAGCCGGCCAGGTAGGGAGTCCGGCCGGCCGTCCCCTGTGGCAGTTGGCCACCGCCTTGCTCCTGGACGCTCCTGATCACTCCCTGGTGTCGGTCCGAAGGTCGGCTACTTCGTGGGGGCGGCAAAACTGCAGTGAGGGCCAAGTAAAGGCCCTAATGGCCTACCTTCTAGAATGGCGGTGGAATCCGCTGGGCTGGGCCTTCAATTGTGCGTGGTGGACTAGTTTCCAGCTCACTGGAGGAAGCCCGGGGCCAATGGCCACCAGGTGGGGCCGGCCAGCCAGGGATTTCCCCTGGCTGGGCCCACTTTCCTCCATATTTACTCCTGCATCCAAATATTCACCAAAACTTGTGGAGTAGTGTTATTCCTATCTACTACGCACAGAATCTTGGTGATATGCTTTTATTTACCGGTAGAGTGGCGGTCAAAACTTGGTTTAACGACCGCCAACAGGGGGCATCTATCAGGAGTACCCCACAAGACGATCCATGGAGGCCCACAACCCCAAGACGAACGATCGATGTCGGATCAGGGACACGGCGTTCCAACCGCGATGGTCGGGAGCCCGGCACGTAGCGTCCCTGAGAGTGCATCTAGGCCCCTTATTATGGTTTTGTGTGATTGACGTCAAAACGATCCAAAAGGACTAATGTGGCAATTGGAGATGTGTTCAGCTAGGTCTCAAGAAGGAGAATCAAACATGTCTTTTTCATGAAGTGCTACATTGGAAATATTCAAAGAAAGTTGGCAACATACACTCAGGCCCTGTTTGGAACAAAGGAATGAAAAACACAGGAACAGGAAAAAACACAGGAACGAAGAAAACACAGGAAATGGAAAAGTGAGAAAACCGCAGGAATCCAAAACAGAGGAAAGGATGATTTGAGATGTTTGGAATGTAGGAATGGAAAACACAGGAACTAAATGAATTATAGCTAAATAGAAAAATTTAAAAGGAGCCAATTAATTAGTATTCAAATTAGTTAACGCTCGACACCTTTAACTACTCGCTTTATGTCTTACTGTTAGCTATTCCTGTATGGCCTTTTGCTACCACCAAAGCGCACATGTGCACATGAGCTCACGTCAATTAGGTTAAGGCTGCACATAGCTCATCTCAATTAAATGGGGACATTCTACAGCCAACGCAAGAAGCAAAGCAAAGGAAATTTTCCTTTAGCTCCAACCTCATGCTATATTTCCTACGTTTTGTGAAGGAAAGCATTCCTTTCCTCTGGAAAGGAATTAATCATTCCTCCATTCCAAACAGCAAGTTCAGGAAAAATTCCTATGGAATGGATTCCTATAAAATTCCTTTGAATTTCCTTTGTTCCAAACGCCCCCTCAAAGGCCGTTATTGACACCGTTTTAATTTTATTGAGTGTAGGAATGTCGTACTATCAAGAGGGGTGTAAATCATTGATCCACAGATGCCATAGGACCTTTTGGGTGATACAAAATTTCTTAGAAATGAGTTTGAGTGGATGGCTAAAAAGTGAGCAAACAACAAAGGCCCACCGGACTATCCAGCTCTGTACCGGACTGTCCGGTAGAGCCTGCCTTCGCCAAGACTAAGTCCCAGGCTGGACTGTCCCGCAATACGTCGGACTGTCTGGCAAGCCCTAACCTCGCCAGAACCAAGTACCCACCGGAGTGTCCGGAAGTTTACCGGATACTCCGGTAAGACCTATTCATGAGCATAACGGTTCGATTTTGGAGGCTCCATATAAATACCCACTCAACTCCAATGGTCACTCTCTCTTGCCCACTTGCTAGAACACGCCCCAAAGCTTCTACTCTCCCTCTCCACTCTCTCAAGGCCAAGATTCGTGAGATCCAACCTAGAGATTGTGTGAGAGCCAAGATTCGAGTTCCTAGCATCCGTTCCACTCTAGAGCATCTTATGACATCCTCATCTTGGTGATTTGCACTTGTTACTCTTGGAGCTTTGCTCCTAAACGGCTAGAGGTTTCCCGGAAGCTCCCAATTCGTGTGGTGAAGCTCCGGGAAAGTTTGTATTACCCCCCTCGCAAGAGAAATTGATAGTGAGCAACTTGTGCTTGATCTTTGTGATCGCTTGAGTGAGGAAATGAGTTGGAAGAGACTCGGTCCTTTGTGGACTCCTCAACGGAGACGTAGGGCACTTCGTGGGCCTGAACTTCGAGAACAAATCGTGTGTCTCTTGTGCTTGATTTACTTGTTCTTGTTGTTCATACTTGCACTTGTTGTTTTCCTTCATATATCACTAAATTGCTTCGATCTACTTGAGTACTTGTTTGCTTTCTCATATATTGTGTAGATTCACTTAATAGCATCTATACAAGTCTTTTGATTCAATTAGAATTGCTAGAAGCCCTGCTGTTTTTGAATTTCGCGGATTTAATCCCAGGGCCAGACTGTCCGGCACAATACTGGATACTCTAGTAGTTCCAGGGCCGGAGTATCCGGCAGTGTACCGGACTATCCGGCAGGACTAACAGTTTGATTAAGTTTTAATTGCAGAAGTTTTTAGCATTGCCTATTCACCCCCCCCCCCCCCCCCCGCGCCCTCTAGGCAACTTTCAGTCCCCACCAGCCGACACCTAGCGTCTCCGGGCTTGGCGCAAGCCGAGACTATCGAGCGTTGGTGTCAGCGTCTCCCGGAGCGAGTGGCTGGTCGAAGCATCGGGACACACCGACTGACCATCCCCGCACCTTGGCGAGGAGAACATCATTGCTCTTTTCGTTTTCCAGGGCGCAGCTCGACCACCGCACGGGCCACCCGACCTCCACCAACGAGGTCAGGAGGCCTCCAACCTGTTGTTGGTGTATCGAACCAACAATACTAGTCAATGCTACACCTTCGCATAGAAAATCGATGGTAGCACAGATTGACACAAAGAGTTATACTAGTTCGAGCCTCCCTACATCCTGTGGCGAGCTATGAGTTCGTGTTCCTCATGGAGAGCTTACAAGGGGGTGGATGCATGCTAGGGAAAGGCTCTTAGTGAGCCAGCTACGCGCGCGCGCCTGTGTGTGTGTGTGTGTGAGAGAGAGAGAGAGAGAGAGAGAGAGAGAGAGAGAGAGAGAGAGAGAGAGAGAGAGAGAGAGAGAGAGAGTACAAGTATGTGTGAAGAATAAGACTACTAGAGTTACATAAGGGGTTACAAATGAGCAAAGTATCATCTAGCCCCACAACAGGGCTCCTCACTCCTTCGGAGTAAGGTTATAAAATTGGCTGGTGGGTCCCTAGACTAAGTCGGTGTCGAGTCTGGTCGTGGTCGGCAGCTTGGCGTGGTCGGGGATGCGCGTTCTACCTTGTGGCTTCTAGAATATTCCAGAGGACTTTGGTGCAGTCCGGAGGCCACCAGACAGCTGGCACCGAGTTGGCTTCTTGTAGGTTCCACCTTGTGGCTTCCGGAGTAACAGCTGTTGTCTGGCTGGCTTCTGGCTAGCGTTCCTTCGTGGTGAAGGAACCGGGACGCAATCGAGTGCGTCTCAAGGATCCCTCGGTTGGCGGTATGGGCTCTTGATTATGGATGTCGTCGGCTGGTCGATCGTCGTCATTGCCGTCCAGGGGGTGGCCGCCTGGTCGGAGGCCTCCCGACTCGGGCGGCCCGCGTGGTGTTGAAGTCGTATATGTCTACAAGAAGTGTAATGAGTGTTATTCCTGGCCGTGTCTGCAGGGTTGTAGGGGCGGTCTGGTCCTATCCCCTGGTGCGCCGCTGGCGCCGGGGAATGCCGCAACCGGGGTTCACCTGCCTTGGCACGTGTCAATGCTGGTGGCGCTACGTGTTGGTTGCAGCGGCCGGCACGTGCCTCGCCAACGATCTGCGTGGCTGTGGGCTGGCATGCATATTCTCCCAGGTCGGACGCCCAACCTGGGTTGCTGACGTGTTTGTGGACTAACTTGTGGGGTACCCCGGAAAATGTTCCCCACACCTGCCGACCACCCTAGAGGGGATAACGATGACGACTGGACAAATTAACGACATCAACAATCGATGGAGCCTTGGGGCGTACACCTCTTGCCCCGGTTCCTTCCTCCCGAAGGATCGCCACGAGAAGCCAGCTGGAGCTAGCCCGACGCCAGACGTCCGGAGGCCTCCAAATCGCTCCGGAGGGCTCTGAAATTCTCCGAAGCCGCAGGAAGGATCACGCGTCCCCGACCACGATGAGCTTCAGACCATGCCCAGACTCGACACAGCAACTACTTAGACTAGTGTTGACGGTCCTTAGAGCAAGAATTTTACCGTCAATTACCTTCATAAAAGAATTAAAATGAACACCAAACATAGTGGTAGGAGTTTATTACTAATCAATTCCACAAGTGTTGGTGAATTTGTGAGTGCAGCTGCATTTCTAGGAAACCGGGGAAAAGGAAGCATAAAAGGCCCACTCTGCAAACACCGAATTCCCCCGTCATAAGGAAATCTCCCCAAAAGCCCAATATCAAGGAGATATGAAGAAAGATCATCCCTTGGAGATCCTCAACAATGGCAAGGATATATGGATCCACCAAATCAACCCATACCATATTCCAAAGAGGACACCACTCCGAGAAATCAGCATCGGCAGCCGACCAAGATATGGATCAAACGTCCTATGAAACTTAACCAACTTGGGCCATAGCACCAAGATCACTCAATAGGACATCAAGGAGGACCTCTCGGCAAAAGCCCAAGACCAAATGGGCCAAGGGGGGGTCGGCCGACCCCAAACCCTGGGTCGGCCGACCTGCTACAGTGGCCCCAGCAGCCCATCTTTTTATGGCGGTTCCCCACCGACGTATCAAGGTCGGTTCTGCCTGCAATCAATGCCACCGACCTAAGGAACCGCCTCAATTCCACCGCCTATGGAGGGCTATAAATAAAGGGGTACCCCCCTCCTCTCAAGACACACAAGAAGGAGAGCCTCATTCCACCCCAAAGGGCCTAGAGCCCCTTGTACACTAGTAGAATAGGGAGAGAGTAGGGTAGGAGAGAAGGGTAGTCCTCCCCTTGTGAGGACTTTGCCCAAATCTTGTACCTTGGAGGATACTTATTCATAGTGAAGTGTTCTTCGTTCGTTCATCGTTCGTTCGTCGTTCGTTCATCGTTCATCGTTCGTTCGTCGTTCGTTCATCGTTCGTTCGTCGTTCATCTTCATTACAAGTGAGTATTCTTGATCTTCTATTGGATTGAATATTTCTATTCTAGTATAAGTTCTTCTTTTACTTGCTTGCATGATCATCGTTCCATTCAAGTAAGCATTTAGAGGCGGAATTTATCTTTAGTCTTGTGAACTAGAATAGGTCCGGCAGCTAGGATTTGATTGCCTTGTTGTCACGTGACCTTGGGACTGGCATAGGGACTTAATTGCTCTAGTGTCGCGTGTCCTAAGAGAGAGTCGCCGGTAGGTGGTGACAGCCCTACTTGCTTAATCCTCTCTGTTCTAGTGAATTGACTTCTTGGAATCGGTCTGGCAGCGAAGACTTAATTGCTTTGTTGTCACGCGACCCTAGGACTGGCCTAGGCACCTAATTGCCCTAGTGTCACGTGTTCTAGTAGGGGGGTTTGCCAGTAGGTGGTGACAGCCCTGCTGTGTTTACTCTTCCTTATTCCAGATAGAACTTCATCCATAGGGATCCTCTCTACCCATACCTACCATCCTTCTTTGTGTCCTTGGACCAACTAGACTAGTAGATAATTCCACTCCGTTCCTTTGGGATAATATAAATAACGATACCCTTGAATACTCACGGGTGAAGTGCTACAACGGTATTCTCCGTACGCTTGCGGATTTATCTGTGACGTTAAGAAATACCAACAAGCATTTCTGGCGCCGTTGCCGGGGAACGGTTGTTGCTTTTGTCTTCGAACCTAGTTGGTCCTCGTATTGTATCCTTCGAAAAAAAAAAAAAATCTTTCTTTTGTTTTTCTTTCCATCATCAAGCTTCCACCATCTATCCTTCCTATCCTATCCCCATCATCACCTATCCAATTAAAAGAAAATACCAAAAACATCTATCATGGAGCCAGAACCTACAATCGAATCATTTTCTGCTCCAAGGCGAGAGTTCTTTGAGCCACCATCATCTTCAAAACCTATTTCCTCTTCTGGCTATCAAATCCACCCCGCCTTTATAACCATGGTACGGAAACGACCCTTCTCTGGACTTGAGCATGAAAATCCGTATCACCATCTGCGAGAGTTCGAGCACTTGTGTTCATGCATCGTGATCGAAGGCATGTCACAAGAAACAGTGAAATGGAAGTTGTTTCCTTTCTCCCTTCAAGATAAAGCGAAACAATGGTACATATACATACTTGCAGTCGGAAGCACGTACGGTGATTGGGAAAAGCTTCGAGATAAATTTTGCTTAGCCTTCTTTCCCTTATCCCGCGTCGTTGCCCTCCGTGAGGAAGTTCTCAACTTTCGTCAGAACGAGAAGGAGTCTGTAGGTGCGGCCTGGGCTAGGTTTTCCTTGCTAACTCTTTCCGGCCCAAACTTGTCTATTCCCGACCACATGTTATTGCAACACTTCTATATGGGTCTAGACAAGGACTCCGCCCTATACCTTGACATCACCGCTGGAGGGTCTTTTGCTACCAAAACCCCGACAGAAGGAAGAGCGCTCCTAGAACTTATCCAAGAAAACTCTTCCTATGTTGATGATCTGAAAATGCCTCTCCAAGAGTCAAGCCATGAGGAGCCCTCAACATCCGAGTCAAACCTTACATCGACCACATCCCAAGATTCGCCTGTTGAGCCCTCTCCTGTACCAAGAACAATGAAGGAGGAAGAAGAAATTCAACCTCTTGAGTTCCCTTTATTCGAGGAAGATCTTTCTGATGATTATGGAAACACCTCGAACTACACTTGGGAAAAGATGCCTCCTACTCCTCCCGATCCTCTCAAGGAACCATTTCTCAAGGAGGACATGAAGGCAAGTCTTGGAAAAACCTCTCTCGCTACCACTACCACTCAAAATCCTTTGGCGAAACCTCATATCAATCATGAACCACTTGAGTTCTCGGACGAATACAAGGAATATCTTGATAAACAATCTCAAAATCCTTCAAACTATACTTGGATCCCGAAGCCTACGCCACACCTTCCTCGTTTTGATCCTAATAGCAAACCTTGGAAATCCTCTTCTGCCTGTCACCCAAAACATCGAATAGTGCAGCCTCCTGATCCAGAGCAGAATCCACTTGAGGAAGTTAAGATTGTATCATCTTTTGTACCTACCAAGCCTGCTTTGTTTGAGGACATAGAGCTTTCCATCAAAAGAGAGGATGAGTTGGAAGAAACTTTTCACCTATCCAAAACCGTACGGCCTTCACCATCACTCGATCTTGAGCCTCTTCCCCCTATCCCTCCATACGCCGTTCTTGTTGGTGATCAAGAACCTCTTGATAAGAAAAACTTCCAGGCTATGGACATTCTTGAGGCGTCGACTCTAGTGCATGAACAACATGAAACTTTGCTTGAGGATAAGAGCTTCTTTCTTGAAAACCCACAAGACTCATGCTCATATGATCCTCCTCTAGAGTCAATAATCATCGGTGCCAAAACCATGCATGAGCTCTGCAACCTCCATAAGGCTTCCTTTTGCTATTTGTTCTTTAGGATGGTTGTAGATGCTTTCATTTATCATAAATATTGCAAATATCGTGGTTGTGTATTGGCACTAACCTTGCAGACATTCTCCGGAGACACATCATCAAGCCAAACATGACGGAGAAAAGTCTTGCTCGTCAGACTCAAAATGACGATGCCCTTGCCGACAGGATAACCGGAAGTATCTCTTTTGTTGCCCTTCTTTACTTGATAAAATTTAAAATATAAAAAAAAAATTTCAATACAAAAAAAAAAAAAGAATTATATGAATAAACTAGGCGCTTTTATCTCCCGTTCAAACATATAACGCGCCTTGAGTTATTTTGTCATATTCATTAAACTAAGGCTCACCGGTCTTTAACCCCGGTAGAGTCCTTTTTATTTCCATATCCTTTTGTTTGTTTTGAAAAAAAAAAAAAAATAAGCCAGGTACAAGAACAAGTGTGGGGGAGACCTCCTGTCCTTCATCAAGCACACATTAGAGATCTCCCACCAACACGATGCACAACATCGCACCAATCAACACGCAAATGAGTGGAGCCATCGGGACTAGAAGACAAAGATCAATACCCCTCTTGGTCTCCACTTCATCCAACGCGACGGTTTGCGCATTCTACCCTACTACTCTCTCTCCCTAACTCATGAGTTAAAATAATCTTATGATTCAATCACTAAAATTTAACTCAGTTTTAAACCAAGCATGATTTTCCCTCAACAACATGCTTCTTTCTGGTTGGCCTGCATACTCTTTATTCCTCGCATCATGCTCTGTTGCTTGTGAACACACCAATCTCTTAGGACCCCATGTTTATCTAAGTTGTTGGCAAATGTGATATGGTTGGATGAGAGGAATCTTGCTTCTTCTGTATTGAGTGCTTGGGAATTTATCTTGCAAAATTTAAAAATCCATAGCTTTGCACTCCTCAATGATCTCATTTTCCCACCAGAGCCAAATAATGATCACATTGAAAACCCCTACAAAATGCTGCTTGTTATTGCTTTGAGCTTTGTCAAATTGTGTGACCCTTGTGAGATGCTTGTCATATTTTCTTGATCAAGAATCACGTACACACACCACCTTCACTCATCCACCAAATAATTATTTCATCATGCCACATCCACGTGCTAACTTCTACACTGGAAGTTAGCAACACCATTCCCATCCATCCATCCATCCATCCACCAAAATAAATACTCCATCACTTGTTGTTGATGTCTCTCTCCAAACATTCTTGCAAAAAAGAGACATGGCTATCGGAAAAAAAAAAAGAGAGTTGAAAAAAAAAAAGAGAAGAGAAAAAGAATGATCATATGCATGAGCAAGAATAAAAGAGAGACATGCTCGAACATGTTGAGCATGATTTAAAAAAAAAAAAAAAGAGAGAGAGAGAGAAAAAGAAAAAAAAAAGAGAAGAGAAAAGAAAAGAAGTGATAGCCATGTTCTCAAAAGAAAATCAATCATGAGAGGGACATCATCGCATCAAGGAGTATCCATCTCATTCTATCTTCCACACACATATCCACACACATGCACATTCTTGATCAGATTGTATGGCTTGTTTTCTCTTTTGGATCCATTCTTTGACTTAGCAATATAAGTGATGCAAGTATGCTCCTTTTCATCCCTACCAAGCTCCACATAAAGCCTTACATAGAAGTAGGATGAAAAGAGGCAACCCATTGCCTTGGTGAGGAATCATACACATTGAGCGATCCGAGAGTTATCATTCGAGGAGTACAAGCTATGTTCTTCTTTTGAAAATTCTATCAAAAACCCAAGTTACTCAACAGGGGAGTAATGATGACTTGAATCAAGACCGTTCCATTCCTCAACCGCCCAAGATGACATGGTAGACACATCAAAGTTCACAGGTGCAGGTATGGCTTGGAATAACTTGTATGCTAGCATCATACCAAAGGGAGTTTTGTTCCACCTCAGTCCTTCAACTTTACTCGAGGACGAGCAAAGGCTAAGTGTGGGGGAGTTGTTGACGGTCCTTAGAGCAAGAATTTTACCGTCAATTACCTTCATAAAAGAATTAAAATGAACACCAAACATAGTGGTAGGAGTTTATTACTAATCAATTCCACAAGTGTTGGTGAATTTGTGAGTGCAGCTGCATTTCTAGGAAACCGGGGAAAAGGAAGCATAAAAGGCCCACTCTGCAAACACCGAATTCCCCCGTCATAAGGAAATCTCCCCAAAAGCCCAATATCAAGGAGATATGAAGAAAGATCATCCCTTGGAGATCCTCAACAATGGCAAGGATATATGGATCCACCAAATCAACCCATACCATATTCCAAAGAGGACACCACTCCGAGAAATCAGCATCGGCAGCCGACCAAGATATGGATCAAACGTCCTACGAAACTTAACCAACTTGGGCCATAGCACCAAGATCACTCAATAGGACATCAAGGAGGACCTCTCGGCAAAAGCCCAAGACCAAATGGGCCAAGGGGGGGTCGGCCGACCCCAAACCCTGGGTCGGCCGACCTGCTACAGTGGCCCCAGCAGCCCATCTTTTTATGGCGGTTCCCCACCGACGTATCAAGGTCGGTTCTGCCTGCAATCAATGCCACCGACCTAAGGAACCGCCTCAATTCCACCGCCTATGGAGGGCTATAAATAAAGGGGTACCCCCCTCCTCTCAAGACACACAAGAAGGAGAGCCTCATTCCACCCCAAAGGGCCTAGAGCCCCTTGTACACTAGTAGAATAGGGAGAGAGTAGGGTAGGAGAGAAGGGTAGTCCTCCCCTTGTGAGGACCTTGCCCAAATCTTGTACCTTGGAGGATACTTATTCATAGTGAAGTGTTCTTCGTTCGTTCATCGTTCGTTCGTCGTTCGTTCATCGTTCATCGTTCGTTCGTCGTTCGTTCATCGTTCGTTCGTCGTTCATCTTCATTACAAGTGAGTATTCTTGATCTTCTATTGGATTGAATATTTCTATTCTAGTATAAGTTCTTCTTTTACTTGCTTGCATGATCATCGTTCCATTCAAGTAAGCATTTAGAGGCGGAATTTATCTTTAGTCTTGTGAACTAGAATAGGTCCGGCAGCTAGGATTTGATTGCCTTGTTGTCACGTGACCTTGGGACTGGCATAGGGACTTAATTGCTCTAGTGTCGCGTGTCCTAAGAGAGAGTCGCCGGTAGGTGGTGACAGCCCTACTTGCTTAATCCTCTCTGTTCTAGTGAATTGACTTCTTGGAATCGGTCTGGCAGCGAAGACTTAATTGCTTTGTTGTCACGCGACCCTAGGACTGGCCTAGGCACCTAATTGCCCTAGTGTCACGTGTTCTAGTAGGGGGGTTTGCCAGTAGGTGGTGACAGCCCTGCTGTGTTTACTCTTCCTTATTCCAGATAGAACTTCATCCATAGGGATCCTCTCTACCCATACCTACCATCCTTCTTTGTGTCCTTGGACCAACTAGACTAGTAGATAATTCCACTCCGTTCCTTTAGGATAATATAAATAACGATACCCTTGAATACTCACGGGTGAAGTGCTACAACGGTATTCTCCGTACGCTTGCGGATTTATCTGTGACGTTAAGAAATACCAACAACTAGCTCACCTGCAAGATTGTAACCTCACCCCTATGATTATAAAGGGGTGAGGAGCTCCACTTGGAAAAGGGTTCGCACACGAGCTCTTGGCCACTGGATGCCATTTTCACACTTTCATGTAACCTCCCTTGTAACCTCAAGTAGTCTTCTTCTTCACACACACTGTAACGCACGCACTCACATAGCCGGCTCACTAGGAGCCTTCCCCTAACTTGCATCCACCCTCTTGTAAGATCCAAGAGCATAGGTTCTCATGAGAAACACGAACTCAAAGGCTCGCCACTGGACATAGGGTTGTTATCCTCTAGGAGGTCCGAACCAGTATAACTCTTTGTGTCAATCTGTGCTACCATCGATCTTCTACGGAGGTGTGACACTGACTAGTACTATTGGTTTGATACACAGACTGTGTGTGTGTGTGTGGAGCCACCTGTTCCAACACAATGCACCTGCCCCTTCACATGATACCTGCCCCACCAGTTAGATCGATAGGACTCAAAGCCCCCTTCTTAAAAGCCTCCATAGTATCGTAAATCTGTTAAAACCAACCTTGATGTAGATACGTCTACAAAACCCGATCCTATAACCCGTGGCTCACTGTCTGTTCATTGGTTCATGATTTAAGTTTGATTTGTTCATCCAACTTCCCTTGCTTTTCCAACGCAGCAACACTACAGAAGTTTCATCTGTTCTACTGTCCCCATTCCATCTGTTTCATCCACTGCATACTCTCATCTAATTATTTTGTTGTTCTTCGTATTTTGTAAATTATCAGAAATTCAGAGCTCAACTATTTTGGGTTTTTTCTGCAAATTGGGCTGCAGCTCTCGTCAGGTAAATCTGAATTATTGCAGAGAGAACTAATATTCTTGAGGCCTATATGGCCATTTTATCGCCACCATTTTTTATCAAACGATCATTTTCGTAGCTATCTATCTCTTACATGAAGCAGCCACATGCCCTTCCACGATCAATTGAGTTGAGCAGGAACACCATTCTATCTCCTATGGCACAAGATGCATGACAGTGAATCTGCATAAGTCAAAATAGGGAGAAAAGCATGGCAATAACCATACACACTACCGGAATCGCCTTCTTTGCCGAGTGCCTAGGGCACTCGGCAAACGCCCCAAAACACTCGGCAAAGTGCACACGGGGAGAGGGTACACGGCAAAGGCCACCTTTGCCGTGTTTTTTTTGTCAGGCACTCGGCAAAGCGTTTGCCGAGCGTCTAAGGTAGACACTCGGCAAAAAAAGTGGACGGCCGTGGACGCCGTTGACGTGACGGCGAAATGCTTTGCCGAGTGTTAGCCAAGACACTCGGCAAAGATTTGCCGAGTGACCTGGGTACCCCTGATAGCCCCCCCCCCCCCCCCCCCCCCCCCCCCCCCCCCACACACACACACAAATCAGACAGAGCATTTTTCTATGGTGACGAATAACCACAATGGCCTACGCCTTTGGCTGTATTGCACGCACTTAGTGAACAAGGAACAAAGCAAAACATGATGGTTTTAAAGGCCCAACGAAGCCATAAACTCTAGCCTGGCCTTCACTCGCTTGATCCGCATGACTCCATGCATGTTGTGTGTGAGCCGCTCGCTCCTACACAAGATGTGGGTGCCCTCCATGCATAACAACGCAACATAATCCTATCGCCGACATATCCAATTCCTCTTCCCCTGGACACCACTTTACCACTGCAGCCTCCCATTCCTCCACAGGGGAAGCACATTAGCCTCCCCTCCAAGAGTAGCAGTTAATGCAAAATATTCCAGGACCGAAAACATATGAATCCAACAAGCCATGACTCACCAGACCAAGTGTTGGACTCAGTCACCGGTTTTCTGTCACCTTCCTACCATGAGTATTGGACGGCCATGATGACCGCTATCCCTCCTTTGTCAACTGGTTCCAGTCACCTGTGCTTGATAGGATTGAGGAACTATGTTTCGCTGCTCGAGATCAAGTATTGTGCCCTCCAGCACTTAGGTTCCCTAACCTTCACGTTGCCAGCTATTCCAATTGCCATTTGCTCGATGATCTTGAGGAGGGCATCAGCTTTCCTCATCTAAGGAAGCTCACACCCAATCAGATCACAAAAAAGAAAACATCTTGCTCAGCCATTAAGAGAGTTTTTTTTCTTCTTTTGAATGACCCCATTAAGAGCTTGTTGCGTGTCGATAACAAAGCCTTCCGCAACGTTCGCATAAGCTCATAGAGCCTTATGACCCTTGATGTATCGATTGAGATGCAGAATCGGGTGATGGAAGAACTTGTGATTTGTGGATCCTCCCAGTACGGAAAAAGTACTACTGATCAATATTGATGGAGGACCCAGTCTGGTTCGTTTAATCTATCCACCCAAACTCGTGGTCTTGGGCAGCCTTTCAAGTGCTATGCAAGATGTTCAGCTTGGAACTTAGTTTTTAAGGTCATATTTACGTCAAGGCCGGCTTTGCCAGCGGTACCCTTGAGAGTATGGAGGCTTTTGAGATGGGACCTTCACACACACACACACACACACACACACACACACACACACACACACACACACACACACACACACACACACACAAGGAGAGAGAGAGAGAGAGGAGAGAGAGAGAGAGAGAGAGACGCGAATGAGTCAGAGTCATGAGCATTTGTCTATGGTGACGAATAACCGTGGTGACCTACTACGCCTTTTGTTGTATTGCACTTAGTGAACAAGGAACAGAGCAACATATGGTGGTTTTAAAGGACCGGTGAAAGGCAAAGATGCCACAAACTCTAGCATGGTCTTCACTTGCATGATCTGCATGACTCAACGCATGTTGTCTGTGAGGCGCTCGCTCCTACACAATGGCGCCCTACTTGCATACTAGCGCAACATAATCCTAGTTATCACTGACAAATCTACAACAACCGTTTCCCTCAACACCGCTCTACAGCCGCAGCCTCCCGTTCCTCCACGACAGAAGCTCACTCGCCTCCCCTCCACCCGATCCCAACAATCGTTGCAAGGTCAATGACTGTGGTGGCGCATCGGTCGTGAGAAAAGTATTATTTGTGAGTTGTTACAATACTAGTAGTCAAGCCATCCTCACTAAATGCTCATTTTTTGTGTTCCAATGGGTTTTCTGAGGATATGTTTTGTACACAAAACACATTGTTTTTGCAGTGTAAGGATTGGATCACAATCTTCCTCCCCATGATTTGTGGCCATGGTCAATGGTAGCAGTTAATATAAAATATTTAGGACCAGAAACATATGTATCCAACAAGCCATAACTCACCCGACCAAGTGTTGGATCCGCTCGCTGGTTTTCTGTCACCTGCCTCACAGTTGATAACAGAAACATAGTTCCTCAATCCTATCAAGCACAGGTGACTTGAACCAGTTGGCAAAGGAGGGGAAGCGATCACCATGGCTATCGGATACTTGGGGTGCAAGATCAAGTGTCGCCCCCTCCTACACTTAGGTTCACTAACCTTCGCGTTGCCAGCTATGGCAATTGCCACTTGCCTAATGATTTTGATGAGGGCATCATCTTTCCTTGTCCAAGGAAGCTCACCCTCCAACAGCTCATGAAAATAGAAAACACCTTGCATGCCTTGCTCTCGCCTTGCCCAGCCATTAAGAACTTGTTACTTGTGGATAACAAGGCCTTCCGAGAATTCGCATAAGCTCAGCGAGCCTTATGACCCTTGGTGTATCGATTGAGACACGGGATGGAGTGATGGAAGAACTTGAGATTGTGGATGCTCCTAGTATGGAAAAGGTACTACTGTTCAATACTGATGGAGGACCCAGTCTAGTTCGCTTAATCCATCCACCCAAACTCATGGTCTTGGGCTATGCAAAATATTCTACTCGGAACTCAGTTTTTAAGGTCGTGATGATTGATTCTTAGAGCTAAGTTTACTAACCTTTTTTTTTTTACCAAAATGTGCAGACTACTAGGGTTAACAATATGCACTGCCACAAGAATTAGTGATTGCATGATGAAAGGTAGCGTGTTCAGAACTTTATGACACATAATAAACGGCATTTCCATACTAATGTGGTCGTTCAACTGGGATAACCAACTTCATCTTAAGCATACATGCCATTGCTTGTGTTGAGGTTACAATGGTGCAAACAATAGGTATGTACTACTATACATTCCTTGCATAATTTAAGCCTCCAAGCTTGGCTCTACACACGTGCCAGCTAAAGCTGATTTAATTTTGCTGGACACATGCATGATGTTGTGGTACGCGCACTCTGAGCTCCAGGATCTCACACACAACTTCGTACACATGCCTGATATTGTTCCAGAATGACACTATGTGCAACTCTGCAACAACAAATAAGAGCATCTCATAGAATATGTTAATAGGCACATTGTGTCCCGTTCATTGCAATACGGCACGTATGATCTACTTATCTTACCTTAATCTAGCCTAAATAATTTCAGTCATTAATTAGATCTTCTGGTCTTTTTTCTCTTCATGAAGAGGGGCTTGCAATCCCACACACACCACACTTCATTAGGGAGTAGGATTTTGAATTCAGAGTTGAAAGGTGAACTAACCTATTACACACTCGCACACATGCACACATGGAGCTTAGAGTTAGATAACTAACCATCCAAATTGTAGACTAAAAAAATAAAAGCTACGCGAAGGTCTTCACAAAAGGATTTTTCTTGTTGTAATTCCTCCAAAGAGTGAGTAAATTTTCTTATCCAATAAAATGACTTCTCAATCCTACAACGCAAGTTCTATTTATTTAATATATGTTATCCCTTTGGATTTAAGTCCTTTCATTTTTCTTTGAGAATTATATGTTTCAAACAGGCCTGAGACGAGAAAAGAGGTTGTGTCGAATTAGGCCTGAAATGCGAAAAGAGACTCCATTTCTTGTTCTGGTCCGTTTTGCACTTTTTGTAGTTTAGCTCGTTCAAAACAACAGTGAAGAGAGTTTGTCAATCAGGCATGATGTGTTTGTGCATTCCACGTTGAAATGTCGAGAACTGACTGCATGGTGCCTTGTCCAACTGAATTTTTGTGAATTACATTTATCCACTGCAGAAATGATTTCTTGTTGTTGTTCAGCCATGTCGCCGCATAGCCAGTGTTTCCAATCTCGTTTTTTTTTAAAAAAAATACCGGACAAAGGCGATATAACGAAATTAATTGACGAAATTTGGTCGGTTTCGGTCCGAATTTTTTCAAAATTTGAATAAATTTTGATTAATTTTTTCAAAACCAGTCCGAAACCGGCGGGTAACACCAAATACCGGTATAACCGAAATTCAACAAAATTCGTGGAATTTCGGCCGAAATTTTATTCACTGCGCATAGGGGTGGAAAGTGGATACGGATAATCCGTAATATCCGATATCCGTATTCGCTAAAACGTAAATGTGGTACCAAATTTGCCATTCAATTAATGATTTTACACTATTCGAATTCAATAAAAAATATGGATGAGGATATGGTTTGAGGTTTTGACATCAGATATCCGACATATCCGTATTTGTATTCGTATCCGTCACTATATCATAAATATACCCTTATATTATATCAAAGATATTATAAAATTAATTCAAGTTTGATGTGAACTGGTGTAGACTATGCGGAATAACGTTATTAAAAATAATCTAGAGAGAAAAAAGTGTAGTAGTTATCTTAACAACATAGAAATTTAGATGTATCCATATCCGTCCGAATTATAGTGACATTCGCTTTTGTATTCGCATTCGTTTAATATCCGATCCGTATTTGTATTCGAAAACATCTATATTCGTATACAAATATGGACACAGACATAGAAAGGCACTATCCGATTCGTATTGGATCCGTTTCCACCCCTAACTCTGCGGAGAGCGCACCACCCTCCATCTCCTACCGTGACGCTCAACGCGTTCATACACACTGCAGACGAAATATCGGAGACGCGGAGCGCAAGCGCGTCGTTTCGTCAGAGGGGCTGGATCCGTGTCAAAGGTGCTTTGCTTTGTGGCCCACCAGTCAGTGTGTTGTCGAGGGTTTTAAGTGGCAAGAGTCCCTGCGTTAACGTTCTCTTTCTCTCAGAGCTGAGCTACTGGAACTGCTTTCCCCTCCCTCTGATCTTCTCCTCCTCCGATCCCCCGACCCCATTCCCGACTCCAGCTTTTGATCTCGTCGCCCCGATCACTCCGTCCCCGGCCGCGCGATTCGTTCGATCGCATCAGGGCTCCGCTTCGTCGCGCGGGATCGATTGAGCGCCACCTCGTTCACCAGCCGCCGACTGCCCGTGGGACCACAATGCCGCCGGCCATGTGCGCGCCGAAGGTGGGAGTGGACGCGGAGATCGAGGCCGGCTCCGCCGCGTGCTGCCGCATCTGCCTCGAGTCCGGCTCCGGGTCAGGTAGCCCCTCCGCCTTGCCCCTCCATGGATTCATTAGTAGCTCCTTAATTACCTTTCTTAGCCTAGCTTAATAGTGTGCGATCGAGGGTCTGTACGTGCGTTAGAGGCGAAATTGGTGTTCGATTCCTAAGCTTTCTGTGACATTGTATGTGCTTTGCTTGCTCTTCTATTCTTTACAGTTCAATCGGAGGGGACGCAGTTCAATCAGTGGGTTCTTTGGTGTTACTGATCAATGCCCTTGGTTTTATGCAGGGGATGCACTCATCGCTCCCTGTATGTGCAAGGGGACTCAGCAGTTCGTGCACCGTTCCTGTCTTGACCACTGGAGATCCGTCAAGGTAATTCATGCCTAGTCGTCTCTTAACCCCTTGTTCTCGGTGAATTTCATTTGGTTGAATCCCGACATAATTTTCTTTCGATGTTTGTTTGTCCATAGAAAGCTTGTTCTCGGTGAATTATATTCTTTCGATCTACTAGACTCATTCAATAAATTCGTGGTTGAAAAAAGCAAGTTCAATGCACTACATAGATTTCTCATTCTGAGGATGAAAGCTTGGGAATTGGGACAATTGCTATTTAGTTGAAAAAAGATCAGTAGTACTTGCATCCATAATTAATCCAGTAACACTAAATTGTTATCTTGTCTTTCTTGAAAAAATACCTCAGGAAGGAACCGCGTTCTCACACTGCACGACCTGCAAGGCGCAGTACCACCTGCGTGTTCAGTTTCTCGAGGGCAGCAGGTGTCGCCAAATGAAGTTCCGACTGTTTGTTGCTAGAGATATCCTCCTTGTGTTCCTTGCTATCCAAGCGGTGAGAACACATTTCTCTCTCATAAGTCTCTGCTGATGATTGTTTTAATAGCCGTATTTGGCATCTTAACTTGAAGAACAGATTGCATATGCTACTAGCTTGTTTGGGTGAATCCAGGCTACTAGAGTGAAATAACTGAAACTTGTATCAATGTACTGCTGTAAATTAATAGCCATGTTAGCATATTAAATTGAAAACAGATTGCATATGCTATTTCTTCGGTTGAATTAATCCAGGCTACCAGAGAGAAATAACTGCACACATGCATCCATGTGCTGTTGTAAATTCAGCAAGCAGCGTTACCTTACATCATAGAACGCTTATTGTGCCGGATACTTGTGACAGACATCTCATTTGCTCCTCGTTGTTTTTTCAGTCCATTGCTGCCATCGGTAGTTTTGCATATCTGTTGGATAAAGATGGAAAATTCAGAAACAGCTTTGCAGATTCGAGTCGTTTTCTTTCGAAGCATCCCATCCCTTTCTACTACTGTGTCGGTACGTATTCTCTCACTCACTGCAGTTGCAGTGGTATGAAGATCATGTTGGCATTTAATTAGTGTTAACTCTCATCTCACAAGTTTGTTCTCTTGTGCACCAAAAATAGAACTGTACATTGCTTTAAATTCAAACATGTCATATTGTCATATTACAAAACTGTCAATGATGTCAATTGTTTTGCAATCTTCATATGATCATACTATGATCCTGAAATTGAAAAGATCTGTAAAAAATGCGACCTGACAAGTATGATCGTACTAGCATCCTGTAATTGAACCATTTCTTCAATTACTCCACTCCTAACAGTTTAGTAACTTATAACTTTCCCAATCAAATTGGTCAGGTGTAGTGGTGTTCTTTGCACTGGTTGGGATTGTTGGGTTCATATTGCAGTGCTGCACGTCCTCGTCTTCCGACAATGATTATCCATGCTTAGCTGGATCCTCGACCTGCATTATGGATTCAGCGGAAGGTTGCTTTGCTGTTCTCGTGATCTTTGTTATCATTTTCGCCATTGTTGGACTGGTTTTTGGCTTCCTTGCGGCAACTATCGCTGTCCAAAGGATCTTGCAACGGAATTATTACATACTCACCAAGAAAGAGCTGACAAAGGCAAGCTAACCTTCTTTGAATACCTAATCTGTGCTCAGGATTTCACGTGAGAGATCTTTTTTTCTAATTGACCAGTTAAGTATTTTTGGCACACAGGAGTATGTCGTGGAGGATCTTCCAGGGGGATACACACCACCAAAGCTGAACCCAGAGCACGTGCTGCGCCTGAGGATGCTAAAGCTCATGTAGCTTCCACCTTCACATCTCCAACCATTGCCTCTGCCTCTGGAATGTTAGCATGATGTATAGTGCGGATAAAAACTGGTCCAGTGATCCTGCAGTACGTGTAAGAAATATAAGTAGAACCATATTTAACATCTAGAAACACATTAGCATGATGTGTCTATGTGACTGTGTCTTCGGGGGTTGGCGGACTGGGGGTGGGTGATGCACATACTACATTATTATTTCATTATGAACTGAATAACCATTGACTGAATCTCTATACATGGTATTGATGAGATACAGCTAGGCTGCTGCTTTCTAGTTTAATGTACTGTGTGAGCTTTTGGATATAATATTTGAGATACTTTACAAATAATGATACAAAGAAGTGTCGGTCGAGGTTTTGTATTGGACGTGCTGATCAAAAGTTCAAGCGAGCTTCTCGTTAAGGTAGTAAGAAATGTCGAGTCATGATTGTATGTTGTACCTGAAAAGGTTCTGGAATGGCTCCTAGCTTTGCGAATTATGTATTTTGTATGGCTAATTTTGCCTGCAATTGACTATGGTTACGATACTCTGTCACGTAAGTAATGTTGAGTCCTACATTTAATCTCGTAATTTGGATCAGACTCTGCTGTTATGAATGCTATAAACGAATGTTGGCTAGCCCTGAACCATAGAGAGTGGTGTTTTTCTTCTTTTCCTTTCTCACATTGTAGTATTTTGAATGTGAGTATGGAGAAGTAGGAGCAGGGCATAACTTGAGGAATGAAAACTATCCTGTCCTGCATATTACGTAAATTGGTCTTCAATCATTGAGTGCACTTTTTTTTATGATAGGTTAACATAGTCTTCGGAGTCTGGGTATGCTCATGAATAAATGACCGCAAATATAGCTTGAGGCGTCGTTTGTTGAGCAGTACAGTGTGCTACTATGCTTTTGGCTGCGTGTACTCTGATCGAGGTAGTGCCTTGAACTGATGGTTCGTTTTCATTCGAATCCATTGTATGGTTTCTGCACTTGTACTCATGTGAAAGTTGAAACTTTCAAGACAGTAATTGATGGGGTTTCGATTATGCAACTCGGAGCTGAGTTGTCAGGCTGGTGTGTTAAGTGTGTATTCTGCTCAAACTCCAGGCACCACGAAACCGACTGAACAGACCCCTCCCGCCCTTTGCCGCGGCTTGCCATCTGAGCCATCTCCTCCCATCAGTTCGCCGATGCGATAACCAAGGCCCTGCCATTGCTACTGTTTACTGAGTTTCGATCCACTCTTGGTGTTTGACAGGCTACCGCTTTGCCTCCGGGCGGGTGCTAGGAAAATCATTAATTTCCACATTGACCAAAAATCATCAAAATCATATCACTAAAAGCTGACAAAATTGGCATGCCCTGTTTTTAGGACGTTAGTAGTACACCACCAATGCAGGTTGGCCTGGCTAGAAAGTGCCTATAATCTGCTGCAGAGAAGTGTAGGTCCCCGTGACAGCGACAAACACCCCGAGCATCATGATGCCGGTGATGGCCGCGATCTCGGTGCGGCGGATGCCCTCGGCCTTGTAGATCTTGAGGAAGCAGAGGCAGGGGAATATGACCGTGGCCATGACGCTGAGGAACGAGCCGATGAATGACATGAGGTAGCCAAAGAATGGCACCGTGGCGGCCACCACCGCCGTGCTGACTACCACGGCTGTGCTGATGGCCACCCTCGCCGGCGCGCTGCCGGCCGGAATCGAGAGCCTCTCCTCGATCGCCGCCGTGATGGGCGCGGCGAGCAGCGCGTACTTGGCCAGCGGGTTGATGAGCGTCATCACGATGGCGACCTGGGAGTAGAGCTTTCCGGCCGGAAGGTTCAGCGTCACCTGCGACTGCACGTCGTCGCCGTAGATCATGTAGCCCAGCACCGCCGTTAGCCCGTAGTTGAGGCTGCACAGCACGGACGAGATGAGCAGGACCTTGGAGAAGTGCCTGCTGTTCTTCATGGAGGAGTAGATGGTCGGGTAGACGGCGTGGCCGGTGAAGCAGACGAAGTAGAGGCCGAGCGAGGTCGGCAGGCCGCCGAGGTTGAGGAGGTTGCTGCTGGGCCGGCGGAACCCGGCCTCGGCGTCGATGCCGGCCCAGAGCAGCGACGCCGTCAGCACCGCCGACGCGACGAGCCCGGCCGCCGACACGTAGGCGAGCACGCCGAGGTTCTTGAGCCACGTGGTGGGCAGCACGACGGCGGCGGCCAGCGCGACGAACAGCTGCTTTCCCTCGAGGCGGCGGCCGGTGAAGAGCTCGACGCCGGCGCCGGGGAAGAGCTTGTCGAGGTTGTCGCCCTCGAGGACGAGGAAGCTGACGGCGACGAGGTAGAGCTCGACGTACATGAAGGCGGCGACGGCCCTCCGCCCCGCGGCGCTGAACGCGCGGTGGCCGATGTCCGGGTAGCTGGCGACGGCGGCGGGGTCGGCGCGCATGCAGCGCTCGATGATCGTGCCGGTGTAGTAGCAGACGGCGCCGACGACGGCGAAGAGCGCCAGGCTCAGCCACCCGCCCTGCGCCACCGCGTACGGCATCGACAGCACCCCGATCCCGGACACGGCGTTGGTCAGGTTCAGGCACGTCCGGGAGACGGACGTGCCGGCGCGGTAGGACGGCAGCTGCGCCTCCAGGTCGCTGTCGTCGTCCACGGTTTTCGCCGGAAGCAGAAGGGGCTCGCTGAGGGAGGTCGCCGCCGTGGCGACGAGACGGGTGCTCTGGTCTTCCATATAGAGCTAGCTAGTGCCGAGTGCTAATAAATCTTTCAGAGCAGATAAGTGGTGGCGGATTAATTGGCGGCTGGAGTTGTAGCTTCAGAATTCAGAAGGCTGTGTGTTGTGTTTGCTGGAACCAAAGCCTGAGTGGTCAGCAATATATAGTGCCGCAAGCGTGTGGCGCTGCTCGTCAGCGCAGTCTCTGTCCTTGCCGAGTTAATTACTGAACGAAAGGTTCAACGTAGCCGATCGAGCCGGATCAACAGCGACATCGATAGGCTACGCAAGACTCCTTGGCTTTGCTGTGAAAGCAGCTTCGCGCACATGTGAACCGTGTGCCCGTGTGCCGGGGCCAGCTCGAATATTGTAACAACAAAAATGTGCAGCCAGTTCCAATATTGTAACAAAAAATGTGCAGCAATGCGTCGCGCGCGTGTGATGTTTACGGGTTGCCACTTGCACACCGCGCGTTAGCTCAGTTGTGCGCTTTCTCCTTTCTTTCTTTCCGGTTCACCTGTTCACCTCGTGACCAATCGTGCATGAGCCGGTGACGCGGGCCCAGCCCCACGCGGTGCGGATCGACGTGTTTGTTTGATCTGATGTTCCGTGTGAAAACCGTGCGTTTACTTATACCGATAATGATTAACGAAGGCAGGAGTCCAATACTTCCAGTTCGGCCACTGTTGATGCTGCAAGGATGACAGGAAAACATTCCATCGCAGAAACATATTCGGAACAAAATTAGGTTCCCTCCTACCGAATAGAAAAATATGACAGGAAAACACTCATAAAAATATGTTTAATTCTTAAAACATTCTGAAAGAATAATAAATGTAGTGAGGCGACAGGAAACTTGTATAATCTTTTGGAATATACGAATTTCAATGCAAATCGAATAGGTGGTTTCACTGAATATTTTCTCAAAAATGATAACCCTTTTGAGCGTGGTGTGTGATAGCCAGCAAATTGGGATCTAGTCACCCGGAAAGGCAGACATGCATGGTCTCCTTTTCAAGAGACTCGCATTTATTTATGAAACTGTGAATATATAATCACATTACTGGAGTATTCCAATTTCGACTGGGGTTTTAAATAAGGTGAAAACATATTGCAGGATTTGAATTATAACCAATTTAACTAAGGGAGTATCAAGTGGGCAAAAAGTATTTGGTGATGTGCACAAACTTATTGAGCCATAAGATATAATTTTGATGGCCAGAAATATTGGAATTATCCAAGAAACAACTATCACTTTCAGTTGTGTCAGTTCACTGCTTGCCACTACAAATGCTCATAATCCTAGATCTACCGCTACAAAATAAATGCAAATCCGGTCCGTGCTATTGGGTGTGCAAATTTTATCTCCACATATGCCATCATCATCAAACGTCTTCGCATTTTCCGCTACAGTTTTTCTAAAATGACCGTTTTGCCCTCATCTTCAACATCGTACTTGTGCATGGTCTCCACCACCAGCGTCTCCTCCTCCATAAGGCACTAGCGCTCGACTCCCGTCCTTGCCGACCATGACCCACTTCTCAGTTCCCCATCCCCCACAGCCATCGGTATAGCCATGGCCAGGCCTGAGAGGAGGAGGAGAACGAAAACATGTCCAGACGGGGAGCCAGTAGCTGCATCTAGGCCTCCTCATCCAGGAAAATTGGCGAAAGCTCTCATGACGTCCACCGGTGCAAACATGACCTCATGAACCCGGATGAACCTCGTCAGCGACCCCCACTTTTTTGCATGTCTTGTTCCTTGCCCACCATCCATCCCAATGCCACCAATCCCAAGCGCAAAGTTCATCCTCAAACTTTTTAGTGAATGCGAGTCCTTTGTAGTTGCACATAAGAAATTATCTCTTTTTGTTTTTTTTCAAAGCTAAATAGTTATCTCTTTTCGAATATGCATAGATGCATTTTTTTTTTTGCCAAAAGCTTGAAATATATATTGTTTAATTTATTGTCATTAGTTATAAGTAGACAACAGGTGACTTGCAGTGAGTCACTAAAAGGCCCTTCACCGACCCACTACAAGTGGATAAAGACCTTTACATACTTTCTCGGTTGGTCGTTATAAGTTGCGGCGACAAAAGTATTACCGACTGACCACTTTTTACTGACAAGAATTACCGACCCTTCGTTCGAGGCCACTAAAGTTATTACCGACCCTCCATTCGAAACCACTAAAAGTTATTACCGACCCTCCATTTGAAGCCAGGAAAGTTATTACCGACTTATAGTGTGTTGTAGTACGGAAAATGATTATTCACAATAATCCACAATAATTTTCTTTAATCCACAATAATTTCTATCCGTATTCATCAACATGCCACTCGATTTTCATCTCTGTGTGCCTCACACACATTCTTCTGTTTCTTTTTTGTTGTTCAAACATGCGCGCACACAAGAGTACCGTGAGGAACATCACAAGCACATGAACTTATCATTGTATTCACAAACAGACGCACTACTGCAAGAGTACCGAGAGGAACATCACAAGCACATCCCCACACCCTCCTTTTACTGTGTATATAGGTGTGGATAATGAGCCACCTCGGCTCATTAAGGCTCAGCTCGTTCTGACAACGAGCTGGCTCGGCTCGGCTCATTAAGTGTGACATCCGGCCCATTGTGATTAGGTCCGAAGTGGCCTATGTGCATGAGGGGGTGGAAGTTTAGTCCCAGCTTGCTAGTCTAGCGGGAGAAAGGTCAACATATAAACCTAGGTTGTCCAACACCCACCACCTTGGGTTAACCTTTTTACGTGAAGCGAGACCGAAAGCGTAAAAGGTTGGTGGGGCGAGTGGGGTCCGCACAGTGTGTGAGCGGGTCCAGCCATGTTGGGAACCTGGGATGTTACAAATGGTATCGGAGCCGACCCTCGCGGCAGCACGGGCGCGTGCCAGGGGTGCAGACATATGGCGCATTGCGCGTGTGGGCCCCGTGAGTGGGACACGGCATGGCATATGGGCTGACACTGGACACGGAGGTGTGTGCTAAGAGGGGAGCGTTCCTGGTCCTTTGCCCGCCAGGGTATGTGAAAGGATCAAGGGCACCGAGAGGGGGAGGTGAATCGGTGGCTCAATAATTTCTCCCAAACGTACTTAAGGCGTGAAGCTAGCAAGACTAGATATGGTGACAACAAGAAGCTAGCGATGCGCGCACACAATCTAGTCTATGCAACAAGCAACACCCTAACAAGCAATTCTATCAAGTAGTAAAGAGACAACCTAACATGCAATTCTACTAGCACATAAGTAAATGCGGAAGCGTAAATGCTAGTAAGTAAAGGAGATAGAGATAGGAATGCTCATGATTTTTCCCGTGGTCTCGAAAGGATGGCGCCTTCCCCTACTCCACGTTGGGTCACTCCCGCCGGAGTCTCGACCCCGTCCCTCCGCTCGAAGGCGATCCCTCCTAGAGCACACTTCATCCTCCGAGTGAAGTCGCGGGCACGTCCCGCCGGGCTCGATCCCGGGTACTCCTCCGGAGGTAAGGCTCCGCACTTGATGCATGCCAAAGGGCGCTCCACTAGTGATGCTTCTTTCGCACGGGAAGCTCCAAGACCGTGTACAAACATGTGTTAGCTTCCACAATCTCCTTGGACAGCTCAACACCAACGCCTAACCGGTCTAGGCCTTGCCATAGACCAAGAGTAACAAACCGAAGTGACTCTCTCAAGCTCACACTAGCCTAGAGATCAAGTGGATGCAATTGCTACTCTCTCAAGCACTAGGATCACTCCAAATCCTTCACAAGTGCTTCTCTCCCTTGCTCTTGGCTTCCTCTGAGTTTCCTGCACTCCAAGAATGGCCAAGAGACCCCTCAAGGGGCGGGCAACCAACTATTTGTAGGCTACCAACCCAAAACTAGCCGTTGCCCAAAAGTGCCCTGCGAAACTAGAGACCGTACAAAGGACTTTAAACCGTACTGTCCGGTCTCTATTTCCAGGCGCATCTCCATTTCCTTCTTCTCTGTCTGATCATCTTCAATGAAGACCGTACTGTCCGGTCCCTAGGACCGTACCGTCCGGTCCCTAGGACCGTACCGTCCGGTCAACTGTCCGGTCTTCATTTTCTTCTCTTCCAGAAACTTCAGCTTCTCTGTCTGGAAATCCTCTGATGACCGTACCATACGGTCCCATGACCATACTGTCCGGTCAATTGTCCGGTCTTCATTTTCTCAGCATCCCGAGACTTCACTTCTCTGTCTGGATCTTCAATGAAGACCGTACCATACGGCCCATAGGACCGTACTGTCCGATCTCTACTGCAAAAGCTGAAAACTTGATCCACTCTTGATCCTTGCTTCCAACTTCTCCATTTTTGGTTCCTCTTCTTCTCTTCAGCCACCCTAGCGCTCAAGAGACTCACAATGCATCCATTTGATCTCTAACCTAGTGTGCTCTAAGAGAACCAATTCGATCCCTCTTGATAGTCCGGTTTTTCCTATGGACTCAAGCTAGCATCTACACCTAGCCAACACTTGCTTGGTCTATCATGTCCTTAGCCTTGATCCATCTTCAACCTTGACTCCATCAAGTTCTCGATCCGAATTGTCGAGGAAACCAATCACCAAGTCGTCAATGAGCTAGAGTTTGTGAGACGACGCTTCCATTGATATGACCATTTGAATATCCTACAAGGAAATGTTAGTCACATCAATATGGTTACCCAATCACCAAAACATTCATACCTTTGGGGTTTCCGAACTCCAATGGTCATGAAGCTTACAATCTCCCCCTTTTTGGTGATTGGTGACAACACATATCAAAAGATAGAGAATGTCATGCACAAGAGTGATCGAGAAGATTGGATATGAATGAAGAACAAGTAGAACGGAGAACAAAGTAGTCATAGCTCAAAAGGTATCACCTGCAAAAATAGAGTTAGAGCACATGGGTGATATATATGGGAATGAAAACATGAGCTATGACCACAACTCTGTGATGATAAGATTACAAGATATTCCTGCAAAAGCAAGTGAGTGCACATATCATCACAGAAAGAGGAAACCTGGCAAGATAGATATCAATAAGCGCATCCAGGTAAACATACACAAACTCAGAGCAATATACATGATATATAGATAACGAGCAAGTGTATGAAATGAAACCAAGTGCATTCTTGATGAGCTAAACACAAGCAAAAGAAATCCAAGCTCAACAAGAATCACGAAGTACCAAAAGAATATACAAATGAAGTCGCAAAAGATCTCCCCCTGGACAAAGACTGTCTCACACTCCCCCTGAACACAAGATCACTCTACTACTCCCCCTAGACCTATACAAGATCTCTCTATCTCTCTCCCCCTTTGGCACCAATGACCAAAACGAGAAAGAAGGAAAGAGAAAAAACTGCTATCCTACGCGTCGGAGGCTGGAGGAGGTGCAGTGGCAGCAGGTGCTGAAAAACTGGTAGAAGGCTGAGCACTGTCCTGCTGCTGCTGAGAGGGTGGCACTGGAGGTGTTTAAGTCCAAGTCCGCGGCATCCCCAAAGACTCCTGTCGCTGGAAGAGTGGAGTGAACGGCACAAGCTGCCTGTAAGCTATCCCAGGAGAGTCTGTCTGGAGTAGGGTCTGCTCAAGCTGTGTCGCATACTCGACTACCTCTGTATCTGAAGCTGAGTGGACTGAAGGAGTGGGTGAGCGACTGGGGGTCCAAGCGAAACTGCCAATAGGTGAGGGTGCCTTGGCCGGTGGATCCTGGCCTGTAGCGAGAGCCTCATCTATCTCCTCGCGAGTGTAGCCAAAGTCAGTGAGATCCACTATCCCGGTCACCTCCTTAGACCCTGCAACTGTAGTAGTGACCACTGCCTCTGTAGTAGTAGAAAGTGGAGCTGTAACTGAGGCTGTCTGGGCTGAGACTGAAGCTGTCTCTATCTCACTGAAGTCAAGTGAACGTGCAGCTAAAGGAGACGAGAACTGAGCAGCTGAAGTAGCAAGTCCCTGCCCACGAACTGGAGTGGTACTCATCAGGAAAGCAGACGGTGTCATGAACTGACCAGGTGACAGAAAAGGAAACGAAGAAGGGCCTGCCTGAGAGGAACCAGCCTGAGAAGGTCCTGCCACCCCTGTCAAACCAGCGAACGTAGACGTCGATGGCCCCACTGTAGGTGCACCAGCAGGTGAGATGGGAGCCGTGAGTAAGGTGCTGTAGAAGTGTCCCTGGCTGGCTGACTGTCCCGCCTGTGCCGGAGCAAACTGCTGCTGCTGCTGCTGTAACTGCTGAAACTGAACTGTATCTGGTGGCAGCACACCTGGGAAAGTGATAGGAGGGAACGACGGGAGACCTGGCCTGTCCAAAGAGGCGAAGAGTCTGAGCGATCGCCTCAAAACCTGTGAACAACGAAGACAAGCCAGAAGCCATCTCCCTCTGAGTAAGCACCACGTTGTCTAGCATCTGTCGATCCCTCTCCCTATCCTCTCTCTGACTCTGGATCTCTCTGCGGAGGGCTGCTAGCTCTGCATGTAGAAGTGAATCTGTCTGAGCTGGAGCTGTAGCTGAGCCTGAAGGTCCTGCTCTAGAGTCCGGAGTCACGTCCTCAGGAATGGACTCCATCTGGCTACTAGTCTGTATATGCTGCTCTGTCTCGGTAGCCGTGTCACCTAGCCCCTGTGAAGAACTCCCCTGTGAGGCTGACTCCCGGGCAGCAACCCGTCTGTCGGAGGCAGGCAGGGGTGTGTACGCTGTAGTCACCTTGGGCAGCTCATCATAGTCTTCCTGAGACAACAACTGTAGCCTCCTCAGAATATAGCAGATCAGCGGTCCGAAGGCTAAGTGTCTGGCAGCAATACTCTCAGCAATGACGTCCTCCATCTGACACAGAATCAGATCTACCAAGTCAAAACCCCTGTGCCTCAGCATCATCATGACAACCCACTGTGCAAGGATAGAGAACTGATCCCTGTATCCACTCCTAGGCACAATGGTCCTGCACAGGATACTCCTGAGAACTCTGCCCTCGTGTGTCAGTCTGGTGTGAGCTCGGCTGTTGTTCTCCGGGTGAGGTGGAGGGAAGGCAATGCTCATATCGTCATCAGTCGGTAAGTGTCTCCCAAGAGGTCTCCGGGGAGGCTCCATCCCTGGGTGAGCAAGCGGAAACACTCTGGTCTC
Organism: Eragrostis nindensis; assembly: GCA_012490785.1. NCBI lineage: Eukaryota > Viridiplantae > Streptophyta > Magnoliopsida > Poales > Poaceae > Eragrostis > Eragrostis nindensis. The sequence goes on along the minus strand of JAAXCT010000502.1, from coordinate 226,166 downwards.
GTGCTGGATGGTCTCAAGTGCCTCTACGAGGTTCTCTCTCGTCACTCTATGGGGCTGACCTCTGAGCATAAACCAAATAGCAGAACCATCTGGGGCTATCCAAAGAGAAGCATAGAAATCCATCACAATATCATAATCCCATCGCATCGGTGTAGTGATGATCTCCTGAAGGCCCGGGATATAAGACAAATGCTGTGTGAAATCCGTCCTGGCACCTCTGGTGGCAGCCTCTATGCTGCAATGCTGGTGAGTGACAAAGAGCTTATCAGCTCCACCAGTCCGCAGTCTGCTCCTCAGTCCTGCTGCTATCCTCTGCTGAAGTAAGGTCCAGAAGCGACCTCCTGCCTGTGGGTCTCTCCTAGCAGGTATCCAAGACTCCTCTGTGACTCTCCTGAACTTCTTGAGGACGGGGCCTGGCAGCTTGAGAGCGTCCTCAGCAAGAACATCCCTGAGAGTGGCACTCCTGTCGAGAGCACAGAACTTCACTGCCATCCTCTGCCTGTCAGCCTCGGTGACCTCGTCACCGGAGCTGGAAGAGCTCTCCTCCTCCTCTGACTCTGGCTGCACCTGCTGCTCCTGCGCGGTCCTCGACGTACCAACTGTTGGCGGTTCTTATGCGATAAAATTAAATTCATTAATTCCGCAAGCGCACGGATCACCATTGTAGCATTTCACCTTGGAGTATTCCAGGGTTATCGTATTTATATTTCCGCAGGGAAGTAGAGCAAAAGAAAGCTGAATAATAGCTATGCATTGGATAATTTGGAGAAAGAAATAATGTATCAACTATACTTGAGACGGGGGTAAGATAGGCATGATATATATGGGTGGCACACACATCCTCAAATCCAAGGTAATGAAATAAAAACGTAGTATACATTTGGGAGAGCAACGAGATAGAGTTAAGGCTACCTGTATGTTTATCTATTATTTACTCTTCCTAGTAATCTATTCTACAAAGGTTATTTACTCTAGCTAAGCTCATACACATACAAGTCATGTCGTTTCGGGGCACGGAAGTGCCAGGGCAACCGATGATGCTAGTTCACCCTGGGGATCCATCCGCTATAATTAAGACCCTGCTGAGTCCAACCCGGACGTGGTGGATTACAGAGACCGGTGCAGCTGTCACATACACTCGCGGCTACCATCCTCCGTGGGGTTGGGTGCCAAACGTGCATAGGCAAAGATCTAAGCGCCACGCTTACAACCCGCCTAGAGGAGCTACTCTTGATCAACGGAGCAGTCCTATCTAAGAATGAACAAGCACAGATTTCACACGACGTCATCTCCGACGACGGCACTCTCTCGTACTCGCTATTCCAACAATCACGAATCCCACAACAAGACTTCTACGAGCACTTACTCGGCAGAATAAATAAACTGAATAGAAAAGAACTACTAAAAGAAATAAATAAAGATAAAACTAAATATTATATTAAATAGAATAATATCTCAAGAATAAGATACAAAGAACTATACCGAACTCCGAGAAGACTCCGGAAGCCCGAGAGAGCTCTCACTCTACTCTACTCTACTCTAACTCCCAAAGCTACTACTCAACTAAACTAATGAACACTTGGATGAAGTGTGATGGTGCACGTTGCTTCGGAGGCCGAGGGGTCCATTTTATAGGTCTCCAAGGCGGTTGAAGCTCCTCTGCCGACTTTGGAGAGGCGGCGCCGCCAAAGCCGGCCGGCCGGCCTAGGGGGGTGGCCGGCCGGCCGTCCCCTGTGGCGGTTGGCCACCGCCTTCTGCCTCAACGCTTCAGATGCACTCCTGAAGGCGGTCTGAAGGTCGGTTTGTCCGTGGGGTCGGCAGGATTGAAGTAAGGGCCAAGTTAAGGCCCAAATGGCCCACCTTCTAGAATGACGGTGGAATTATGTTGGGCTGGCCTTCAATCACGTGTTGAGGATTAATTTGCAGCCCACTGGAGAGAGCCTGAGGCCTGTGGCCACCAGGTGGGGCCGGCCGGCCTAGGGTGGGGCCGGCCGGCCAGGGATTTTCCCTGGCTGGGCCCTCTTTTCTCCATTATTCACTCCTGCATCCAAATATTCACCAAAACTTGTGGAGTAGTGTTATTCCTAACTACTATGCCAAAATCTTGGTGTTATGCATTTATTTACCGGTAGGTTGGCGGTCAAATCATGGTTTAACGACCGCCAACAACCTCCCCAAGCTTAAACTTTGCTCGTCCCGAGCAAACTCAACTCAGGGTACCGGCGGATCAGGAGTTACAAAGAAGCGCCTCATGGGTAATAAAGATGCAACAACATACTCCCTAAACAGTGGTAAGTTTACGAGAGCACAAAATATTCATGAGTGTTGCAAAAATCGTGGGGCTTATATGTCACACCTTGTCATGCAGCATTGGAGACTAGAACGGCATTTTCGGACAAGTACACAATTCTAGCAGGTATGTATCCAGAGTTTTTATGTGCTGCAAGGTAAGGTGCAAAAATTCTCCTTTGTTTTGGTAGGCACTTCTCTTACCTACAATGTGAGTTCTATTCCTACAAGCTTCACTCATCCTACCTTCTACCAAATGAGGCTTTGTTTGTGGAGCTTGGTAAGGAATGCACAAATGTCATGCATATATTGTAAAGCTAAAGAATGAGTCTCAATCAACATAGCAACTCCATTTATTTTGGTCATAGGAAATGATGTGATGGAGGGGGAGAAAATGAACTCACGCTTATGGAAGGGGGTTTTGAAAAACATTGGTCCTTTATTTTGCTCAAGATGTTTATGATAAGAACCATATAGCCATTGACTTTTGTCATGCAACCATAGAGTTTTTTTTTTTTTTTTTTTTTTTTTTTTTTTTTTTTTACTATTCCATGGTGCAAGGGGCCATAAATTTTGAATGGTTCAATGAAGCATTTTGAAATATTCTTGAGCATTTTTGATGGACCAAAAGTTTTGCAAACTCTGAAAAATGTTTGGTTGATTTATCCAAACATTCCCCTTTTTATTTGGTGGAGAGAAATTTTCGAAAACACACGCGAAGGAATTATGACCAAAATTAGGAGTGCTTAGTTTCAAGAGTACATCAAACCTTAACGAAACTCAATGCATAAACAAATGGCTATGAGTGGGGCTGTTTCGAATATTATGATATGGCTCTGGTAGGTTAATAAATCCTCACACTAAGAGAAGTGTGCCAAAACAGAAGGGTTTTAGGTACTTGCAGCAATTCTAGAAAAACATCTCTGAATGAAACCATACTAAGAAATTGCAACAAGTCCTAATCATGCCATATCACAATCCACAATGCTCAGACTTGGTGTAACAAATGCAACCCACGGAAATAAGCAAGACTCATGGTGTGATCATGCTCAAATAAAAATAACACGTATGTCAGGAGTAGAGGTTGCATCTATGCGACACATGGGAAGCTAATTTGTAATTCGATCATCATTTCCTTTAAGTGCAGCATAACACCAAGATTCTAGCATTTATTCGAAACAGGGAGTTTATTTATTTATTGAGAAAGTTAGGAATACTTACCTGGGGGTCCTCCCCAAGCTTGAGTCTTTGCAAGACTCGAGCTTGTATTGAACTCCTTCTTACCTGGGGGTGCCCTCCCCAAGCTTGAGTCTTTGTAAGACTTAAGCTTGATTCAGGCTCTCTCCTCCTTCTTGATCTGCAAAAAAGAGTGAGGATGATACAAACGGCTGGCTCCTAACGAGCATCGCCGGGAATCCTATTATTTTTGTTATTTTTAAATTTTCTATATATATTTTTTTTTTTATTTTGTTTTTATGATTTATGGAAAGAAAAACGAGCGCTAGGCCTAGCTAGGATAACGATTGGGATGGCCTCCCCAATCGGAGGGCTCTCATTTTTACGTCTTTGAGCTAGACGTTCTCCATGTCTTTTCAACTTGTTTGGACCTCGCTCGCTGGAGAATCTAGCGAGGTAGAGGTTCCTTTTTCTTCCGCCACACCTTGCTTGTCTTCTTTGTGTTGGTGGCGGCGACCTTTTCTTCATTAGGCGCCTTTGTTGTACTCTCCTCGGTCGATGCCGTAGCTGCCTTCTTCTTTCTTGAGCGCCTCGCTCTCCTCTTCTTAGGCGATTGTGATTCGCCCACTCCTTCTTGCGGTGGAGGAGCAAGAGGGGCTTGAGGTGTGTTTGGCGGCTGAGGCATCCTCCTTGGAGTCCTCCAATATTTTGCTAGCCTTCTTGCATTCTCTCTTTCCAAATAGTCTCTCATATGTGCGATGAGCTTGTCTGGCTGTGGCATGGGTGGAGTAATTTCAATCTTCTCCACTCTCCTTGGGTTCTTTCCATATATGACTCGTACTTGCTTGCATTGCTCAACCTTAGGCTTGAAACTGAACGTCTCTTCCCTGCCGTTGAAGTCCAAGTGGATCTCTCCTGCCCCCACGTCAATGTTGGCGTTGGTGGTGCTCAAGAACGGCCTCCCAAGGATGAGAGGGGTCTTGACATCTACCTCCATGTCAAGCACAACAAAGTCGACGGGGACGAAGAGGTTTCTGATCTGTACGGGAACTTCTTCGACAATCCCCAAGGGCAGGCGTAGTGACCCATCCGCAAGTTGAAGCTTCATGGCCGTTGGAGATAAGGGATGGTTTAACCCATCGTACATCGCCTTCGGCATGATGCTTACGCTCGCCCCTAAGTCACATAGTGCCCGAGCGAAACAACGGTCGTTGACCAAGCACGGAATGGTTGGCCATCCGGGATCTTTTCTGATCACATCCCTGGGGAGTGCGGCATCCAAGTCGCTTTCTTCACACCTGATGGTTATTGCATTCACACTCTCCTTGGGATTAACTTCCGGTTGCCCAGGAAGTTTACCCGCACGAGGAGACTGCACAGCTGAAGCTATTTGCGCTATTTGTGTTTCTAGCATCTTGTTATGGCTTAGTTGATTCTGCAGAGCAGTGCTGAACGACTCTAACTTGGCATCTATGCTCTCCAAGGCTTTGTCCGTAGTAAGAAATTTCTTACTAATACTGTCATTGATCTTGACCTGGCCGAGAACTAGATCCTTGATAGAGGGCTCATAACGGGAAAGACTACCATTGTTACCTCCCTGATTTTTATTGAAGGAGAGGTCGGGCCTAGAATTCCAGCCGTAGTTGTTCTGGGAGCGGAACCCATTGCCATTGTTGAGGAAATTGCATTCCTCTCTCATATTTGGGCAATTGATGCCCATATGCCCAACGTTGCCGCATTCCTCGCAAGTCATGCGGGAATCCGCAACCTGCAGGTCCTGTGGAGATTCCACCTTGCGGAGTAGCTGATCGAGCTTGATGGCGAGCATGTCCATTGTCTCCACTTGGTGCACTCCACGGGTCTTGGTGCTCGCCGCTTGGCGTTCACCATGAGTCTGGTTGGCCGCCACCTTCTCTATCAACTTCTTAGCGTTCTTCACGCTAAGGGAGAAGAAGGAGCCGCCTGCTGCGGCGTCGAGATGCTCTCGAGCGGACGGCCTCAAACCGTGGTAGAAACTCTGTATGAGGAGCCATTCCTCCATGCCATGGTGTGGGCATGAGAGAACGTACTCCTGCATCCTGTCCCAGGCTTCTGCGGTCGACTCATCTGCGAGCTGTTGGAAGCCCGATATCTTGTTTCGCAGGGCAGTCGTCTTGCCCGGCGGGAAGAACTTGGCGAGGAAGGCATTGGAGCATGCCGTCCACGTGTCGAGGGACTCTTGGTTCGCGTAGAACCACTGAAGAGCCTTCCCCAACAGAGAGAATGGGAAAAGCTGTAGTCGGATGGCGTCCTGAGGTGCATCCTTTATGACGAAAGTGTTGCACGTCATCAGGAACCTTTGGAGGTGAGCGTTTGCATCCTCCGACGGCTTCCCACAGAAAGGACTAGCCAAGATCATGTTGATCAAGGCTGGCTTGAGCTCGTAGTCCTTGTTGGTGAGGCGCGGGTTGGGACCCACACGAATGTTCTCCGTAGTTGGCGCGGAGAAGTCATTGATCGTCTTCTCAACAACGGGGTCGGCCATGGTGTTGTTCGTTGAGGAGGCCCTGACAACCGATGGAGGAGATGATTCGAGAGCCAGAGCGTTCTTGTGGATCTGTTTGGTGATTCTTGCTCGAACTTTCCTCAAGAACTGCTCTGGATCTGAGTGGAAGTTTTCTGGTAGGTCGAAACCAGTCATGCACAGTCCTGTTTCAAATTTCCACAACAAAGAAAGACAGGACAAGGGTAAGCCCGCAAAAGTAAGTGATAATTATTCTTCTCACAAACTTCAATGCATTTATTCAGTTTCTAGCTGCTACTTCCCCGGCAACGGCGCCAGAAATGCTTGTTGGCGGTTCTTATGCGATAAAATTAAATTCATTAATTCCGCAAGCGCACGGATCACCATTGTAGCATTTCACCTTGGAGTATTCCAGGGTTATCGTATTTATATTTCCGCAGGGAAGTAGAGCAAAAGAAAGCTGAATAATAGCTATGCATTGGATAATTTGGAGAAAGAAATAATGTATCAACTATACTTGAGACGGGGGTAAGATAGGCATGATATATATGGGTGGCACACACATCCTCAAATCCAAGGTAATGAAATAAAAACGTAGTATACATTTGGGAGAGCAACGAGATAGAGTTAAGGCTACCTGTATGTTTATCTATTATTTACTCTTCCTAGTAATCTATTCTACAAAGGTTATTTACTCTAGCTAAGCTCATACACATACAAGTCATGTCGTTTCGGGGCACGGAAGTGCCAGGGCAACCGATGATGCTAGTTCACCCTGGGGATCCATCCGCTATAATTAAGACCCTGCTGAGTCCAACCCGGACGTGGTGGATTACAGAGACCGGTGCAGCTGTCACATACACTCGCGGCTACCATCCTCCGTGGGGTTGGGTGCCAAACGTGCATAGGCAAAGATCTAAGCGCCACGCTTACAACCCGCCTAGAGGAGCTACTCTTGATCAACGGAGCAGTCCTATCTAAGAATGAACAAGCACAGATTTCACACGACGTCATCTCCGACGACGGCACTCTCTCGTACTCGCTATTCCAACAATCACGAATCCCACAACAAGACTTCTACGAGCACTTACTCGGCAGAATAAATAAACTGAATAGAAAAGAACTACTAAAAGAAATAAATAAAGATAAAACTAAATATTATATTAAATAGAATAATATCTCAAGAATAAGATACAAAGAACTATACCGAACTCCGAGAAGACTCCGGAAGCCCGAGAGAGCTCTCACTCTACTCTACTCTACTCTAACTCCCAAAGCTACTACTCAACTAAACTAATGAACACTTGGATGAAGTGTGATGGTGCACGTTGCTTCGGAGGCCGAGGGGTCCATTTTATAGGTCTCCAAGGCGGTTGAAGCTCCTCTGCCGACTTTGGAGAGGCGGCGCCGCCAAAGCCGGCCGGCCGGCCTAGGGGGGTGGCCGGCCGGCCGTCCCCTGTGGCGGTTGGCCACCGCCTTCTGCCTCAACGCTTCAGATGCACTCCTGAAGGCGGTCTGAAGGTCGGTTTGTCCGTGGGGTCGGCAGGATTGAAGTAAGGGCCAAGTTAAGGCCCAAATGGCCCACCTTCTAGAATGACGGTGGAATTATGTTGGGCTGGCCTTCAATCACGTGTTGAGGATTAATTTGCAGCCCACTGGAGAGAGCCTGAGGCCTGTGGCCACCAGGTGGGGCCGGCCGGCCTAGGGTGGGGCCGGCCGGCCAGGGATTTTCCCTGGCTGGGCCCTCTTTTCTCCATTATTCACTCCTGCATCCAAATATTCACCAAAACTTGTGGAGTAGTGTTATTCCTAACTACTATGCACAAAATCTTGGTGTTATGCATTTATTTACCGGTAGGTTGGCGGTCAAATCATGGTTTAACGACCGCCAACACCAACCTCGCGGGTGGACGGAGTCCGCTGCACTGTAGCTCTGGGTCGGGAAGACCTCCTCACTCCCCCTATCCTCCTGCAGGTGTGTCTCTGATCCTGAAGCCTGTGTCTCTGCCAGCTGGAAGATCCAGTGAAGCAGCCCTGAGAGCCTAGTCCCACTCTAGGTCACCTGTCCTCTGCTTCTTCTTCTTGGGCTGCTCGACGACCTTGGCCTTTCCTCTGTCACGGTCTCCTCTGCCCCTGCCTCTGCCTCTGCCAGAACCTCCTGCCATCTCTGCTGACTAGGCTGCAGACAAATAGGGCGAGTGAGCTTGGCTCACCAACCCGTCCACTGACAAGCTGACTGCCAAAGATAGGACTAAGGGCTTGGCCCTCAATCCGTCCACTGTCTCTGCTCTGCTGTCAACTGTCCCACTGTCCGCTGACAACTGCCACTGCACGGTAGGAATAGACAGGGTATATGAGTATAGAATAACCTACTATAATCTACAAGCAAGAATCGTAGGTGAGCGCATAAATCTATATGAAGTCCTAACGCAGAGGTGAAGGACACAATGCCGGCAAATATGCAATGGGGAACTACGGCATTGTCGATTATGGGTGGAGATCAACTAGTGTACATAGATCATATGCAATAGACTCAATGTACCACTAATCGAGGAAATGTACTAAGTGTCAAGCTAGTGGATTAGGGAATAAACTCGATATCGACACGAAGCGCCCAAACACCAAAATGTCATAGGTATAGATTGAAATAGAGACCTCTACGACATATGGCAACCTAAATTTGCGAAGACATGGATAGCAACGCATTCATTCCGCAATAAAGGTTCGATTTTTGGATGATTTTCTAGGGATTTTAAACGACGAATGAGGAATGGCTCAAACCCTAGATTATGTGAAGAAACAGGCTACTGTGCAACCCAAAAGTCCAGAGGCTCACCAGAGCTCAACTGATCGACGATGATCGTCGGAGAATGGAGCTCGAGCTCGGTGAGTCGCCGTGGGAAGGAGCAATCCGCGCGGGGAGATGAGTGTTGGTATTTCTTACACCACGAATAAATCCGCAAGTGCACGGAATACCGTTGTAGCACTTCACCCGGGAGTATTCCAAGGTATCGTATTTGTTTTCCCCAAGGAACGGTGATAATCTGCAGCAAGGTTAGTTTTACCCAAGGACACACAAGAATGGCAGTAGTATAGGATTGAGAGGATGAATAAAGATCTAGCTGTCCCGCAGGACGATCGCACTCTAGCTCTACTCGTTTACTTCGGGCACTGGTATAGACCTGGTCTGCCAAGTCACGCCAGCCTGTAGCTCTACGACGAACCCGAACGTGGAGGATTACAAGGGACGGACAGGGCTGTCACCACCTGCCGCCTACCTCTACAAACCGTGGGGCACGCTGCAAACAAAGGTAACCTCTAGCCTAGGCACCACGCCTATGCCGTCGATTACTACTCTAACCCCGGTCCTGGTACCAATCTGGAAGGCTAGAGCACCCCTCGCGGAGCGATGATCCCGTAAACAAGTATAACAAGAATAACGACTAGTATGTAAAGCTCACTAGATCAATAACACCACGAATACTAATCTTACGAATAAGAACAAGGTTCGTACTATGAACGAACGACGAACGAACGACGAACGAACGAAGAACGAACGATGAACTATTAATAAGATAAATATCCGCCAAGGGTACAAGATAAGGAAATAACTAAAAGGAAAGCTATCCCTCTCTTGATCCTTGCCCTCTCCTCTATTCTACTACTGTACAAGAGGCCCTTGGCCTGGATGGGAGTGGAATGACTTGTGTCTTGTGATATTTTTTGGAGGAGGGGGGTACCCCTTTATTTATAGCCCAAGAAGGTCGGCAACTTGAGGCGGTTCCTTAGGTCGGTGGCATTGATTGCAGGTGGAACCGACCTCTGGAAGGCGGTGGCGAACCGCCATAGGAAGATGGGCCAGTGGGGCCACCACAGGGGGTCGGCCGACCTAGGGTTTGGGGTCGGCCGACCTGTGGCTGGCCCCTCTGGGCCTGGGCCTTCTCAGGTGGCTTCCCCTGGTTGCCTTCTCCTCTGATCCACCTGCTATGGGTGGACTTGAAGTCTTTTTATCGGGAGTTGGGCTTTATTTGGATAATTCTTTATTCCGGGGAAAATTGGTGTTTCCAGGATGGGCCTTTTATGCTTCCTTTTCCCCGTTTTCCTACGAATTGCAGCTGCACTCACAAATTCACCAAGACTCGTGGAAATCATTAGTTTAAAGACCTAAGTCTACCTTTGGTGATTGTTTCATTATAAAAAGCGCAGCTAGTTGACGGGTAAATATTGGGTCTAAGAGCCGTCAACAACTCCCCCACACTTAGCTCTTTGCTCGTCCTCGAGTAAAGTTGCGAGCATAAGGCGGGAGATACTCATCCTCATAAAAGAGAGCCTGCACACAAGTTATTGCAAGCCACACTTCATACCTGTGAACTTTGAGGTGTCTAACATGCATTCCTTGGATGATTGATAAGTGGAACGGTCATGTCTCAAATCACCTCGCCTTCCCTGTCAAGTACCTTGGGATTTTTGCATAATTTTCGGAAACAAAAACATAGTTTCATGCTCCTCAAATGACTCTCTCAAGTTGCTCATGGTGTTTATGTATTTTCCTCTCAAGGACCATGATTTTGCCTCTCCCCTCGTTGTGTTTGATCAGGCTTTTGTGGAGCTCAAGGTAGGGTAACGTGGAGCATACTAGTGTCTCTTTTATTGCTAAGTCAAAGACTGGATCCAATGGAGAAAACAAGTCATACAATCTGATCAAGATGTGCATGTGTGGTGGTGGTATGAAGTGGAAAATTATTTGTACTCCTTTTTATGGTGTTACCTTCTCTCTCTTTTTGAACTTTTGAGGAGGACATGGCTATCATACTTTTTCTCTTTTTTTTTTTCTTTTTTTCCCATCATCATTTTTTTTTTCATCATGCTCTACTTTTGTATGAGCAGGGATTATTCTTTTTCTTTTTGCATAGCCATGTCTCCAATGATATTTTTGAGAGAGAAAGGTAACAGAGATTTTTGGAGTATTTATTTGGTGGATGGATGATGGAATGTTGCTCAACTTCCAGTGTAGAAGTGTAGCATGTGAGGTGGAGTGTACGTGATCTTGATCAAAAGAGTATGACAAGCTTCTCACTAGGGTCCAAGAATTTGACAAAGCTCAAATCAACAACTAGCAGCTTATAGGCTATCAAAGTATTCATGTAGAGTTCTTGGCCTTGGTAGGAAAATATAAATCAAGTGAGGAGCATCATACTATGGAATTTTTGATTTTCATAAAGATAAATTCCCAAGGACTTGAAGGTTAAGCAAAGATCATTTCGACAAACCATATCTCACATGCCAATTATCTAGGAAAAACATGGGTTCCTAATGATAAGGTGTTCACAAGCATTCAGCGATGAAGCGAGAAATAACAAGTGTGCAAGTCCACGAATGTGAGAGGTAGAGTTGTGGGCAAAAGATAAATCAATTATGATTTTCCCAAAAGATTAGTGCGTCAAGTTTTATTTAATTTTCAGATTATCAGAATGAACTTGACGGTGTAGCAGGCAAAAAGTGGAAGTGTGGTGCAAATTCAGGAGGCAGGAGGAGGCTGGAGCCTGGTGGGGACCACCAGGGGTCGCCCGACCCTCCTGGTGGGGTCGGCCGACCTGGCCTGGACCCCACTGGTTCTCATATTTCGCGTGTTGGCCTTTCCTGAGTTGCCTCATATGGTTCTGGATGATTTGGTCGTGATTGTTCCAGATATGGCGACGTTTCCCCCCACACTTGCCTTTTTGCCTGTTTCCTTCAAAAACGACAAAGATATGGAAACACAAATATTGCTCTACCGGTATGCAAGCCCGGGGAGCACTATCATTGATTGAATTTAAAACTGAACTCGCAGGCGCATTACAAATTTGAAGGGAAATTGGAATGAAAAGGAAATAAACAAAAGCGCCTATTCTTATTCTATTTATTTGACCCTCTTAATCCTTTTCTATCACCTCCAGGGCCAGATCTACTTGTGCCCACTTCTTGGAGAGAGTTTTGATGAGGGCCTCGTCTTGCATCCTCTCATGCATAAGATTGTTGTAGAGGTTTTGGAGGACGCCATTTTCTTTCTTTGCTCGGGCCACCTCCTGCTCCAAGCTCCTAATCTTGAGATGGGCTTTTTCTAGAGCCTTAGCGCATCTTTCAAAACGCTCGTTATCGGCCACCCAATAGGGTCTTTTTCCTTATCCTTATTCTCGGTGCAGATGGAGGAGGCGTCGCTCTTTTCGCTCATGACTGAGGTGAAGGTTTTGGTTCAAGGAGTGGAGTCTTGAAAGAGATGAATGGAGAGGGGGTGCAAATGGTTGTATTTATAGTGGTTCTCCCTCTCCTGGCGAGGAAACAAAGGATTCAAAGCATAGCTGGACGAGACAAGGAAAACTTGGATGGCAGAATGAGCAATGGATGGAAAACAGAGGTGGCCAGAGGGGGTCGACCGACCCTGGTAGCCAGGTCGGCCGACCTGCCTTGGCAGGCCTGGCCTTTCTGTTTTTCGTGGGGCTTTGTTGGGAAAGGTGTCTACGGGATACACAGGATGTAGAAGGATATTTCGATGCAGAGGTCAAGAAAAGATATTTAGATCAATTAAGTGCATGACATCGAAATCTTTATTTGCTTCGGGTTCAAGATAAATTTTAAGGCGCTGACCATTTACCTTGAATACATTACCTCCGTCGTCCTGGAGTGTGATTGCCCCATGAGTCGACGTGTCGATGATGGTGTATGGTCCGTTCCATTTACTTCTCAATTTTCCATGCCCGAAGAGCTTTACCCTTGAATTGAAGAGCAACACCTTGTCTCCAACTTTGAATTCTTTTATCTTTATTCGCCGGTCATGCCAGCGCTTTGTACGCTCCTTGTAGATGGCTGAGTTGTGATATGCTTTGTCTCTCCATTCTTCCAACTCAGCTATCTCCATTTTTCTTCTCCACCCAGCTCCTTTCATATCCATGTTCCAAGTTCTCATGGCCCAATATGCTTTATGTTCCAACTCGACTGGCAAATGGCACGTTTTTCCATAGACGAGTTGGTATGGTGACATGCCTATGGGTGTCTTGTAGGCTGTTCTATATGCCCATAGTGCATCGGGTAGCTTGTTCTTCCATCCCTTCCCCATTTCCAAGACTGTTTTCTGCAGGATCCGCTTGATTTGTTTGTTGGATGTTTCGGCCTGCCCATTCGTTTGAGGATGGTATGGAGTGGCAATGTTGTGCTTTGCTCCAAGCTCTCTTAGAAAGCTACGGAAGGTCTTATCAATGAAGTGAGACCCTCCGTCGCTTATCACCATTCTCGGAGTTCCAAACCTTGGAAAGATAAACTCGTGGAACATCCGGCGAGCGTGTTTGGAGTCGGCAGCTCGGCATGGCATAGCTTCTACCCATTTGGATACGTAATCCACTGCCACCAATATGTATTCACAATCTTGGGACTTCACGAATGGTCCCATGAAGTCAATGCCCCATACATCGAAGAGTTCGACTTGAAGGTTGTATGTGAGGGGCATTGCATCTCGTGCTGTGATGCCTCCAAATCTCTGGCATGGTGGGCATCTTCTAATGAATTCTTTTGTATCTTCATACATGGTCGGCCAGAAGAATCCACTTTGCCAGATCTTTGCTTGGGTACGGAAGGCACCATAATGTCCACCGTATGGGGCTGCATGGCATTTTTCAATGATTTGTGTGCTCTCGGGAGTGGGCACACATCGCCTAAGCAGTCCATCGGCGCAGACACGATAGAGGTATGGTTCATTCCATAAGTGACGGCGACTTTCATAAATCAATCTTCTTTTATCCGCCCCTGGTGGTACGTATCCTGTGGCGATGAAGTTCACAATGTCGGCGTACCAAGGGTGCGAATCCGTCACTTTCAGCAGCAGGTCGTCGCGTAGGAAGTCATTTATGGGTAACTCCTGCAAGTTAGTGAATTGCATACGCGACAAATGATCTGCTACAGAATTTTCTACTCCTTTCTTATCTTTAATTTCAAGATCAAACTCTTGGAGTAGAAGGATCCATCTTATGAGACGAGGTTTAGCATCTTTCTTAGCAAGCAGATATCTCAAAGCAGCATGATCAGTGTAAACGATAACTTTTGCTCCAGCTAAGTAAGATCTAAACTTGTCAAAAGCAAAAACAACGGCAAGGAGCTCTTTCTCAGTGGTAGTATAATTCAACTGAGCTCCAGTCAAAGTTTTGCTAGCATAAGAAATTGCATGATGCTTTTGTCTTTCATTTGACCAAGAACTGCCCCCACAGCATAATCACTAGCATCACACATTATTTCAAAAGGAAGCGTCCAATCAGGGGGTTGAATGATTGGAGCAGAGATGAGTGCATTCTTAAGAGTAGCAAAGGCATGCATGCAGTCATCATTGAAATCAAAGGGTGCATCCTTAGCAAGCAAGTTCGTAAGGGGTCGTGCAATTTGAGAAAAATCTTTTATGAAGCGACGATAAAAACCAGCATGACCCAGAAAACTACGAACACCCTTGATATTCACAGGAGGCGGAAGCTTTTCTATAACTTCTATTTTTGCTTTGTCCACCTCTATTCCTCTCTCGGACACAAGGTGTCCAAGAACTATGCCCTCTTGGACCATGAAGTGGCACTTTTCCCAATTAAGTACCAGGTCCTTCTCATGGCATCTCTGTAAGACCTTGTCTAAATTTTCTAAGCAATGATCGAAGGTTTTTCCATAAACAGAGAAATCATCCATAAAAACTTCCATAATTTCTTCGATCATATCAGAGAAAATAGACATCATGCAACGTTGGAACGAGGCAGGTGCATTGCACAAACCAAAAGACATGCGACGATAAGCATAAGTTCCATACGGGCATGTGAAAGTTGTCTTACTTTGATCGTCGGGGTGGATGGGAATTTGATGATATCCCGAATACCCATCAAGGAAACAGAAGAAAGAATGATTTGCCAGCCGTTCCAACATCTCATCGATGAAGGGCAGCGGAAAATGATCTTTCTTTGTAGCCTTGTTAAGTTTTCGGTAATCAATGCACATTCGCCACCCCGTGACGGTTCGTTGAGGAATGAGTTCATTTTTATCATTATGAACAACCGTCATACCTCCTTTCTTGGGCACCACTTGTACGGGGCTCACCCAATCACTGTGAGGAACAGGATAGATGATCCCAGCGTGTAATAGCTTCAAGACCTCTTTCTTCACAACTTCTCTCATCGCATTATTCAGCCTCCTTTGAGGTTCCCTTGAAGGTGTACTTTCAGGATCCGTGGGAATGCGATGGATGCAGAGAGCGGGGCTGATCCCTTTTAGGTCTTCAAGTGAGTAGCCAAGAACGGAGCGATGTTTTTCAAGCACGGCTATGAGTTTGGTGGTTTCTTCTTCCGAAAGCTTGTCACTTATGATGACAGGAGCTTGCGGATCTTCGTGCAAGAAAGCATAGCGCAAACCGGGAGGTAGCGCTTTAAGATCAATGGGAGGTCGTGGCGGTGGTGTGGTTTGTGGTAGCTCAAAGGTGTCCTCCGAGTCGGCTTCTTCTAAGATAAAGTCTTGTGCATCTTCCTCCAAGGCTAACTCGGGGTCCATGTGAGGAAAAATGGCCATGACCTCCTCCACTTGATATTCCTCAAGTGGTTCATCGGAAAGAGTGTTTCGTGATGTGGTAATTGGAATGGAGAATGACTCTTTTCCGAGGGTGAAATTGAGGTTTCCAAATGATGGGGCATCGATGAGGAATTTTTCTATGGGATGCCCGATCATTATGTCGAAGTTTGGGACTTCGAAGACGTAGAAATCCAGGATAACCTCAAGGTCTTCATGATAGAGAGTCACATCTCTGACAATCCCCAAACTCTCAAGAATATGGCCTGATGGGTGCTTGAGGAGTTTGTTTGTTGATGTCCATGGTCGGTTGCCAAAGATTGACAACGCATATGTGTCGGAGAGGATATTGGCACCAACAAGAGGGTTGTAGAGTGCATCCACCTTGGTTCCTTTGATGGAGCAGCATATGTTGGTTGAGGGAGGGCAGAGCCGAATGATATCCATGGATAGCTCATTCTCCCTCAACCATTCATCGCTCATGATTGAAGTAAGCTCCCGAACAGTCTCCACAAGATATTCTTTTTCAATTGGTTCGGGAGGTGGCAAAGGAACAGGCGGTCTCTTTTGAAACAAATAGTTCGAGGTGTTTCCAAAATCTTCAAAAATTTCTTCCTCAAACTCAAATGGGAACTCTAGAGGTTCATCATCCTCTGTCATTGTTCGGGAATCAGATGAGGACTCGGATGTTGGGTCTACCAAGGTAGACACCTTTTGTTGTGTTTCCACAATGAGTTCCTCATCTTTTGACTCCGGCTCCTCGGGTATTTCAGCGGAAAAAGGTGTATTTTCAACAATTCTTTCTAGCAAATCTTTTGCTTCCGCTATGGTCTTATGAGAGAAAGAACCACCGGCAGCCGTGTCAAGATAAAGTGCGGTGTCTTTGCTCAACCCTGAATAAAAATGTTGCAGAAGAACGGGTTCTGGGAGCAATAACTCTGGACCGGAATCTGTTAATGAACAGAACCGTATCCATGCCGCACTAAGGGTTTCTTCCTCCTCTTGGCGAAAGTTAATTATTTCCGCGCGTAGAGCAGTGATACGAGATACGGGAAAAAATGCTAGACAAAATTTGTCTCGCAATTCTTTCCAATCACCGTTCACTCTCTTAGCGGTGTAAGTGTACCATTGCTTCGCCTTCCCATTGAGAGAGAAGGAAAACAATTTCCACTTTAAAGTTTCATGTGTCATGCCATTGATCAATCGGCATGCACACAAGTGCTCAAACTCTCGCAAGTGTTCAAAGGGATTTTCATTTTTAAAACCAGAGAAAGAAAGTCCTTTGATCAAAGAAATAAAACTGGGGCTGAGCTCATAGCTTGTTGAAACAACAAGTTGAGATGAACATGGTGGCTCTAAGAGCTCGCCCCGTGGAGTGGAAAAAGATTGGATTGTAGGTGATGACTCCATGTGTGTATTTTTTTTTCTAATTTAATTGAACGGGAAATGTAAAGATAAGTTACGAGGGCAAACCTGGTCCGCTACAGAATTAGCAACCGATCCCCGGCAACGGCGCCAGAAATGCTTGTTGGTATTTCTTACACCACGAATAAATTCGCAAGCGCACGGAATACCGTTGTAGCACTTCACCCGGGAGTATTCCAAGGTATCGTATTTGTTTTCCCCAAGGAACGGTGATAATCTGCAGCAAGGTTAGTTTTACCCAAGGACACACAAGAATGGCAGTAGTATAGGATTGAGAGGATGAATAAAGATCTAGCTGTCCCGCAGGACGATCGCACTCTAGCTCTACTCGTTTACTTCGGGCACTGGTATAGACCTGGTCTGCCAAGTCACGCCAGCCTGTAGCTCTACGACGAACCCGAACGTGGAGGATTACAAGGGACGGACAGGGCTGTCACCACCTGCCGCCTACCTCTACAAACCGTGGGGCACGCTGCAAACAAAGGTAACCTCTAGCCTAGGCACCACGCCTATGCCGTCGATTACTACTCTAACCCCGGTCCTGGTACCAATCTGGAAGGCTAGAGCACCCCTCGCGGAGCGATGATCCCGTAAACAAGTATAACAAGAATAACGACTAGTATGTAAAGCTCACTAGATCAATAACACCACGAATACTAATCTTACGAATAAGAACAAGGTTCGTACTATGAACGAACGACGAACGAACGACGAACGAACGAAGAACGAACGATGAACTATTAATAAGATAAATATCCGCCAAGGGTACAAGATAAGGAAATAACTAAAAGGAAAGCTATCCCTCTCTTGATCCTTGCCCTCTCCTCTATTCTACTACTGTACAAGAGGCCCTTGGCCTGGATGGGAGTGGAATGACTTGTGTCTTGTGATATTTTTTGGAGGAGGGGGGTACCCCTTTATTTATAGCCCAAGAAGGTCGGCAACTTGAGGCGGTTCCTTAGGTCGGTGGCATTGATTGCAGGTGGAACCGACCTCTGGAAGGCGGTGGCGAACCGCCATAGGAAGATGGGCCAGTGGGGCCACCACAGGGGGTCGGCCGACCTAGGGTTTGGGGTCGGCCGACCTGTGGCTGGCCCCTCTGGGCCTGGGCCTTCTCAGGTGGCTTCCCCTGGTTGCCTTCTCCTCTGATCCACCTGCTATGGGTGGACTTGAAGTCTTTTTATCGGGAGTTGGGCTTTATTTGGATAATTCTTTATTCCGGGGAAAATTGGTGTTTCCAGGATGGGCCTTTTATGCTTCCTTTTCCCCGTTTTCCTACGAATTGCAGCTGCACTCACAAATTCACCAAGACTCGTGGAAATCATTAGTTTAAAGACCTAAGTCTACCTTTGGTGATTGTTTCATTATAAAAAGCGCAGCTAGTTGACGGGTAAATATTGGGTCTAAGAGCCGTCAACAATGAGCTGCTGCTCGGAGACACACACGAGAGGTGGAGCTCCCCTGCACTGAGATTGTCGATGTTTGTCGTCGTCCCGTGCTCCGGCGATGCGGTGGTGCGCGGCGAGGTGGAGCGGCGGCGGCGCGGCGCGGTGGAGCTAGGGTTTGCAGGGGCGCGTGTGCGTGCGCAGTGAAGAAGCCGGCGGTGGCGCGCAGCTGTGGTGGTGGCGTACGTCGGCGAGGTCCACGACGGCGGCTGGTTGGCGGAGGCGCGCGCGCGAGGGCGAGATGGTGGCGGGAGATCGGCGAACGGGCGGCGTAATGGGGGAAGATGCACAGTAACCCGGCGTAATCCGTTAGAAATAGGTTAAATTCGAACGAACGGCCGAGATCGTCCCAATTTTGAATCAACGGGTCGGATTGAAAATATTCTCCCGATGAAGTTAACCAGACCGTATGGTACGGTCTTAGAGATCGCATTGTACGGTCTCCTTTTTAACCCTGACAGTTAATCTATAGAGACCGTATTGTACGGTCTCCAGGACCGTATTGTTCGGTCTCCATTCTGCCTCAGGTTTTAAGGATCTCATGTAAAAGCACACCGTATTGTACGGTCCCTATGACCGTATTGTACGGTCTAGTCTAGAAAAGCAGATTTTCAAGGAATTTCCTTCCAAGTCTAAGTTTCTCACACAAAAACCAAATAAACACCAAACATGGACTAGAAGGGGAACTCTCAAACACTCCTTTGAAAAATATACCAATATAGGTTGCGCATAGGCTTATAGTAATTTTTCAATCGGCAAATAAGAAGCATCCAATAAGAGCCAAAAGAGATAAAACCAAAAGAGGGGTATGTATGAGCCCTTTGCCTATGATCCGTGCTAGTAGATTTAACCTTGAGGATCATTTAGCAAGACTCAATGAGATGTGAGATCATATAGCGAATGAAACACTTCCTCATAGTGTGACTACTCCTTTGTGATTTCCTATATGCAATGCATGAGACAAGCATATCATACAAATGCAAGGGGAATTTAAACATGCCATATGATATGCAAGCAAAGTTAAGACAACGCATAAAGGAAACCTACTCAAGGTCAAGTTTGAGCCACTCTCAAGCTTACTCACTATGAGCCAAACCTTGCCTTGAGCCCACCGGTCCACCAACTCAAGCATCCCCCATGCTCATAGCTATCTTGAGAAAGTTAGACCTTGAACTAATTTTTTGTTCTTTTCTTTTTAGTTATTTACACATGCATGGATGCAAACATACTAGTTCACAAAGGAGTACCTAGCTACCATGCAAGCAAATGCAAGAAAAGAAACTATTATGATACAAGTTAACTCCTTGAAGAGTAGATTTGTCGATGACGCACTTAAAGCTTGTGGTGAACGTTCATGGATCATCATCATGGCACATGGTCCACCACCATTTCCCTTCTAGGTCTTGTTCTTGGGAGCCCACTCGCACTTGGTTGGCCTCTCAAGGTCAACTATGCATTTGGGCACCCAAATCTTCCTCATCATCCTCCTCTTGTCGGGTGATCCAAAAGCCTTTGCCTTCACCTTGCCACGCTTGTCCCTAAAGAGCTTGTAGTGTGTATTCTCATGGAACAAGTTAGCGTTAGGCAAAACCTTGGAACTCCTCACCTTGGGACAATTCTTGCTAGTGTGCCCGCCACGGCAACACTTCTCACAATAGTAGTCGTCCGCCATGAGAGGTACCACCCAAGGAGGAATGTTGTCGTCCTTGCCGATGAGGTTGATGGCGGCGGGGTAGGAGCCGAGTCCCTTGTGCCCGGGGTTGTTCACAAGGTTGCGACCAAGTATCTCCTTATGTGTGGTCCTTCCCCTTGTGAGCCTCTCGAAGCCGTCCATCACCGAAGCTCTCTCCTCCTTGAGTTGATGATATTCCTTCAAGATTTTCTCATCAAGAGAGATGCTCTCAAGAGAGGGAGTTAGTTCATCACAAGTAATATATGAAGAATCGGAAATAGATGAACTAGAAGAGGAAGTGTTATTCTTTTCGAGGATGGATTGATGTTCTTCCTCAAGAACCTTGAACTTGTCGTTGAGCCTCTTGTGATCAACCTTGAGCTTGTCATAGTTCTCATCCAAGGTTATGAGAGAAGTAGAAAGGTGCTTGAGCTCATCCTCTAGTAACTTGGACTTCTCCTTGAGCTTTATGTGGTCTTCCTCAAGCTTGTCACAGTCCTCATCTAGAGCCTTGTGAGAGATGGATAAGTCCCTAAGTTCACCTTCAAGTTGACGAACTCGAAAAGCGGCCACTTCATGTTCCTTCTCCAACCGAGTAATGGTCTTGTCCTTTCTCTTGAGCATTTTGCCGGTTAGGAGAATGCTATCCAAGAGTTCCTCATAAGTGGGCTTATCCTCCTCACCAAACTCTTCCTCGGACTCACTCTTCTCATCCTCATCACTACTATCATCATCTTTTGCCATCAAGCAAGTAGGTGGTGGAGGTAGAGTCTCGGACATGTTTGTGAGAGCAATGCCGGCCATCTTCTTGCCCTTGGAGGATGAGTCATCACATTCTTCTTCATCACTATCATCATCCGTGACCCACTCTCCAACATAGAGACCCTTGCGAGATGATCTTCTCTTGTCTTTGCCTCTAGAGCTTTCCTTCTTGACAAACCTCTTCCTTGTCTTGTACTTGCTTCTAGGGTCTTCTTATTCATCATCGCTTGACTCTTGAGTCTTCTTCTTGCTCTTCTTGATTGGCTTTGGGCATTTCTTGGCAAAATGACCTTTCTCCCCACAATTGAAGCACTCGGCATCTTTCTTGTTGATGAACCTTCTCTTGAAGAAGTTGCCTCTCTTCATGAGGAGTGCTAGGTCATTTGGATGGAGTTGCAACAAGTCTTCAACATCTTCTTCAAACTCTTCATCACTTGAATCTTGAGTCATCACCATCTTCCCCTTCTTCTTGCTTGACCCCTCGGATGCAAATGCAAGATTCTTGGAGGGCTTCTCATCAAGCTTCTTGTCAAGGTTGTAGCTCTCGAAGGCGGTGATCTTCCCAAGTAGCTTGTGGGTGGTAAGGTCTCGCATGTCGGTGTTGAAGAGACATGTGATGAGTGCTCCATATTTCTCCCTTGGGAGAATCCTCATGATCTTCCGCACAAGATCACCATCATCAATCTTGTCCTTCACACCGAGAGAGTTGATATCCTCTACAAGCACATTCAAGCGAGAGTAAGTGTCATTGATTAGCTCAATTGAAGACATGGTAAAGGCATCATATTTGTCCTTAAGGACATAGTATCTTAACTCTTTGACATCCGAGGAACCCTTATGAACTTGTTGGATTTGAGTCCACACTTCATGAGCGGTACCCGCGGACTTCACTCGAGCAAAGACCTCTTTAGTGATAGCTCCAAACAAGGCATTTTTAGCTTTAGCATTTGCCTTTGCAAGGTTCACATCAAGAGTACCAATAAGAGTCCTTAGAGAGACACCGGAACTTGTCACCTTCCATGCGATAGGATCGAGAGCCTCGAGGTAAGCTTGCATGCGAGCTTTCCAATAGGCATAGTCGGTTCCATCGAACGGGGGCGGTCCACTTCCTCTCGGCATCCTTACTCAAGGCGGTTAAGCCTTATTTGAGCAACGAGGCTCTGATACCACTTGAAAGGATCAAGGGCACCGAGAGGGGGGGGTGAATCGGTGGCTCAATAATTTCTCCTAAACGTACTTAAGGCGTGAAGCTAGCAAGAATAGATATGGTGACAACAAGAAGCTAGCGATGCGCGCACACAATCTAGTCTATGCAACAAGCAACACCCTAACAAGCAATTCTACCAAGTAGTAAAGAGACAACCTATCATGCAATTCTACTAGCACATAAGTAAATGCGGAAGCGTAAATACT
Organism: Eragrostis nindensis; assembly: GCA_012490785.1. NCBI lineage: Eukaryota > Viridiplantae > Streptophyta > Magnoliopsida > Poales > Poaceae > Eragrostis > Eragrostis nindensis. The sequence goes on along the minus strand of JAAXCT010000502.1, from coordinate 203,923 downwards.
AGTAAGTAAAGGAGATAGAGATAGGAATGCTCATGATTTTTCCCGTGGTCTCGGAAGGATGACGCCTTCCCCTACTCCACGTTGGGTCACTCCCGCAGGAGTCTCGACCCCGTCCCTCCGCTCGAAGGCGATCTCTCCTAGAGCACACTTCACCGTCCGAGCGAAGTCGCGGGAACGTCCCGCCGGGCTCGATCCCAGGTACTCCTCCGGAGGTAAGGCTCCGCACTTGATGCGTGCCAAAGGGCGCTCCACTAGTGATGCTTCTTTCGCACAGGAAGCTCCAAGACCGTGTACAAACTTGTGTTAGCTTCCACAATCTCCTTGGACAGCTCAACACCAACGCCTAACCGGTCTAGGCCTTGCCATAGATCAAGAGTAACAAACCGAAGTGACTCTCTCAAGCTCACACTAGCCTAAGATCAAGTGGATGCAATTGCTACTCTCTCAAGCACTAGGATCACTCCAAATCCTTCACAAGTACTTCTCTCCCTTGCTCTTGGCTTCCTCTGAGTTTCCTGCACTCCAACAATGGCCAAGAGACCCCTCAAGGGGCGCGCAACCAACTATTTATAGGCTACCAACCCAAAACTAGCCGTTGCCCAAAAGTGCCCTGCGAAACTAGAGACCGTACAAAGGACCTTTAGACCGTACTGTCCGGTCTCTATTTCCAGGCGCATCTCCATTTCCTTCTTCTCTGTCTGATCATCTTCAATGAAGACCGTACTGTCCGGTCCCTAGGACCGTACCGTCCGGTCAACTGTCCGGTCTTCATTTTCTTCTCTTCCAGAAACTTCAGCTTCTCTGTCTGGAAATCTTCTGATGACCGTACCATACCGTCCCATGACCGTACTGTCCGGTCAATTGTCCGGTCTTCATTTTCTCAGCATCCCGAGACTTCACTTCTCTGTCTGGATCTTCAATGAAGACCGTACCATACGGCCCATAGGACCGTACTGTCCGATCTCTACTGCAAAAGCTGAAAACTTGATCCACTCTTGATCCTTGCTTCCAACTTCTCTATTTTTGGTTCCTCTTCTTCTCTTCAGCCACCCTAGCCCTCAAGAGACTCACAATGCATCCATGATCTCTAACCTAGTGTGCTCTAAGAGAACCAATTCGATCCCTCTTGATAGTCCGGTTTTTCCTATGGACTCAAGCTAGCATCTACACCAAGCCAACACTTGCTTGGTCTATCATGTCCTTAGCCTTGATCCATCTTCAACCTTGAATCCATCAAGTTCTCGATCCGAATTGTCGAGGCAACCAATCACCAAGTCGTCAATGAGATAGAGTTTGTGAGACGACGCTTCCATTGACATGACCATTTGAATATCCTACAAGGAAATGTTAGTCACATCAATATGGTTACCCAATCACCAAAACATTCATTCCTTTGGAGTTTCCAAACTCCAATGGTCATGAAGCTTACAGTATGTTGTGCCGGTGCCCCGACGAGGACATCGATCCTTTGAGGGGGGGGGGAGAGGGTGTTTGTGACATCCGGCCCATTGTGATTAGGCCCGAAGTGGCCCATGTGCACGAGGAGGTGGAAGTTTAGTCCCACCTTGCTAGTCTAGCGGGAGAAAGGCCAACATATAAGCCTAGGTTGTCCAACACCCACCACCTTGGGTTAACACTTTTACATGAAGCGAGGTCGAAAGCGTAAAAGGTTGATGAGGCGAGTGGGGTCCGCACAGCATGTGAGCGGAGCATGTGAGCGGGTCTAGCCATGTTGGGAATCTGGGATGTTACATTAAGATAACGAGATAAAAGAGAAGCTCGGCTCGGTTCACTCAGAAAGTTCGAGCTGGCTCGTTAGGCTCGTGAACCAAGTATGTTAAAACTTTATGACAAAAATTTAGGTGATTTCAAACATTTTTTTAATATTAGGATGTGCCAACAAATCATAATATAACACCATACTTGAAAAAAAAATATCAATCTAAGTCAACAAAGATGAACAATAAATGAAAATAAAAAGATGATCCAACATTGAACATGATTTTTTATCTATTCTGAACTTGGTTTATTTTTTATGATAAATTGAGCTTCATCCAACTTAAAAACTACTATCTTAGAATTAAAGTTGGTATTTTTACATAATAGAGCTAATTGAACTATTCATGAGCAGCTCACGAGCTGACTCGTTAACAAAAGAGCTATGATGGAGGCTCGTCTTGGTTCATTAAGAAGACCGAGCCGACCGAGCCGAGCCAGAATGAAGATCAAGCCGAGCTGGCTCACGAGCCTCGAGCTTTTTTTCCAGCCCTATGTGTATATAACTAAAAGCGCATGTAAAAGCCACACAACTAGACTGATGCCAAACAAGTTATAAGCAACGAATGATAGCACCCGAGAGTAGCTACACAAGATCGAACAGACAGAATCACAGGACTTGTTTGCGCCAGTGGTCTAAACATTTTGCTAAAAAGGTTATTATTCTCGATTGTTGGATTCATATGTTTTTCCAGGCCAAAAAATGAACGGGAGGTATAGATTGTGATCCAATCCTTACACTGCAAGAAACAATGCATTTTGTGTACAAAACATATCCTGAGAAAACCCATTGGATCACATAATTAAAATGAGTTTTTAGCGAGGATGGCATGGCTTAAGTAAAATTCGAAACACTGATTAAATCTGAGGAAAAAATGATTCCAGGATGCAGGGCCAGGATCTTCATGAAAAAAAAGAGGCACTTCTTTATCTGAAGCCACAGCATGACGGTAAATCTAGAGTTGTGTACCGCCCTTTGGTTTCCCTGTACAAATCCACGTGTCATTTTGACCGCTTCCGAAACGAAAAGAGTAGCAACCTGTTCTGAAATTTTGAATGGATTGTCTTTTCCTTCCAAACATTTTTGTTTTCACCAGAAGAAAAGAGCTACAGTAGCATACAGACAATTTTCGTTAACCGAGGCTACAGCATGGCGTGTAAATCTAGAGTTTGTCCCTTATCTCCGTTTGGGGGGTTTATTTGTTTCTAAATCAAAGAGTAGGGTTCAATTCTGAATTTTAATATCACAACATCTAATATAAAAATGTTTGTTCCCTTCTCGTAAATGTTATATTCCCAGCAGTTAGTGTGTTGTTCAAATAATGGTTCCCATGTACAAACTTCTGGCTGATTGCATTCTAAACATTCTTTTTATCTTACACTACTGTCAAACCGTGGGCAACCAGAGGAAAGCACATGGATTCATGGGCTCAAAAATGTTGTAAAACCGACTCAAATCCACAGGTGGTCAACACACAATGTTGAATTATTGGGCTTTTTATTAAGCCCATAATGGAACAATAATTCTATTTAGTCTAGGCCCATAATTAGTGCATTAATGATTTAGTCCCACATGAGATTCCTACCATAAATAAACTCGACTTATTAGGTGGATTTCCGGTTGATCCCCTAGAGAAGTTGAGAGAGGCTAGTGGTGAACCACACGCGCGCGCGCGCGCCGCCGCCGCCGCCGAGCCGAGGCGTGGCGGGCGGTGCGGGCGTGGCGTGCGGGCGCGTCCGTCCGTCGTGGAAGTTTTGATATATTGAAACGGTGCGTCCCATATGAATCGACGCCTTTTCGCTACGAAGGAGTCACGTCTGTTCGTTCGAAGGGGTCGCGTCTGTTCCGTTTCTATATATAGCGCCTTCCCGGGATCGATCGATTACTCTCGATCACGCTCACTACTCGTCTCGTTCCATCTTCTGGGAGAGCAGGCCTCCGAAACCCCGTTCCGCAAGCGACATCTGCCAGGTGTGCGGGCGATCAGGTTTTTGGGGAGCGACATCGCGACTGCTCGATCGACTCCCTGACCGTGGGCGTTCTGCACTGCGTACAACGTCCTGCATCAACTTAGATCATCTACATCGAACAACTCAAGAACAATGATTCTTGGGAATGGATCTTCCAGCGCCTCCGGCGCAGGATCTTCCGCTGGGTACGTTCTTGTTTTTCTGATCAATTTGTTCATCGTTTTTATCACCTTATTGAGGAATTTATGGATTAAATTAAGTAGGAAAATGCCTGATTTCTTAACAATCCAAAAACCTGATCTTAGGCAATTTTCTGTTAGCGGTTTTGCTGCTGCACTGAAACCAAACGCTTTTGATGGGTCTTCCTATAAGAGATGGCGTGCTCAGATGGTCCTGTGGCTTACAGCAATGAACTGCTATCACGCCGCGAACGGTAAGCCAGAACAGTTCACTCCAGAGGAGGAGGAACGGTTCAATATGGCTGATAATCTGTTCAGAGGCGCCGTGATTAGCGCTCTTGCAGATAAGTATAAGGATTCATATATCACGTGCACCTCTGCGAAAGAACTATGGGATGCTCTGGACGCTAAGTTTGGTGTTTCTGATGCCAGGAGTGAACTGTATATCATGAAGCAGCTTTTTGACTACAAGATGGTTGAGAACCGTTCTGTAGTTGAACAAGCTCATGAGATTCAGGCTTTGGCAAAAGAACTTGCGAACCGTTTCCATGTGTGTTGCCTGACAAGTTTGTGGCTGGCGGTATTATCGCCAAGTTGCCATCTACTTGGAGAGATTTTGCTACCCAACTGAAACACAAGAGGCAAGAGTTTAGCGTGTCTGAACTCATAGGGACTCTTGATGTTGAGGAAAGGGCGAAAGCAAAAGACACACGTGGAAAGAGCGTAGGAGAACCTTCTAGTGCCAATATGGTGCGAAAGGTTACTTCATCAAAGAAGAAGAAGAAGGGGGCTGAGAAGCCTAAGCAATCAACCACTTTTAAGAAGAAAAAGAACAAAGAAAGTGGCTGCTTTGTTTGCGGGAGCACTGAGCATTGGGCAAGTGCGTGCCCAGACCGCAAAGTTAAGCAGGAGAAGAAATCTGCAAACGTGGTCATTAGCGAGACTGGAGGGACTTCTGAGTACGGTAATTCTGCACCCATTGTCCTTTCTGTTTGTCAAACACCTGAGTGGTGGATTGACACTGCGGCTAATGTACATGTGTGTGCTGATATCTCTTTGTTTTCTTCTTATCAGGCCGGAGTGACAGGAGACTTGTTGATGGGAAATGGGTCACATGCTCGTGTTCTTGGTGTTGGTACGGTCATTCTGAAGTTTACTTCGGGAAAGACGGTGCTATTGAAGCACGTGCAGCATGTCCCCTCAATCAAAAGGAATCTTGTTAGTGGCTCTCAATTGTGTCGAGATGGTTATAAATTAGTTCTTGAGTCTAATAAATGTATACTTTCTAAGTATGGAACATTTGTTGGAAAAGGCTATGATTGCGGAGGCTTGTTCCGCTTTTCTTTACTTGACATTGGTTGTAATAAGGTTGTGAATAATATTCTTACTTCGAATGAGTCGAATGTTTGGCATTCACGACTTTATCACATTAATTTTGGTTGTATGACGCGGCTAGCAAAACTGAATTTAATCCCCAAATTTGACATGGTCAAAAGTTCTAAGTGCCATGCTTGCGTGCAATCTAAGCAACCTCGCAAGCCTCACAAGGCTGCAGAGGCGAGGAACTTAGAGGCATTAGAACTTGTTCATTCCGATCTATGCGAGATGAATGGTGAATTGACCAGAGGTGATAAAAGATACTTCATGACTCTCATAGATGATTGTACTAGATATTGCTATGTGTATCTGCTGAAATCCAAAGATGAAGCTTTGCATTACTTTAAAATCTATAAGGCTGAAGTAGAAAACCAACTAGAGAGGAAGATTAAACGTTTAAGGTCTGACCGTGGTGGAGAATACTTTTCTAATGATTTTTCTGAATTCTGCGTGGAACATGGTATTATTCATGAGAGGACACCGCCGTACTCACCTCAATCCAATGGGATTGCTGAAAGAAAGAACCGAACTCTAACGGATTTGGTTAACGCCATGTTAGAGACAGCGGGCCTTTCTAAGGAATGGTGGGGTGAGACGATTTTGACAGCATGTCATGTCCTGAATAGAGTTCCCACAAAGGATAAAGAAATTACACCATTCGAGGAATGGCATAAGAAAAGATTAAATCTCTCATATTTGCGTACTTGGGGTTGTTTGGCCATGGTGAATGTGCCAATCAATAAGAAACGCAAACTTGGACCTAAAACTGTTGATTGTATCTTCCTGGGTTATGCTATGAACAGCGTGGGCTATAGATTTTTAGTAGTAAAATCTGGAGTACCTGACATGGTGGTCGGTACAATTTTGGAGTCCAGAGATGCTACATTCTTTGAGAGTGAATTTCCTTTCAAAAATGCACCTAGCACATCTAATCATGAGTTTACATTACCCCATGAGCATTTCATTCCGATAACACAAAATGAGGAACCCCCTGTGCACATTCCTGAGGAGGATGACAATCTAGTCACCCGTAAGGGTAAGAGACAAAGGACTGCAAAGTCTTTTGGAAATGACTTTATTGTATACCTCGTGGATGACACTCCAAGAACCATTGAAGAGGCATTTTCATCTCCTGATGCTGACCTTTGGAAGGAAGCAATAAGGAGTGAAATGGATTCAATCATGTCTAATGGTACTTGGGAGTTGGTCGAGCGTCCTTACGGGTGCAGACCCATAGGATGCAAGTGGGTGTTCAAGAAAAAGCTTAGGCCTGATGGTACGATTGAGAGGTACAAGGCAAGGCTTGTGGTGAAGGGATATTCACAAAAGGAGGGTGAAGATTATTTCGACACCTACTCACCTGTTGCTCGTATGACCACGATTCGAGTATTACTTTCCCTGGCAGCCTCACATGGTCTTCTCGTCCATCAGATGGATGTTAAGACAGCTTTCCTTTATGGAGAGCTAGACGAGGAGATCTATATGGATCAGCCTGATGGGTTTGTGATAGAAGGTCAAAAGGGCTTAGTGTGTAAATTGTTGAAAACCCTGTATGGCCTCAAACAAGCTCCTAGGCAATGGCACGAGAAGTTCGAAAGGACTTTGATATCGGCTGGCTTTGTTGTGAACGAAGCTGACAAATGTGTATATTATCGGTATGGTGGGGGCGAGGGAGTCATCCTGTGTCTATACGTCGATGACATACTGATCTTTGGGACCAACCTTAATGTGATTAAGGAGGTCAAGGACTTTCTGTCCAACAACTTTGAGATGAAGGATTTGGGAGTAGCAGATGTTATTCTTAACATCAAGCTACAAAGAGAAGGCAATGGTGGGATTACTCTCTTGCAATCTCACTACGTGGAGAAGATCTTGAGTCGCTTTGGGTATAGCGATTGTCAATCTGCTCCCACGCCTTATGATCCTAGCGTGCTATTAAGGAAGAACCAAAGAATAGCAAGAGATCAATTGAGATATTCCCAAATCATTGATTCGCTTATGTACCTGGCTAGTGCTACAAGGCCTGATATCTCGTTTGCTGTGAGCAAACTGAGTCGGTTTGTGTCAAAACCGGGAGATGATCACTGGCGAGCTCTTGAGAGAGTAATGCGCTATCTGAAGGGTACTATGGGCTATGGCATTCACTATTCTGGGTACCCGAGAGTACTTGAGGGATATTGTGATGCAAACTGGATATCTGACGCTGATGAGATGTATGCCACAAGTGGATATGTGTTTCTACTTGGAGGTGACGCTGTTTCCTGGAAGTCTTGCAAGCAGACCATCTTAACGAGGTCAACTATGGAAGCAGAACTTACAGCTTTGGATACCCCGGCATTGAGGCTGAATGGCTTCGTGATTTCCTTATGGATTTACCGGTGGTTGAAAAACCAATACCGTCTATTTCCATGAACTGTGACAATCAGACAGTGATAGTCAAAGTGAACAGTTCAAAGGATAACATGAAGTCCACAAGGCATGTGAAAAGGCGGCTGAAATCTGTCACAAAATTGAGAAACTCCGGAGTTATGTCGTTGGACTACGTCCATACGTCTAAAAATCTGGCAGATCAATTTACCAAGGGACTATCACGTAATGTGATAAACAGTGCATCGAGTGAGATGGGCTTGAGACCCACTTGATAGGCTGTCATAGCGGTAACATGTTCTATGTGATCGGAGATCCCGTGAAGTAGAATGGTGAAACAAGCTAGTGACAGTTTGAGAGGAAAGACCCTTGACTGGTCTATCTCAGATGTACTTCTTTCCTAGAGAACTGTAAGGCAGGCTGGTTAATTAATGTGTTCATAGTGGCTTATGAGAAGCAAAGATATCGTCCTACAGGATATCTTTAAAGAACACACCTATATGAGTTCGACTGCTAGTCACAGTCTATGAGATGGTGGGGATCTCTAGATACTCATGAATGGGCCAGAAGTATGACTTATATGCTTCAAACAGAGGGGATGCTTTTGGCAACCTAGTATCGGTAAAAGACTTGGGCAAAGCTCTTTCGCACAAAACTGACAATTCAAGGCATAGTCCATTGTTCAGTTGTGAATAAAGCGTAACCTTTGTTCTAGATGGAAGTTCAACTTAACAGTCTCCATCGAAACACCGGTATATTAAACGAGAGGAAGATAAATTTGAGTGCATTCCTTATGAGCTCTAGACTTAGTGGGGATTGTTGAATTATTGGGCTTTTTATTAAGCCTATAATGGAGCAATAATTCTATTTAGTCTAGGCCCATAATTAGTGCATTAATGGTTTAGTCCCACATGGGATTTCTACCATAAATAAACTCGACTTATTAGGTGGATTTCCGGTTGATCCCCTAGAGAAGTTGAGAGAGGCTAGTGGTGAACCACACGCGCGCACGCGCGCGCCGCCGCCGCCGCCGCCGAGCCGAGGCGAGGCGTGGTGTGGCTGGCTGGCGGGCGGGCGGGCGGTGCGGTGCGTGCGGGCGTGGCGTGGCGTGGCGTGGCGTGGCGTGGCAGGCGGGCGCGTCCGTCCGTCCGTCCGTCATGGAAGTTTTGATATATTGAAACGGTGCGTCCCATATGAATCGACGCCTTTTCGCTACGAAGGAGTCACGTCTGTTCGTTCGAGGGGTCGCGTCTGTTCCGTTTCTATATATAGCGCCTTCCCGGGATAGATCGATTACTCTCGATCACGCTCACTACTCGTCTCGTTCCATCTTCTAAGAGAGCAGGCCTCCGAAACCCCGTTCCGCAAGCGACATCTGCCGGGTGTGCGGGCGATCAGGTTTTTGGGGAGCGACATCGCGACTACTCGATCGACTCCCTGACCGTGGGCGTTCTGCACTGCGTACAACGTCCTGCATCAACTTAGATCGTCTACATCGAACAACTCAAGAACAATGGTTCTTGGGAATGGATCTTCCAGCGCCTCCGGTGCAGGATCTTCCGCTGGGTACGTTCTTGTTTTTCTGATCAATTTGTTCATCGTTTTTATCACCTTATTGAGGAATTTATGGATTAAATTAAGTAGGAAAATGCCTGATTTCTTAACACACAAGAACTAGTTTTTTTTTTTAAGACCTACACACAAGCAGAAGCATCAGTGTGGCAAGCTAAGCCTCTCTGCACTGCAAAAAATGCTGTCGCCAAAAAGAATATAATTCCAACAGGCCCATGACAGATGCTGTTAACTGCAGGGAGTCGCATTTTTCCCAACGCTGCGTGAGCCAAGCAATAGACAAGTCCCCCGACCCTCCTCGGCCTCCTCCTTCAGGGTGTGTCAATCAGTGATGCGGTCCTGGCTGTGGTGGCCCCCGACGGCCAAGCCGGAGAGGATGGCGCGCCTAAGACTGACTCCAACAATGGACAGGCACTTTGAAGAGGCAAAGCTCCGTTTGCCTGATGTGTACAGTGCAAGTTTTCTTCGTATCTCCAACAGCAGAGGCAGAGGCAGAGGCAAATCGCCACGCGCGCCGCGCCGTGCGCCGCGCGCAGCTCGCCCGCGCGCCCCGCCGCCGCCCCGCGCACCGACGCGCGCTCGCCGCCGCGCCGCGCCCACGCGAGCCCGCGGCCGCCGCGCGCCGCGAGCCCGCCCCCGCCGCGCACCGCGCACCCGCGCTCGCCGCCGCGGCGAAGTGATGTTCCGGCGAGCTCACTGCACGAAGGACAACAAGATCATGTCAGGCGAATGCGCGGTCAAGTTTCGCATCACCCGGCTAGATGAATTGGACCGAGGCTCACCGGAGTGGGAGAAATCGACGTCGAACTCGAAGAAGGTCACCCGGCGGCCATTGGGGAAAACAAGCTTCGATCTCGCGATGGAGTGGAGGAAGCTGAAGTTCGTGCTAGGGCTGGGCTAGAGGGGGTCCTTGCGCTCCTTTTTGCAATTGGGGTCGAGCTCGGAGGAGCAGTGGAACGGCGGCAAGCAGGAGCTCAAGGTCGTCGGCAATGGCGGCCTGGTGGCGTGTTCTTGCGCGAGCTTGGGAAGCTCAAATCCGGCATGGGGAAGGGAATGAGGGAGGCTGGGAAGTGGGGGAATCAGATGCTCTATGCTTTGGGGTTCCATTTGAGCCGTCAATTTGGATCGCGGCACAGTGGAACGGCGGCAAAAGCTTGGCCGGGCGGCAATGGTGGCTAGTCACCTTCGACGTCGCCGCCTGCACAGAGGGCCGCGCCGTGCTGATGGACGTGGGCGCCATGGCCTCCGTCTCCGGTATCCTCCTCCCCTCGCGCCGCTGCGCCCCGCGGCTCGGCGCCCGGCCGCGGCCCCGCTCATCCCCGCACGCCGGCGCCCGCGCCCGTCCCCACCAGCCGGATGCATTCTCTGGAGAGAGGGAAGCTATATTTGGATGTTCTCTCTCTTCAAATGCAAAGTTGCCTCTCCCTATGGCTACTCTGTTGGAGACCTTTGCATCGTGTACAGTACCGCGCGGGGAGCCATATATGGCTTTTGCCTGGCGTTGTTGAAGTCAGCCTTAACGACGCCGTACGTGGGCAGGAAGGCAGTCGAGGATTTGGTTGTGCGTCTTGAGATGATGAAGCATTGAAGCGGGACTATGGCGGCTACTCGGGGCGGAGCGGAGCGGAGAGGAGCGGAGAGGTGACGTTTTTGGTCAGTTTGGAGCGGAGACGATGGGGAAATGCCGGAATGCTGATTCGATTTCGCTCCGTTAAATAGGATTTGAAGAGTGCGGTGCTTGCTGCCCTCCGAGAATATGGGCCCATGAATTCATCAATAATTATTTCCATCGCGTCACCAGTGAATCTTTTTCTTACTGGAACGTTATCGTCTTTATGTAGTACAATAAAATAGTACGGATCAAGCTACTACCGAAATCGCCTAGTACTCCTACTTACTTGGTGGATGACGCATTCGCCAGTGAGGTTAATTAGGGGTGTGGTTTTATAAGATCAGATATTATTAGATTGTAATGTGTCATTCCTTGTAGTCCGTGCGTGTGTGCGCTTGCAGGCTAGCTGCGGGTGTGTTTGTCGGAGGTAGGTGTGTGTTGTAGTGTTCTGCAACAAGGAGGGCGGCCGCGTCATGAGCAGGAGGAGTGGCTCACGCACGGCATGCATATCGTGCAAGTTCGCCAATTGCAAGGTATATCAGCCATTGGACCAGGTCGCCGCAGGCATTAGTCGCCATTGACAAGTGCATGAGCTCTCTCTCCCTCTTGTTTTTTATTTTGAGTGGGGCCAGCAGTTCCACCAAGTGGTACTCAAAAGAATTTTGTTATATATTTTAATCCTTTTTTAATTAATATTAAATAATAACCCGGTTTGAACTAAATTTGCAAATCTAGCCCATTTTGTCGCGCTGAACAAAATGGCGCGACCGACCGAAGAGTCGCGGCAAACGCTTTGCCGCGACAAAGTGACACGTCAGCGTTGACGGCCATGTCGGCGACTTGTGCCGCGGCGATTCGTTTCGCGTGACCAAAAGATCGGTCGCGCCAACCCGATGGGCGCGACTCTTATCTTAGTCGCGCCAAACAGGATGGCGTGACGACCGGGGGGGGGGGGGGGGGGGTGGCTCTTACCACTTTCTTCCTCCTTGGTCCGTCCGGTTCTTTCATTTTCCCTCCCTCCGCCTCCATCGCCCCCCCACGGTTCCTCCTCAAATCCGGCCGGTATAGTTGGTGATTGCAGCCATAATCGCAGGGCTAGGCCTCTCCAAGGTAACTCCTTGATCTTGTCCAACTAGAACTCGAAATGTAGTTCATTTTCGCGTGTTTTAGGTAATTACTTAGGGTTTAGAGGTTTTTAATGTTGCACTATAGTTTTTACAATTTATCATGACCCGAATGTTATGTATGATGACCCAATATGGTTGTAGGAGGAACATCATAATATGAATTAAATTATGCATAGTATTATGGCAACATAACATTTATGAATTAAATTATGCATGGTTATGACTGTGTATTTAATTTTATTGTAGAATGAGGGGAATCAGGAGGTACGAATGTCCCCTTGGAAGTCTGTGGGATGACCCGGTGCCGTCTCCATACCCAATTCCGAAGTGTGATTGTAATAGTACCCCGTTGTTACACAATCGAGACATTCGTTAACGGCAGCGCGTGCATACTTTTGTTGTGCAAAAAATGTAAGTAACATTGTACTGTTCAATATGTCGCATAGAGATGTAAAATACATAAACATGATTAATGAGTTTGCTATTGTAGGGTATTGATGGATGCGACTTCTTCCAATGGATCGATGGTCCGGAGAAGTATGACCATAGGATCCTCTTGGTACCATGGACAGTGAAGAGGGCACCTTTCGAGAAGTTCAAGCGGTGGGTGCCTTCTCCCCCAAATCCACCCATATTGACTAGGGAAGAGAAGTTGCCAAAAGCAGCGGAGCGTAAGCTTAACCCTAGGAGGTCATCATCGTCGTCCGAGTCTGGTAGATCGGCAATATGGGCGGCAGTGAAAGCAGGTCGGAGGTGCAGGTGAGAGTTCTCGTGCAACCATTCCAAGTATTCCTTGAATGCTCCTGCCCTGTGCGCCGGTCCGTTGCTGGGTCATATGGTGTGCTGCCCTCGTGTGTCCCACATAGAAATGTACGGCTGATGCTTCTCCGCCCAGTCTACAGATCCCCTCGGCTTCCTTCTGTCGATCCTGCACAAGCAAGCAAATGATTACATGTCAATTTCACATTTAGGGCTACAAAATTTTAAAATTCTTGTAACAGTACTCATGAAACATACTTGTGAAGAGTTTTGTTTGTCGTGGGGCATGGCACATTTGTAACTCGGAGCCTGTCAAACTGACGCATCACGCGTTGGGGGAGGTGCCATTCCATATATAGCGTAGTAAAAAATCAGGGGCATCTCCAACCTCCAACACTCAGCATCACGGTTGCACAAGGGACTAAGACTCATTTCCACTCGATCTAACCAAAATGATGCAGGGAAATATGTGCATTCGTTGTTAACAAACATTGCAATAAGAATTGGAAAGCATATTTTTTTTGTAGATGTTAGAAAGTCACCTGATGTTGAGTTCACACATCAAACTCGTTCATGTACGACATGTAACGTCTTTTTGCATTTCCGACCACATTTATGCAATTCTTACAAATGAACCCAACAGTTGGCAACGACCCTTTGTCCTGAAGTTCCCACTCCTGCGTTGTATTAACACAACAATTTCATTGGTAACAACAACATATATAAAGATCAACTACTTAACAACACTAAACGTTACCTCCGCTGGTGCACGGTCAGATCTACCAACAAGAAACCGCTCCCACATCCAAACTTGTAGGAGGTACAAACAGCCTCCAATGCTGGAGCTGTTTCCAATCCTCTGACACGTATCGCAAAGCACTGTCGATCCCCAGCTGTAAGTGGCCATAGTCTCCCATGGCCCTGCGATAATGGGAAACACCATCCAATATATGGTGTTTCCACTCCCATCGGCAAACAGAAACCCGCCAATCAAGTGCCACAACCAAGCCCGAGCAAACCTCTCAACCAAGAATTCCGCCGCCTGTTGATTATGCAATCCACTGAAGTTCTCCATCAGCCACGCCAAGCTGACCCTAGTCGTCTTCCTATCCTTGACATCCTCCTCAGCCTCAGGCGGCCTCAGACCCAAAGCAGTCTCAACCATCTCTCTCCATCCCACCGGCTGCACAATGCCTGTTACAGCATGTCCATCGATTGGGAGACCCAAGATCATAGCGACGTCCTGCAAAGTGAAAAGTGTGGGTCTCTGGCCTCCAACGGTCCACAAGTGCGGTGAGGGCAGGTGAGTCCATTAGGGGCAATCCTGCATTGACCAACCGCGCCAAAGGCAACAACCCCGCCCGTCGTTTGTACGGAGCATAGCGCTCATCCCAAGGCATAGGCTTGTGGGTCCATGACCGCAAAGGCGACAACACCTGCAATCAAATAGAATTACACTCCGGTTAATACATATTCAAATTAATTAAAGAATTTACATTATGCTTTATGTGAACAACAATTTATTACCTAACTGTTGACGGTCGTTAAGTACCAATTCCGACCGCCAATAGTCCTACAAATAATGGAGAATTAGCATTTCTTATACGCATATTTATTTCAACTAATAAATTTCCACGAGCTTTGGATGATTTATGAGTGCAGGAGTATTTCTGGACAACATGGGCCTCTGTGAGAGAAATCACAGGCCGGCCGGCCTACATCCCAGGCCGGCCGGCCACACCCAGCGGCCACAGCCTGCAGGCCTCCACCAGTGGGCCACGAGAAGCCCACAAAACCAGAATATTGAAGCCCAACTCGAACTTAATGAAGACTTTCTAGAAGATGGGCTACAATGGGCCTAAACTTGGCTCTTACTCCAGTTCTGCCGACCCCAGGAGAAAACCGACCTCGGGACCGACCTCACGAAGCAATCTGGAGCGTCCACACGGAAGGCGGTGGCCAACCGTCACAATGTGTGGCCGGCCGGCCTGCCACCTAGGCCGGCCGGCCTACCTTGGCGGCCAATTCGCCTCAACCGCCTCTCACTTGCTCTATTTAATCCCCTCTCTCATTTGGGGCTATAAATAGAGGGGTGCTCGGCCGGTTAGAACACACACCAAGAGAGAAATCACTCATTTGCATTAGATGTAGTCTCCAAGCTCTAGTGGAGTTAGGCTTAGAGTAGAGCTACTCTAGTTCCCAAGTCCTCTTGGAGATTTTAGTATGGCTCTTGTATCATTTTCTCTTTTGCGACTTTATTCTATTTAATAATATTATTCTTTTCATATAGTCTAGCTTTGGTTAAGCGTTCCTTGTTTGGTTGTGGACCCTTGGCTTGCTTATGTGATAGAGTAATCATAATCTTCTTATATAGTGCTAGTGTGATATTCATATGCCTGTTATGTGGGTATCGCCTAGAGGGCTGGCAGTATGGACATAATTGCCGTACTGTCACGTGTCCTAGAACATAGTATACCGTGTCATGTATATACTTAGGTTTACATGCATTTGCATATTCAAGCATAGGTTCAATGATCTTTAGGATTATGCTCTAGATCCATATCATCGCCGGGGATTTAGAGTAATGTTTTAGCAATGCAAGCATGGTGCTTGGATTGGTAGAATACATTGGATGCCTCGTGCCCCACGGATTGTTTGAGGTAGACGGTAGGTGGTGACAGCCCTATTCGTCCTCGGTATCCCTCCACGTTCGGGTATGGCGTAGAGCTGTAGACCGGAGTCGCCTGGCAGACCAGGGGTAAGCCGGTGCCCAATTTGCTTGAGTGCATATGCCTAAACCTTAGTTGATGTACATGTATGTGTATGTTGTATACTATGCCACTGTATAATGAAGTACACTAGGAACTTAGCTCTTTTCTTTGTTCTTCTCCACTTGGTTATGGATGTATATTAGAGTTGATCCTTTTCTTGTGTGTCACACTACCCATATATTATTGTTTAGCATTGTATGGACCGTGATCCATTTAAATGTAGACCTTAACTATGAGCACAGTACTCTCCTGACCATCGTCTTCCCTGTGGAAAATATAAATTACGATACCTTGGAATACTCCCGGGTGAAATGCTGCAGCGGTATTCTCCGTGCGCTTGCGGATTTATCTGTGATCGTTAAGAAATACCAACAAGCATTTCTGGCGCCGTTGCCGGGAAAGACAATTGGTTTAGGAGTTTACAAATGCTCTTAGTTATATCTGCAAATACCTGGTCACAGCCCGTACAGGCTATCACTTGCTTGTTTTCTCTTCATGTGAAAACAGGGTAGTGCATGATGGCTTCGATATGCTGACAGTGCGTTAAAAATCCATATTCATCTTGAGATAGTCCGACTTCTTGTCGTTTTTCCTCAAGTGTGAGACCCTTGGCAATCGAACTCGTCATAATGTCTTGCTCATCGGACATAAAACGATGACGCCCTTGCCGACAGGAAAATCGGTAGTTATCTCATATTTGATTTTTCCGATTGCATATTTGGATTTCATTTGATTTGAATTAAAATGCATTTGCATGTTTGATTTTTCCAAAATCATTTTGCATGTTGGATTTTTTTTTCCAACCTTATTAAAAAAAAAACATAGAATCGATGGAGTCTTTGAGCCAAGCTTGGGGGGAGAGTCCCCATCAATGGGTCACCTAACATGACATGGCCATTGTTAGCACTCTGTCTTGTTTCCCATCGGCCACTTGTCATTGTTTCTCCCCAAATACGGCCATCGAACTTCAAGTTTACAAATAAAAGGCCGAGTGGTGATGTTTTTCATACCAAATCCATTTCATTCACCACCCAAATGCTCTCCTCATATTCTTTACTCTCATTTCTCCAATTCTCTCAAATTCAACATAAAGATTTCCCTCTTCTTTGTTTTGCATATACAAGTTGTGCTCAAGCATAAAGAGCAACCGACGGGCGTGCTAATTTGATTACACTAATATAACCCGTTTCGAGTTTGTTCTTGTTTGTTTTGCTTTTTGTTGCAGCCATGAAGAAAGGAACCGAGCAGATATTGGCGCACTCAAGCAAGAACTAAGCTTGGGGGGGAGACCACTCCCCCCACTGAGGTAACTTGTATCTTTCCTTTGTCTTCTTGCATTCAAAAAAAAGATAAAGATAAAAAAATATACTAACAAATAAAGGTAGTTTTTGTTTTATATGCGCGATAAGAATGTTTTAATTCTCTATGTTGAAATGATGAATAGTTGCTCTGTTTTATCCCTCTCTCGTTCCTGTTTGCAACTTAGTACTCTCCCAAGTTTTGAGTTTGTTGGATGCACTCTTATTCCTGAACCTGAAACTCGTGGGTAGCAAAATGCATGATCCAAGTCTAGGTTGTTGTGAGATATGATATGGTCTAATAGAGCTGCTATGATCTTGTTCTAAGTAAGACTTAAATTCCAGAGAATTTTTTTTTTTCAAAACTATAAAACCCAAAGTTCCTCAATGATGAAAATTCCTACCAAAGCCATATGTTGATTTTAATGCAAAACCTCTACACATATGTTGCTTGTCATTACATTGAGCTTTTTCAAAATTGTTGTGACCCTTGAGATATTCTTGTCATACTTTTATAATCAAGATCACGTACACTCCACCATATACATGTGCTTAACTTCTACACTGGAAGTTAGCATCACATTCCCCCTCATTCCATAAAATAAATACTCCACATGTTTTATACCTCTTTCTCTCTCCAAGTATCATTGCAAAAGAGGAATGGCTATGCAAAAAAAAAAAAAAAAAAAATCTTGCTCATTCAAGTAGAGCATGATGAAAAAAAAAGAGAAAAAAAATAAAGAGCTAGCCATTCCCTCAAAATTAACAAAAAGAGAGAGAGAAGGTATACAAAACGGAGTAATCATTTTTTCTCCATCATCCACATATCCATACACATGCACATCTTGATCAGATTGTATGATTTGCTTTCTCCTTGGATCCGGTCTTTTGATTTAGCAATATATGTGATGCAAGTTTGCCTTACTTTGCCCCTACCAAGCCCCACATATAAACTATTAGAAGTAGGTGGAAAAGAGGCAACGCAATGCCTTGGTAAGGAATCATACACATTGAGCGATTTGAGAGAATCATTTGAGGAACTTTGTTTTTATTTGCAAAATCTTTAAAAACCTCTGGAATGAAAGTTGAACAAGGAATGAGTTAATAGTACTCTACAAACTGTTCTGTCTCTCAACCGCCCAAGGCAAGGAGAAGCAATAAGCCCCATGAGGACTAAGGGGAAGAGTAGGTTGCCATGCCAGCTTATTCAATTCGAGGAAGAATATTTTGTTGTATGCATGGTACTTTTGCGGAGTAAGACATGGTAGCAACTCCTGATCAGCACAACCAAGTCATTAGCTTTGCTCGGGACGAGCAAAAGTTTAAGCTTGGGGGGTTTGTTGACGGTCGTTAAGTACCAATTCCGACCGCCAATAGTCCTACAAATAATGGAGAATTAGCATTTCTTATACGCATGTTTATTTCAACTAATAAATTTCCACGAGCTTTGGATGATTTATGAGTGCAGGAGTATTTCTGGACAACATGGGCCTCTGTGAGAGAAATCACAGGCCGGCCGGCCTACATCCCAGGCCGGCCGGCCTACATCCCAGGCCGGCCGGCCACACCCAGCGGCCACAGCCTGCAGGCCTCCACCAGTGGGCCACGAGAAGCCCACAAAACCAGAATATTGAAACCCAACTCGAACTTAATGAAGACTTTCTAGAAGATGGGCTACAATGGGCCTAAACTTGGCTCTTACTCCAGTTCTGCCGACCCCAGGAGAAAACCGACCTCGGGACCGACCTCACGAAGCAATCTGGAGCGTCCACACGGAAGGCGGTGGCCAACCGCCACAATGTGTGGCCGGCCGGCCTGCCACCTAGGCCAGCCGGCCTACCTTGGCGGCCAATTCGCCTCAACCGCCTCTCACTTGCTCTATTTAATCCCCTCTCTCATTTGGGGCTATAAATAGAGGGGTGCTCGGCCGGTTAGAACACACACCAAGAGAGAAATCACTCATTTGCATTAGATGTAGTCTCCAAGCTCTAGTGGAGTTAGGCTTAGAGTAGAGCTACTCTAGTTCCCAAGTCCTCTTGGAGATTTTGGTATGGCTCTTGTATCATTTTCTCTTTTTGCGACTTTATTCTATTTAATAATATTATTCTTTTCATATAGTCTAGCTTTGGTTAAGCGTTCCTTGTTTGGTTGTGGACCCTTGGCTTGCTTATGTGATAGAGTAATCATAATCTTCTTATATAGTGCTAGTGTGATATTCATATGCCTGTTATGTGGGTATCGCCTAGAGGGCTGGCAGTATGGACATAATTGCCGTACTGTCACGTGTCCTAGAACATAGTATACCGTGCCATGTATATACTTAGGTTTACATGCATTTGCATATTCAAGCATAGGTTCAATGATCTTTAGGATTATGCTCTAGATCCATATCATCGCCGGGGATTTAGAGTAATGTTTTAGCAATGCAAGCATGGTGCTTGGATTGGTAGAATACATTGGATGCCTCGTGCCCCACGGATTGTTTGAGGTAGACGGTAGGTGGTGACAGCCCTATTCGTCCTCGGTATCCCTCCACGTTCGGGTACG
Source organism: Eragrostis nindensis (assembly GCA_012490785.1). NCBI lineage: Eukaryota > Viridiplantae > Streptophyta > Magnoliopsida > Poales > Poaceae > Eragrostis > Eragrostis nindensis. The sequence continues at coordinate 184,567 of JAAXCT010000502.1, read as the reverse complement.
GCGTAGAGCTGTAGACCGGAGTCGCCTGGCAGACCAGGGGTAAGCCGGTGCCCAATTTGCTTGAGTGCATATGCCTAAACCTTAGTTGATGTACATGTATGTGTATGTTGTATACTATGCCACTGTATAATGAAGTACACTAGGAACTTAGCTCTTTTCTTTGTTCTTCTCCACTTGGTTATGGATGTATATTAGAGTTGATCCTTTTCTTGTATGTCACACTACCCATATATTATTGTTTAGCATTGTATGGACCGTGATCCATTTAAATGTAGACTTTAACTATGAGCACAGTACTCTCCTGACCATCGTCTTCCCTGTGGAAAATATAAATTACGATACCTTGGAATACTCCCGGGTGAAATGCTGCAGCGGTATTCTCCGTGCGCTTGCGGATTTATCTGTGATCGTTAAGAAATACCAACACTAACCAAGGTGAACAAGATGGTGAGCGCGGTGCTTGTCATCGTAGACGGTGTCAAGGAGCCGGTACCGTGTGTGAGGAGCCATCTCCCTGCAAAACGTTATAAAATATATTTAGGTAACCACTATACATAAAATGAAATCATCATTCCGATTCACCGTTCCGCCATATAATATATAGGGCTGTCAACGAGCCGAGCTCGAGCGAGCTCAGGCCCCTAAGGCTCGAGCTCGACAAAAACTCGAGCCGAGCCCGAGCGAGCTTACTGTAACCTTCGAGCTTCCTCGCAGGATCGAAATCGGCTCGGTGGAAGCTCGATCAAGCTCGTGCTCGGCTCGTGGAAGCTCGTCAAGACCGTCGCTCGGATGGGAAGGTCACAGCCTCACCGGCGACGGCGAAAACTGAAGCGACAGCGACGCCCGCCGACGCGACGGCCTGCAAGGGCGAGGTTGCGCGCAGCCGCAGGGGCAGGGGCGGGCGGGCGCGTGGGGAGGCGGAGAGGTGGGACGGCGGCCGCGGCGAGAAGGCGCGGAGGTTGACAGAGGGAGTCACGAGCTGGAGCTTGCTTGCCACTTGGTGATGGCGCTCGATTCGTCCGGAGCGGCGGCGCTAGGTTATAGGCATCATCGTGGTCTGGGCAACTGGGAACGGAGAGGCCAGAGTGGGCTTCTTGTTTGTCGATCTCACGTAATTGGGCCTTGGGCCACGGGAATTTAGTGACCTGAAGCAAAGTCCGACGGAATGAAGGAGCCGGAGGCAACCTGCTGGAGAAAATCAACATCACGAGCCTAATCGAGCTATTCTAACTCGCTCGTTAAGAGCTCGCGAGCTCTGGCCTGAGCTCGAGCTCGGCTTGATTACTTAACGAATCGAGCTCGAATCGAGCATGCGACGAATCAAACTCGAGTAGCTCGCGAGCCTCGAACTTTTTTGACAGGCCTAATAATACACGAACAACACGGTCCATCTACAAAATTTTCCAAACGATTTAGTACTTCCCTACAGATAAATGCAAATACATACAACTACATATACCTCATTCACCCTTACATCATCTACCCGATTACCATTGCCTAAAGAATGCCACGTAAGCGATCCTACACATCAATCACACATTACAATCGATCCATCGATCGATACATGACCTCTTATTAACCTCAATTCGTACCAAATATACCATCACTCTTCCTTCAACATGCTAAACCCTAACTACCTATAACCGGTGAAACTGAACTCCTATGACAAATCTAGTTGGACAAGATGGAGGAGTTACCTTGGAGAGGCCTAGCCCCGCGATTTGGCCTCGATTCACCCGGTTGCATGGCCGGATTTGATGAATAACCCTGGGTGGTGGTGGTGGGCTCGGACAGAGAACGGACAGGGAGAAAAGAAAAGAGAGCGAGGAGGAAGAAAGGACTGGGCCGCGGGCCGCGCCGCGGGGGTAACTCCTGTTTGACGTGACTAAGAGAAGAGTCGCGCCATCCTGTTTGACGTGACTAAGAGAAGAGTCGCGCCCATCGGGTTGGAGCGACCGGTCTTTTGGTCGCGCCAAACGAATCGCCGCGGCACAAGTCGCCGTCGCCGACATGGCCGTCAACTCTGACGTGTCACTTTGTTGCGCCAAAGCGTTTGCCACAACTCTTCGGTCGGTCGCGTCATTTTCTTCGGCGCGACAAAATGGACTAGATTTATAAATTTAGTTCAAACCGGGTTATTATTATAATAGTAATTAAAAAATGATTAAAATAAAAAAAATTCACTCAAAACAAGGCGATGGCCAATGGGTCAGGCTCGGCAACGATGTCCCCACTAAAGGCTCTCATTGTGCAACGCCTCCCTATCAGGGACGCCATCCGAGGGAAAAATCTAGGTTGCAAGCAAGGACGTACACATGCAAAAAGACGGCAGCCTACAACAGTATTTCGGTTAGCAGAGTGATTTTTCAATTTTCCAAATTAAACCACCCAGTTTCCTTCGTACACAGGGCCCATAATCTCGCGGAAACCCTAATCCTGTGTCCTACCCTAGACCATAGTGATTGACAAACACAAACCATATGTGTGGGAGGCACATCAGTCCGCGTCCCAGAGCTGGCATCCATTTCCGTCTCCTCCCAGCAAACCAGTAGTCCTCCGAGACCGAGTCCCCTCGGATATCTCTTCATGGAAAATAACTGCAGCTTCCTGCGCTGCAAGTGGACCCCAATGAACTCCTCTCCAGGCTTGACGACAACATCCTGTAGAGCATCATGCACTGCCTCCCTATCAAGGACGCCACCCTCACTTCTGTCATGCCCTGGCACTAGCATGATATTTGGCTCTCCATGCTGTCTCCACTAAACAATGACAACAAATGACAGAACTTTGCCGGCTAGTGCTCGTCTCCATGGTGGGCTTATTATTGTGGCCTACGGGCATGAATGGATTTGTTGGTTGTTGGTACTTGGTATTGTGTATTAATTGTTATATCTAGTTTGTTCACTACTCCATCTGTCCCAGATTATTTGACGTTCTAGGCGTATGCAGATTTCTCATTTTAATTGACGTCCTAGCTTTACAACGCGCTTTCGTACGCAGACCAGACACAAATTAGAGCAACCAGCAGTCAGGCGGCCCCACAATGCCTCCTGTGGATGCTTTATCTGTGGCCAGGAGGAAGCCACCAGGTGAAGGGAGGAATAAAAAATAGAAAAGAAGCTTGCAGGTTGCTGCCAGTCCTCTCGAAGCACGAGCAGCTGCTATCATTAATGTGTTGCATTGGTTACGGTGAAGAGTGCTAGAACTACAATAAAAACGGGACGGATGCCAATAGATCGCCATGACGAAGATGATGCGAATAGGCAACATAAACATGCACAAGGAAAAAGCACAAAATCTCTTGAAGGAGTTCCAGCAGATTGCATTTAAGGACGATGAGTCCTTAGACTACTTCGTCTTGCGGTTCAAGTCCCTCGTCACCAACCTGCACGAGGTTGGTGAAAGATGGGGGATGTGTACATCCCCTAAGAAGATACTTGGTATCTTGTGCCACCGAAGTACGGCCAAATCACCGTCTCCAAGATGATGCTAGACCTCGACAGCATGTTGCTCAAGGAGTTGGTCACGGGCTTTTGGTAGCGAAAGAACAATGCAGTGTTGAGGAGGTCCCCTCTCAAAATCGTCCATACTTGGGTACCCTAGATCCAGCAAATTAAGCCGACCTTGCAGTAGATGTATGTCCATAAAACCTGATCCCTCAACCATCACTAGGACCATATATATAGATCTAGATGGCCACCTTTAGTTTCCATAGTGATACGATACCGCATGCTCGATAGCAAAAAATGTTACAAAAGTAGTGCATGACTCATTAATAAAATGAATCTCAAAATAGTCATGTTGCATAAGTCGAAATAGGGAGCAAAGGATGGAGCACAAACCTTAGAAAGCGACAGCCAACCTTCACCGTGGAAGCTAAAATATTCCCCATAGAGGAAGAATGTAGTTGGAAAGTCATAAGCGTAAGTTGTTTCTGGCCATTGGATGGTGGGTTTATCCCTATAGGTTTTGATTTAGATCAGATAGATGAGTAGGTGGAGAAGGATGTTAGAGGGGTGTTGATTGTTGCAAAAGGAAGGTTTGTAGTAGAATGCACTAAAGTTTTATAAATAAACAATTAAGAAACGATGTTTGATTTCAGCGTCTAGAGATTGATGTCGGTGAGCTCGCTAGACATTAGTCGAACCATGCTTCATGCTATAGCACACTACCAAGGCATGATCAAAAGCTACGAGAAAGGTGGCAGTTCACCTTGCCTGTCCTTGACGTTATAAGGAAATCAGCAGAGCAGCTCACAAACGAGTAGATATGCAACATGTGCCTTGTCGGAATCAATGGGGGCAAGGTGGTACTTCGGACTCGTGTTTCCATGCTTTCTCTGCATAATTGGCTCTGCTCTTTGGTGATCTTCATAAACAATAAGATATGATGCATAAGGTGACATAGGTGGCACATGAAAGATTTTTCTGAGTTGCTAGAACGTGGACCTGAACTCCAGGACATATGCTGCTATATTACATTCGACAAAGAGCGTAATTAACTCAGGTGCATAATTAACTCCAGAACGTTGAGGTCCACGTTCAGGTGCATAATTAACTCACCCGACCAAGTGTTGGATCCGCTCGCTGGTTTTCTGTCACCTGCCTCACAGTTGATAACAGAAACATAGTTCCTCAACCCTATCAAGCACAGGTGACATGAACCAGTTGGCAAAGGAGGGGAAGCGATCACCATAGCTATCGGATACTTGGGGTGCAAGATCAAGTGTTGCCCCCTCCTACACTTAGGTTCACTAACCTTCGCGTTGCCAGCTATGGCAATTGCCACTTGCCTAATGATTTTGATGAGGGCATCATCTTTCCTTGTCCAAGGAAGCTCACCCTCCAACAGCTCATGAAAATAGAAAACACCTTGCATGCCTTGCTTTCGGCTTGCCCAGCCATTAAGAACTTGTTACTTGTGGATAACAAGGCCTTCCGAGAATTCGCATAAGCTCAGCGAGCCTTATGACCCTTGGTGTATCGATTGAGACACGGGATGGAGTGATGGAAGAACTTGAGATTGTGGATGCTCCTAGTATGGAAAAGGTACTACTGTTCAATACTGATGGAGGACCCAGTCTAGTTCGCTTAATCCATCCACCCAAACTCATGGTCTTGGGCTATGCAAAATATTCTACTCGGAACTCAGTTTTTAAGGTCGTGATGATTGATTCTTAGAGCTAAGTTTACTAACCTTTTTTTTTTACCAAAATGTGCAGACTACTAGGGTTAACAATATGCACTGCCACAAGAATTAGTGATTGCATGATGAAAGGTAGCGTGTTCAGAACTTTATGACACATAATAAACGGCATTTCCATACTAATGTGGTCGTTCAACTGGGATAACCAACGTCATCTTAAGCATACATGCCATTGCTTGTGTTGAGGTTACAATGGTGCAAACAATAGGTATGTACTACTATACATTCCTTGCATAATTTAAGCCTCCAAGCTAGGCTCTACACACGTGCCAGCTAAAGCTGATTTAATTTTGCTGGACACATGCATGATGTTGTGGTACGCGCACTCTGAGCTCCAGGATCTCACACACAACTTCGTACGCATGCCTGATATTGTTCCAGAATGACACTATGTGCAACTCTGCAACAACAAATAAAAGTATCTCATAGAATATGTTAATAGGCACATTGTGTCCCGTTCATTGCAATACGGCACGTATGATCTACTTATCTTTACCTTAATCTAGCCTAAATAATTTCAGTCATTAATTAGATCTTCTGGTCTTTTTTCTCTTCATGAAGAGGGGCTTGCAATCCCACACACACCACACTTCATTAGGGAGTAGGATTTTGAATTCAGAGTTGAAAGGTGAACTAACCTATTACACACTCGCACACATGCACACATGGAGCTTAGAGTTAGATAACTAACCATCCAAATTGTAGACTAAAAAAATAAAAGCTACGCGAAGGTCTTCACAAAAGGATTTTTCTTGTTGTAATTCCTCCAAAGAGTGAGTAAATTTTCTTATCCAATAAAATGACTTCAATCAATCCTACAACGCAAGTTCTATTTATTTAATATATGTTATCCCTTTGGATTTAAGTCCTTTCATTTTTCTTTGAGAATTATATGTTTCAAACAGGCCTGAGACGAGAAAAGAGGTTGTGTCGAATTAGGCCTGAAATGCGAAAAGAGACTCCATTTCTTGGTCTGGTCCATTTTGCACTTTTTGTAGTTTAGCTCGTTCAAAACAACAGTGAAGAGAGTTGGTCAATCAGGCATGATGTGTTTGTGCATTCCACGTTGAAATGTCGAGAACTGACTGCATGGTGCCTTGTCCAACTGAATTTTTGTGGATTACATTTATCCACTGCAGAAATGATTTCTTGTTGTTGTTCAGCCATGTCGCCGCAAAGCCAGTGTTTCCAATCTCCTTTTTTTTAAAAAAAAATACCGGACAAAGGCGATATAACGAAATTAATCGACGAAATTTGGTCGGTTTCGGTCCGAATTTTTTCAAAATTTATTCAATTTTTTCAAAACCAGTCCGAAACCGGCGGGTAACACCAAATACCGGTATAACCGAAATTCGACAAAATTCGTGGAATTTCGGCCGAAATTTTATTCACTGCGCATAGGGGTGGAAAGTGGATACGGATAATCCGTAATATCCGATATCCGTATTCGCTAAAACGTAAATGTGGTACCAAATTTGCCATTCAATTAATGATTTTACACTATTCGAATTCAGTAAAAAATATGGATGAGGATATGGTTTGAGGTTTTGACATCAGATATCCGACATATCCGTATTTGTATTCGTATCCGTCACTATATCATAAATATACCCTTATATTATATCAAAGATATTATAAAATTAATTCAAGTTTGATGTGAACTAGTGTAGACTATGCGGAATAACGTTATTAAAAATAATCTAGAGAGAAGAAAGTGTAGTAGTTATCTTAACAACATAGAAATTTAGATGTATCCATATCCGTCCGAATTATGTGACATTCGCTTTTGTATTCGCATTCGTTTAATATCCGATCCGTATTTGTATTCGAAAACATCTATATTCGTATACAAATATGGACACAGACATAGAAAGGCACTATCCGATTCGTATTGGATCCGTTTCCACCCCTAACTCTGCGGAGAGCGCACCACCCTCCATCTCCTACCGTGACGCTCAACGCGTTCATACACACTGCAGACGAAATATCGGAGACGCGGAGCGCAAGCGCGTCGTTTCGTCAGAGGGGCTGGATCCGTGTCAAAGGTGCTTTGCTTTGTGGCCCACCAGTCAGTGTGTTGTCGAGGGTTTTAAGTGGCAAGAGTCCCTGCGTTAACGTTCTCTTTCTCTCAGAGCTGAGCTACTGGAACTGCTTTCCCCTCCCTCTGATCTTCTCCTCCTCCGATCCCCCGACCCCATTCCCGACTCCAGCTTTCGATCTCGTCGCCCCGATCACTCCGTCCCCGGCCGCGCGATTCGTTCGATCGCATCAGGGCTCCGCTTCGTCGCGCGGGATCGATCGAGCGCCACCTCGTTCACCAGCCGCCGACTGCCCGTGGGACCACAATGCCGCCGGCCATGTGCGCGCCGAAGGTGGGAGTGGACGCGGAGATCGAGGCCGGCTCCGCCGCGTGCTGCCGCATCTGCCTCGAGTCCGGCTCCGGGTCAGGTAGCCCCTCCGCCTTGCCCCTCCATGGATTCATTAGTAGCTCCTTAATTACCTTTCTTAGCCTAGCTTAATCGTGTGCGATCGAGGGTCTGTACGTGCGTTAGAGGCGAAATTGGTGTTCGATTCCTAAGCTTTCTGTGACATTGTATGTGCTTTGCTTGCTCTTCTATTCTTTACAGTTCAATCGGAGGGGACGCAGTTCAATCAGTGGGTTCTTTGGTGTTACTTATCGATGCCCTTGGTTTTATGCAGGGGATGCACTCATCGCTCCCTGTATGTGCAAGGGGACTCAGCAGTTCGTGCACCGTTCCTGTCTTGACCACTGGAGATCCGTCAAGGTAATTCATGCCTAGTCGTCTCTTAACCCCTTGTTCTCGGTGAATTTCATTTGGTTGAATCCCGACATGATTTTCTTTCGATGTTTGTTTTGTCCATAGAAAGCTTGTTCTCGGTGAATTATATTCTTTCGATCTACTAGACTCATTCAATAAATTCGTGGTTGAAAAAAGCAAGTTCAATGCACTACATAGATTTCTCATTCTGAGGATGAAAGCTTGGGAATTGGGACAATTGCTATTTAGTTGAAAAAAGATCAGTAGTACTTGCATCCATAATTAATCCAGTAACACTAAATTGTTATCTTGTCTTTCTTGAAAAAATACCTCAGGAAGGAACCGCGTTCTCACACTGCACCACCTGCAAGGCGCAGTACCACCTACGTGTTCAGTTTCTCGAGGGCAGCAGGTGTCGCCAAATGAAGTTCCGACTGTTTGTTGCTAGAGATATCCTCCTTGTGTTCCTTGCTATCCAAGCGGTGAGAACACATTTCTCTCTCATAAGTCTCTGCTGATGATTGTTTTAATAGACGTATTTGGCATCTTAACTTGAAGAACAGATTGCATATGCTACTAGCTTGTTTGGGTGAATCCAGGCTACTAGAGTGAAATAACTGAACTTGTATCAATGTACTGCTGTAAATTAATAGCCATGTTAGCATATTAAATTGAAAACAGATTGCATATGCTATTTCTTCGGTTGAATTAATCCAGGCTACCAGAGAGAAATAACTGCACACATGCATCCATGTGCTGTTGTAAATTCAGCAAGCAGCGTTACCTTACATCATAGAACGCTTATTGTGCCGGATACTTGTGACAGACATCTCATTTGCTCCTCGTTGTTTTTTCAGTCCATTGCTGCCATCGGTAGTTTTGCATATCTGTTGGATAAAGATGGAAAATTCAGAAACAGCTTTGCAGATTCGAGTCGTTTTCTTTCGAAGCATCCCATCCCTTTCTACTACTGTATCGGTACGTATTCTCTCACTCACTGCAGTTGCAGTGGTATGAAGATCATGTTGGCATTTAATTAGTAAACTGGGTATTGTTTCTCTTCTGTAATCCGTTGTTAACTCTCATCTCACAAGTTTGTTCTCTTGTGCACCAAAAATAGATTTGTACATTACTTTAAATTCAAACATGTCATATTGTCATGTTACAAAACTCTCAATGATGTCAACCGTTTTGCAATCATCATATGATGATACCATGATCCCGAAATTGAAAAGATCTGTAAAAAATGCGACCTGAAAAGTATGATCGTACTAGCATCCTGTAATCGAACCATTTTTTCAATTACTCCACTCCTAACAGTTTAGTAACTGATAACTGTCCCAATCAAATTGGTCAGGTGTAGTGGTGTTCTTTGCACTGGTTGGGATTGTTGGGTTCATATTGCAGTGCTGCACGTTCTCGTCTTCCGACAACGACTATCCATGCTTAGCTGGATCCTCGAGCTGCATTATGGATTCAGCGGAAGGTTGCTTTGCTGTTCTCGTGATCTTTGTTATCATTTTCGCCATTGTTGGACTGGTTTTTGGCTTCCTTGCGGCAACTATCGCTGTCCAAAGGATCTTGCAACGGAATTATTACATACTCACCAAGAAAGAGCTGACAAAGGCAAGCTAACCTTCTTTGAATACCTAATCTGTGCTCAGGATTTCACCTGAGAGATCTTTTTTTCTAATTGACCAGCTAAGTATTTTTGGCATGCAGGAGTATGTCGTGGAGGATCTTCCAGGGGGTTACACACCACCAAAGATGAACCCAGAGCACGTGCTGCGCCTGAGGATGCTAAAGCTCATGTAGCTTCCACCTTCGCATCTCCAACAAATGCCTCTGGAATGTTAACCTGATGTATAGCCTGATGTATAGTGGGTGATGTGCATACTACATTATTATTTCATTACGAACTGAATAGCAATTGATTGAATCTCAATATATGCTATTGCTGAGATACAGTTAGGCCGGTGCTTTTTAGTTTAATGTATTGTGAGACCTTTTCTGGATATAATATTCGAGATACTTTACGAATAATGATAAAAGAAGTGATGGTCGAGGTTTCATAGTGGACGTACGAGCTGATAAATATTCAAACGAGCTTCTCGTTAAGGTAGTCCCCAAGAAGTGTAGAGTCATGTTAGTTGTAACCTGCAAATAATGTTCTGGGATGGCTCTTCGCTTTGTGAATTATGTATTTTGTATTGCTAATTTTGCCTGCAATTGACTAAGGTTACATACAAAGCCTAGGAGTCGCTCGATCGTCCGCATCAAACATTCGGGTGCAGCGCGCACCATGAACGATGGCGTGGGAGGCATGCCCGGCTCCGGGGCGAGACAATGAAGCCCGGCCCTTCGTAGAATGGTTTCTGCCGCCGCGCGCGGCGTGTCCAGCTCCACCTCCACGTCGTTGCTTCCGGTGCTGCTCTGGTCGTCAAGCTCCTTGGCCCTTTCACAGGCTGCTTCCTCGCGTCCCAGCTCGCTTGTTGCTGCTCCGCTTCTGGCTCGACGACGACGTGGTCATGGCCGGCTCCGCTCGACCTTGTGCGCGTCCCGCCGCCTCTTCACGTCACGCGGCCGTGAACGAGTGGTCTGCCTTGGCCGCGTTCTTTCGCGCGGCCCACCTCTCCACGGCGTCGGCGCGGCCCGGCTTGGACTGCGACTGATAATTGGGAAAGGGGTGAGTTCGACGAGAACGCTTGTTGACAGGGCTGACAATCCGACGGCCTCCATCGTAAATCCGGAAGATTATGCTTCTGCACCTACTCGCGCGTGCCTAGCTCAACCACCCATTCGCTTCTTCGTCGCCAGCCCCTCCGTTGCCGTTCCACGTGTCGTTACCAGCCGTCAACTGTTCCCCGGAAGCAAAGAGGTAAAGCTACGACACTTGGGCACGGCCAGGGGCTGCGGTTACCAGTAATTTCATTTCCAGGTCACCCAGAAATAAGTTGCACGTGCGTCATCAAGAGTAACAGCTGCGAATGCAAATTGCTCGAGAAAAAACAGCTGCGAGTGCAACTAATTAAACTGAAGAATTTGGTCACAAGAACATTGGGACTACTCCAACTATGAGGTTGCTTGGTTTTCGCTTATGCTCGCCCAGCCAAGGCAAGGGTCTTCTCCGCGGATAGATGTCACACGCACATTCTAGCTAGGGTGGCATGGTAGTGTGCGTACTGAGAAAGAAACAGAGTGCACACTCGACTTCATATGTCCCTAAAAACAGGGCATGTAAAATTTTGACAACTTGTAGTGACTACGATGATGATTTTTTTTGGTCAATGTGGAAATTTCACCCGTACTGAACTTCGCTAGCTGTGAACTTGGTAGTGTACACTGAGAAAATCGATTGCACTTGTGTCAAATGTCATCCTTTAAACGCTTTGCAAAAATATAGGCGACTGATTTCACATCCTCGAGATCTATACATTTTTTTTGTCCGATTGCTCAACGTTCAACATTAGAGTAATTTGTATCCATGTACAATATATATTATCACTTTATCCCTATCACTGCATTCATATGCAGCCTAAGCTTGGGGTTGTATGAGCGTGGCGTGCCAGTGCAGTGGGCATTTGCACCGCAAATAACCGTGGGAGCTACGTGCCTACATCCCTTTTGACGGAAGGAGCAGGCTAGATTTGCCCTTTTTTACAGATTTTTGTTCATTTATCTTTCTTTTTATTTCTGAAAAAAAAAATGCAAAAATGCACCTACATGTCGGGGGTCTTTATATACCCACCTACAATTTTTTTTATTTCAGCCTCCCATGCAAGTGTCTACTCCCTCCGGTTTTAAATTGTTGATGTTTGACTATTTTTGAGTTACGTTTGACCATTCGTTTGATTCAAAATATTAGTTCAAACATGCAAAATTATAAAGTACATTTCAACTTTCTTTAATAATAAAACAAATCGTAACAAAATCTATGATAATTTTTAAAATATTTTGAATAAGACGAATGGTCAAACGTAACTCAAAAATAGTCAAACGTCAACAATTTAAAATCGGAGCGAGTATTTATTTTTATAATCTCTCCTGGTAGAGCTTTGACCGGATGACCTATCTTCTCTTGCCTTTAGGAGTAACTTTAGAAGCTCAACTATAGCGTAGTTACCATCTTATTTGATGTTAACACATTCAAATTTTAACATATACCATCATATCAAACTTAGCCACAACATTATGAATAAAATAGAAAAAAATTAAAAATATATGTTTTTTTTAGATAATGAAACATATATGTTTTGGCACCTATGTTATTTACGCAATATACTCTCCCTTTGGATTGAAGTCCTTCGTTTTTTTTTTTTTTTGAGAAATGTATGTTTCAAATAGGTCCGAGACGAGCAAAGATGTTGTATTGAAGTAGGCCTGAAATGCGAAAAGAGATTGCTTCTTGTTCCGCTTGATCCATTTTGTATTTTCTGTTAAATGAGCAACAGTGAACAGAGTTGGTCGATCAGGCATGATGTGTTTGAGCATTCCACGCCGAAATGTCGAGAACTATGAACCTATAATTGAATGATGCATTGTCCAACTGAATTTTGTGAATCATATTTATCCACTGCAACCTGCAGAAATAATGAACAAAGTTCTTGTTGTTGTTCAGCCATGTCGCCGCAGAGCGCACAACGCTCCATCTGCTACCGTGATGATCAACGCGTTCATACACACTGTAGACGAAATATCTGAGATGCGGTGCGCAAGCGCGTCGTTTCGTCGTCAGAGGGGGCTGGATCCGTGTCAAAGGTGATTTGCTTTCTGGCCCACCAGTCAGTGTGTGGTCGAGGGTTTTAAGTGGCAAGAGTCCCTGCGTTTTAACGTTCTCTTTCTCTCACAGCTTGAGCTACTGAAACTGGAATAGCCTCTGCTTTCCCCTCCCTCTTCTCCTCCTCCGATCCCGAAACCCCATTCCCGACTCCAGCTTTCGATCTCGTCGCCCCGATCACCCAGTCTCCGGCCGCGCGATTCCTTCGATCGCATCAGGGCTCCGCTTCGTCGCGCGAGACCGATCGACCACCACTTCGTTCACCAGCCGCCGACTGCCGGGGAGGGACCACAATGCCGCCGGCCATGTGCGCGCCGAAGGTGGGAGTCGACGAGGAGATCGAGACCGGCTCCGCCGCGTGCTGCCGCATCTGCCTCGAGCCCGGTTCCGGGCCAGGTAGCCCCTAAGCCTTGCCTCTCCATGAATTCGTTATTAGTTCCTTAAATTACCACTGAATTGACAAGTAAAGAAGAGATGCATGGCCGTCTCTTCAACACATGCCTGGCAAAGCACACAGCCATAATTGTTCCCCTCTACTTTGTGTTTCATTCTTCTGAATATATTTCTGGTATTTAATCTGTCCATAATTAGAAGCCAAGAGAAAACTTTTAACTTGTTACTGCACTTTGATTTCCAAACCCAACCAAAAGGAGCAGGAGGGTCGAAATTTCTATAGGGGAAGTTGTAGTATTGCTTGGAAGAGTATTTCTGAGATCCCCATATATGTGGCCACACATCCTTAGTATCAGGCTGTATCTGAATGCCTTGTATGATCTGCTGCAAGTTCAGGTATTCCTGGTGAGCTTAGTTCCAGATGATATTTGCGCTAGTGGTAGTGATCGATTTTGCTAAATCTAGGGAGAAGATGCCTAGGCCTTAATTAGAGGTTGTCCTTGTATCATTGTTACTGATCTACGTTGCTTGTCTTGGTTTTTATGCAGGCGATGAGCTGATTTCTCCCTGTATGTGCAAGGGGACGCAGCAGTTTGTACACCGCTCCTGTCTTGACCACTGGAGGTCTGTCAAGGTAATTCATGCCTAGTTGTCTTTTAACCCCTTGTGCTGAATTTTTTTCGCCTATCATGACATGATTTCCTTTCATTGACTTTCATTCTATATATATAAGATACAATCATGTTTGTTTTATCCTTGGAAAGCTTGTTCTCGGTGAATTCTTTGTATCTACAAAACTTATTCAATAAATCCTTAGTTGAAGGCAAGTTCAGTACGCTAAAATATATTATAGATTTCTCATTCTGAGGATGAAAGCATGGAATAATTTTTATTTAGTTACTTCTATCCATAATCCAGTAGCACTAAATTATGCGTTGCTTTTATCCATAATCCAATGGCACTAAATTATCTTGTTGTCTTGAAAAAATACCTCAGGAAGGAACTGCGTTTTCACACTGCACAACATGCAAGTCACAATTCCATCTACGAGTTCAGTTTCTCGAGGGCAGCAGGTGTCGCAAGATGAAGTTCCGGCTGTTTGTTGCTAGAGATATCCTCCTTGTGTTCCTCGCTATCCAAGCCGTGAGAACACATTTCCCTCTTATTAATCTCTGTTGCTATTTATATTAATAGCCGTGTTAGCATATTAAATTGAAAACAGATACAGATGTTACTTCTTTGGTTGAATCCAGGCTACCAGAGAGAAATAACTGCACATATGTATCCATGTGATGTTGTAATATTAGCACGCACCGTTACCTTACGTTATCGAACACTTTTTGCGCCGAATACTTGTGACAGACATCTCATTTGCTGCTCATTGGTTTTTCAGTCCATTGCTGCCATCGGTGGTTTTGCATATCTGTTGGATAAAGATGGAAAATTCAGAAATAGCTTTGCAGATTTGAGTCATGTTCTTTCAAAGCATCCCATCCCTTTCTACTACTGTTTCGGTACGTATTTTCTAACTCAACTGCAGTTGCAGTGGTTTGAAGACAGATGGCATCAAATATGCAGTGCTTACCAAGTCCAAGTGGTCGTGTGCAAGATAGTAAATTGAATACCATATAATCATATATATTAACTGTAGACATGTTTGCATTTAATTAATAAACTAGGTATTGTTTCTCTGCTGTAATCTGTTGTTAACTCTCATCTCACAAGTTTTTTCTCGTGTGCACCAAATAGATTTGTACATTTCTTTAAATTCAAACATATCATGTTACAAAACTGTCAATGATGTCAACTGTTTTGCAATCATCATGTGATCATACTAGGATCCTGTAATTGAAAAGATCTGTAAAACAATGCAACCTGAAAAGTATGATCATACTAGCATCCTGTAATTGAACCAATTTTTCGATTACTCCACTTCTAACAATTTAGTAACTGATAACTGTCCCAATCAAATTGGTCAGGTGTAGTGGTGTTCTTTGCACTGGTTGGGATTTTTGGGTTCATATTGCAGTGCTGCACAAGCTCATCTTCCAATGACGACTGTCCATGCTTGGCTGGATCCTCAAGCTGTGTTATGGATTCAGAAGGTTGCTTTGCTGTTCTCGTGATCTTTGTTATCATTTTCGCCATTGTTGGACTCTTTTATGGCTTTCTTGCGGCAAGTATCGCTGTCCAAAGGATCTTGCAACGGAATTATTACATACTCACCAAGAAAGAGCTGACAAAGGCAAGCTAACCTTCTTAGAATACCTTACCTGTGCTCAGGATTTCACCTATGACATCTTTTTTCAAATTGACCAGTTAAGTATTGTTGGTACGCAGGAGTATGTCGTGGAGGATCTTCGAGGGGGTTACACACCACCAAGGATGAACCCAGAGCACATTCTGCGCCTAAGGATGCTAAAGCTCATGTAGCTTCCACCTTCGCATCTCCAACCAATGCCTCTGGAATGTTAGCATGATGTATAGTGCGGATAAAAACTGGTCCAGTGATCCTGGAGTACGTGTAAGAAATATAAATAGAACCTGATTTAACATCTAGAAACACATTAGCATGATGTGTCTGTGTGTTCGGGGATTGGCGAGCTGGTGGTGGGTGATGCACATACTACATTATTATTTCATTACGAACTGAATAACCATTGACTGAATCTCTATACATGGTATTGATGGGATACAGCTAGGCTGCTGCTTTCTAGTTTAATGTACTGTGTGAGCTTTTGGATATAATATTTGAGATACTTTACAAATAATGATACAAAGAGGTGTTGGTCGAGGTTTCATATTGGACGTGCTGATCAAATATTCAATCGACCTTCTCGTTTAAGGTAGTAAGAAGTGTCGAGTCATGTTAGTTGTAAGTTGTAACCTGCAAAGGTTCTGGAATTGCTCTTAGCTTTGCGAATTGTATATTTTGTATTGCTAGTTTTGCCTGCAATTGACTAAGGTTACAATACCCTGTCACTTCCTGCATATAATCTCGTAATTTGTAGCAGACCTTCGCTGTTATGAATGCTACGGACAAATGTTGGCTAGAACCATGTAGAGTTGGTGTTCTTTTCCTTTCTCACATTGTTTTATTTTGAATGTGAGTATGGAGAACTAGGAACAGAGCATAACTTGAGGAATGGCAACTATCATGTCCTGCATATTACGTAAGTTGGTCTTTTTTTTTTTTCGAGGAAACTTAAGTTGGTCTTTAATCCTGAGTGCACTTTTTGATGATATTCTAACATAGTATGTTTTAGGGTTAATACTGAGCCTTGGTATGCTGATGAATAAATGATGGCAAATGTGTAGCTTGGGACGTGGTTCGTTGAGTAGTAATAGTGAGAAAATGTTGAGTGGTAATAATGGCAACTTGAGGAATGGTCGGGATTTTCGCATCTCAACTTTAGTACATTTTTTTTGTGTCATATTGCTCCGCGTTAACAATAATCAACTAACTAGCCATTGTCCAAAAGTAGTATGTCTCTGCAATCGCCATATCATACGGTGAATGGAGGATTCAAACCCCACTACTGGATAGGGTGGCATGGTAGTGTACTGAGAAACATTTATCAGCTAAAACTGACCTCATTTCAATCAATTTTTACATCAGTTGTTGATTTACATGTCTTCTCTGCGGATGTCACACGCACTTTCTAGCTAGGGTGACATGATAGTGTACTGAGAAACAGAGTGTACACTTTAGATGTCCTTCCAAACAGGGCATGTAAAATTTTGACAACTTTTAATTTAATGATATGATACTTATGGTTTTTAGTCAATGTTTAATTTTTACCAGTACTTGGCTAGCTGTGGCTTGGTAGTGTACACTTTTTTTTTTTGAGCAACAGATTGCACCGAATTCAAATGCCATTCGCCAAACAGATTGCACGGATGTACACTTTTTTCTTAGCAACAGATGTACACTGAGAAATAGATTGCACGGAATTCAAATGTCATCTGCTAAACAGATTGCACCGAATCTTTTATGCCCGCTGTAGTTCGGCTCAAAAGAAAAGTGTGTATAACAATAGTGGAAAAATGTTACAAGGCAGGGCAAGCGTTGGGATTAAACATTGATTTTGCATCCTCGACTTCAATTACATTTTTTGTCAGATTGCTCCGCGTTCAACACATTACGGTAATTTACGACATATATTATCATTTGAACCCTATCACTACTTTATATGAAGCATAAGCTTGCGGTTGTATGAACGTAGAGTGCCTGTGCAGTGCAGTGGGCATTTTGCACCATATGGGAGCAACGTGCTTACGTCCGCTTTTAACGGAAGGGGCAGGCTAAATTAGATTTGCCCTTTTATGCGGATTTTTGTTTCTTTTTCCGGTTTCTTCTATTTTCTAGTGCTTAGCATTCTGCCGTTTCAATCCTCCTGCTGCATGATTTGCTCCTCCTCAGTAGATGGTATGATTGGTTGTTTCCCGGGCTAGCGAGCAGTAAAATGATGATCTGTTCATGTATCGAATTTCTTCTCATGTAGCGCATTCACATAGGAATACAGCTGGGGTACGCGGAATCAAAACAAATCTTTCCATACATAGCCCATGCCCGTTGTAAAGGACCATCTGCCCAATCGATCTCCTATTTGACCTGAGGATTTGCGTCGTAATCCTCCATCCCTTGCTTCAATATCCTGGTATGTTCTTTCAGATTTGAAGCAAAAACAATCTCCCTGTTCAATCTTATGCGTTGCAGAAGTTTTGATTAATCATACTAATCTGATCAGCAAGGGGCCGGTGCACGACGAGTCGACGACAATGGCGGTGGAGGAAAGCGCTCTCGCCGCGCCCCTCCTCGTCCCGGGCAAAGACGCCGGCGACGACGATGCCGCGATCATGGAGTCGCATCTCCTCCTTCCGTGCGACACGGGCGCCTCCTTCTCGCGGAGCTGCCTCAACCTCAGCAACGTGATCTCAGGTAATTAATTCGATTGCAACCGATTCGCATATGCATCGCGGCCAGCTGGTTCTTCGATGAATCTCAACGCGGTTCTTTCTGCATGATTCCAGGCGTGGGGATGCTGTCCGTGCCGTACGCGCTGGCGCAGGGCGGGTGGCTGAGCCTGGCGCTCTTCGCCCTCGTCGGCGCCGTCTGCTACTACACCGGCGAGCTCATCGCCCGCTGCATGCGCGCCGGCGGCGGCGGCGACGCCGTCAGGGGGTACCCGGACATCGGCCACCTCGCGTTCGGCCGCGCCGGCCGGAGGGCCATCGGCGCCGTCATGTACGTGGAGCTCTACCTCGTCGCCACCAGCTTCCTCGTCCTCGAGGGCGGCAGCCTCGACAAGCTCTTCCCCGGCGCCGGCGCCGACCTCTTCGGCTGCCGCGTGCGCGGGAAGCAGCTCTTCACGGTCGCGGCGGCCGCCGTCGTGCTCCCCACCACGTGGCTCCGGGACCTCAGCGTGCTCGCGTACGTGTCCGCCGTCGGGCTCGTCGCGTCGGCGGCGCTCACGGCGTCCCTGGTCTGGGCCGGCGTGGACGAGCACGGCTTCCACGCCAACGGCGGCAACGTCCTCAACCTGGCCGGGCTGCCGACCTCCCTCAGCTTGTACTTCGTCTGCTTCGCCGGCCACGGCATCTTCCCCACCGTGTACTCCTCGATGAAGAAGAAGAGAGACTTCACCAAGGTACAAAGACTGAATTCTAGCTAAATTAATTCAGTAAAGATCGATTACCGTGTCTGATTCATTGATTTCCACTGAATTCTTGTGTGCAGGTTCTGCTGGTCTCGTCCGTGCTCTGCAGCCTGAACTACGCACTGACGGCCGTTCTAGGGTACATGATATACGGCGATGACGTGCAGGCATTGGTGACACTGAACCTTCCCTCCGGAAAGGTGTACACCCGGATCGCGATCCTGACAACCCTCATCACCCCGCTCGCCAAGTACGCCATCGTCATCCAGCCCATGGCGACGAGGATAGAGGAGAAGCTGTCGCTCGCCGGGCACGGTGGCCTGACCAGGGCGGCCATCAGCACCGCCGTCCTCGTCAGCACGGCGGTGGTGGCGTGCACCGTGCCGTTCTTCGGCTACCTCATGTCGTTCATTGGATCCTCCCTGAATGTCACGGTGGCTGTTCTGTTCCCGTGCCTGAGCTACCTCAAGATCTTCATGCCCAGAGGAGGAATCCGCCGTGCCGAGGTCACGGCGATCGTCGTCATACTGGTGATCGGAGTTTGCATTGCCGTTGTAGGAACGTACACCTCCCTACACCAGATTGTAGGTACATTTTGATCGCAGGTGAATAGCACACATTTTTGGTAGAAAATGTAGGGGCAGAATGATTCGTTCGTTTGTATTGTTGGGTTAACAAAGTGAGAGGCCTGTAACGCAATTTTGAGGATAAATTTTTGGCTGGTGTGAGAAGTCATATTCTTATCAATCTGCAAGGCAAAACTTCCCCGAAGTGTCATACCCAGGTTTTGCTCAGTGGATTAGCACATTGAAAGAGATTAGGTTATATTGAGCCCAGATTTTGCTCTCTGGAGGCCAAACTCTTAATCAAGGCATCAATTGGCACACCTTCATTTGTTTTTATTTCTGAAATTGAAACGAAAAAGGGAATGCATGACAAAATAATTGGCCCTGTTTGATTTGAACCTTAAATGAGCAAAATTGAGTCAATGAAATTATGATACCGTGCAGAACAAAAGAGTGTAAATGGTACTTCATCTTAAAACTACTAAATGTGGATGTGGTACAATCTTTACTAACTTGAATACATGTAAGTTCATCAAACCAACGATCAAGCAAACCTTATCACATTGTACTACTGAAATAAAACTAACAATTAATTCAGACAGAGAGGAATCACAATATTACTAAGCTACTGACCTGATAACAATTCACCAGACTGTTGTTCTTTCTGCTCATCATCTTCATTATGTTCTCCTTCAACACCAATGGCATCACTGTTGGATTCAACAACCTTTACGGCCATCAGCTGATTCATTAAAGTACCTTTCACTAGGTACCTCTCATCTTTAGACCATTAGATCTGAACAGATGAACGGTTATCATCACCATAGCATTTCTCTAATATGATATTATTAATATATGAATTGCAAAGTAATCCGTAGTTGATTCAAAAAAGAAAGAAAGAAGTGTTGGAAAGGGAAAAGTATTGAGTCCGCCATGGCAGTTGAGCACCACCAACCATCAAAGCAATGGCTTCGCGCATCACCTTGCCTACGGCATCCATTTCGTGAAGAGCCTTTGCAGAAGCGAGCGACGAAAAGAAGAAAAAAAAAACGCTTACTAATCCACGAGACCACGGCTCAGATCAGATGCCGCCAGAGAACTGGACAAAAGAAATCGTTTTTTCTCTCTCTCTTATCTCTTGCGCGGCGTCTTCTGTACTTTTATGTCTGGTGTCCTACCAAAGTCAACCAGGCAGAGCATATTCCAGGTGCGGACTGACCAGGAGGAGCAAGAAGACTGCAGCCGCGGCGGCCAGGATATCCGAGTTTGGGCGGAGCCTCCGGGGGAAGAAGATTGAGTACCTGGATTTGATCGGTGCCGCCGGCCGACCTCCGTCGGGTATGATGAATTCTTTCTCCAGCTCCTGAATTCCTCCCCTTCATTCACTTCATCCAAGTGCTTTGGCCTCTGGGTGGGATAGTTTCTTGATTTCCTGGAAAATCTGTGCTGCCATGCATTGGCCTCATTCGATTCAGAGGATTGGTTGGCCCTTTTTGAGTTGAGGTTTAACGTTACAAGGAATATTCTTGCGCCATGGTATGTGGTAGAAATTCTTCATTTGCTTCCAACAGTTTCGTATGTTCATTTAATTTCGCTGGCTAGGAGCTAAAGGCAGGTTCTGTCTCATCACCAGGACCAGGACCCCTCAAAGTTACAAATCCATTACCTGAAAGGATCTGTACGGTTGAATTGGCATGGATTATAACTTCTAGTGGTGTTCAGAATTGCCAAATGATTGGTGTAGTGGTTGCGGTCTTATTTTCCTGATATCTAGTGACATCTTTGCGTATACAGAGCATTATATTTTATTCTTGTTCTGTTACATTGTTGTTTCAGCCATATTGTTTGAATTGCGACCGTGATTTTGCAGTTCTGCTCGAGGTTTACAATTCACTCAATTTTGACTCTGGAGCTGCTGGATGTGATTTAGATGGGCTGTCTACCAACAAAGCATGCCAATCGTTCGCCACATTCAGTGGATGCACGTGAAGCTATAGCTCTCGCAGCGGAAACATCTTGTGAGAAAGTGGAAATACCAGATTTTGTTAATATTGCTTCTGAAACACCGTGTGAGAATTGACACCTTTCATAAGAAATAGGAGTCAATAGTCGATTTTATGATGTTGTGACAAACAGAAGGTCAAATCATTTCATCAACAGTATAGATTTTACAGATACCAGTAGTGCAGGACAATATCTTGTTTTTCATTTTCTCAGTTCTTTGAGTCAAATATGCCTAACAAAGCATGCCAAGCAGTGTTACTAGGTTTTTTTTATTAAGGAATGTACAATAGGGGAAGCCTCTACTGTGTAGATTATATTAATATATAGGAAGGCGAAAATATTCTGTACAAACAAGCAAGTATGATTAGTCCTTTAACTAGCTCTGATGCATATTTGTAGAATTTACAGAAAAGTTTGCTAAGCTTCTTCTATTATTGCAGTTACTGTGAGTGAAGTTGAGGCGCTACATGACCTCTTCCAGAAATTAAGTAATTCGATTGTCAAAGATGGTCTAATTCATAAGGTACTTCTAGATGCATAATTTTGTCAGCAAACATACTTGGAATGAACGAATTCAGCATGTGGCTGCCTTTTTTCTTCTACTACAGGAAGAATTCCACCTTGCTCTCTTTAGGAATAAGAAGCAAAATCTCTTTGTCGATAGGGTAAGATTTCAGTTACTTCAAGTCGTAATTTGCCAACCGCTTCATTTGAGATTGATAAACCTGGAAAACCAGCATATCTTAGTTATTGTAATAAACAGCTCCTGATGATTGTTTGCAGTTTGCATTCTTGTTATCACTATCTGCTTTACTATTCACCATGAAACTCTTCTGTCAGACCCTCTAAAAACAATTCTACTTAAGTGTCATAGTTGTAGGTTCTGTACTATTTGTATTTAAAGAGAAAGATAATGCTATATGAGTTTTAAGCATACTGGTGATTGTGATGTTCTATGTTTCAGCTTAATAAATTAATTCTTGTGTCAGTGTAGCTTGATAGCTTTATATCTATTGTGTGTCTATAACATTTGTTATGACGGAAATCCAAAATAATTGCAGGTATTTGACTTATTTGATCAAAAAAGAAATGGTGTAATTGAATTTGGTGAATTTGTTCGTTCTCTTAGTGTGTTCCATCCAGATGCACCAGAAGAACAAAAAATTGCTTGTAAGAAGAATTACTCTACCGAAACCATGTTTGAGCTTAAGAATTTTTAGAAACTTTAGACATCAGCTTTGTTAGCTAATTAACTCAGCAATTTATCATTGCAGTTGCATTTAGATTGTATGACTTAAGGCAGACTGGCTTTATTGAACGGCATGAGGTAAATGTTATTTTCTTTTGTATCAGTTGCATTATGTGCTGCATCCCTGTTATTTATATTAGGCTTTTTTTCGTCTCTTATAATATAAAGAATTCTCCCCTCTCTCGCTTTGGTTCACTTGGTATACGGAGCAAGTTAAGATCAAATTACATCAATTGCTGCAAGACCAACAGATATGATGAATGCCTTAACCAGATGTACTTAGGATAAACCTTTGAAGTTCCTCTGCTTCTTTCGTATGCATTGCTGTCCAGCAATATGATAGTCTTATTTCTTTTACATGTAAGGATTATAAGTTTTGAGTAACAGCGAATCAACCTCTAAGTATAGTAACACTTGGGTCAGGCTATGAGCCACTCTCTAGCTACCTTAAAGTCTTACAGACTGAAGAGGGGTGTTTTTTTGCCATGTTATCGCTAACGAAGATAGAGATAAAGTTGAAGTGGATGGTAAATGGAAACTTTGGAAGTGGCTAGGTGACATGTGGTACGGCCTGTGTTTTCCTCATGATGTCTGAAAGTGTGAATGACTGGTACCCCTTTTTTGGGAATGAATATTGGTACCTTTTCGTTACGGGGTATGAATTGGTACCAAGTGGGTGCAAGAGGGAGTTTTTAGTGAAGAAACAGAGATTGTGCACATAATATTTGGAAAATTGTCATTTGATTAATATTTATACGGTAGTTCCATCTGACAGTCAAAAGTGGCACCATAAGGAACTCGAAACAAATGGAGAGTGAAAACCAGAGAACTTGTTTTGGAGATGATTCATCAGGGATGCCATGAGTGAAAGCTGCTCGGTTATATATCTGAGAGATGTGTAGCCTAAAGTGAATTTCTTCCTTTCTATAAAAATATGATGTATTGGAAAGTCATTTGCCATGGATGATTTAACACAAATAAGCAGGAAAATATTTTATATTTTGAACGTCGATGCATGACCAGGTTGTCTTAGCTGGTCTTTAGGATGATTTGTCTTTTGATCATCAATTCACTATTCCCTCATAATGTCCACTGCAACAAGCATGTTGTATTAACTCAGTTTTGTGTAAATATGTGACCGTAGAGATTAAGTAATTATGGATATTTCTTACTATTCTTTGTTTTGTTGATTATGCTGCAGTTAAAGGAGATGGTGTTGGCTCTGCTGGATGAATCAGATTTGAATATTACAAGTGATGCTGTTGAATTGATTGTTGACAGGGTATGGCAACATTGCATCCATACATCTGAGGTGTCCTCACTCCCATACAAGCAAAGATGTCATATTAGGGTTGTACTGATTATTATGATGTTGGATGGCAGACATTCGATCAAGCTGACTTAAAAGGTGATGGGAGAATAGACCAAGAGGAATGGAATGAATTTGCTAAAAATAATCCATATGTGCTGAGGAATATGTCTCTCCCATACCTCAAGTAAGTTCGCACAAAATATATTACGATTTAGCAATGGTGTATTACCAAGACATCTTAGTCAATAGATTTAATTTGTCATGTGTCATTGTTGAAAGCTGACTATAAAATGTGACCACATGACGTTTTAATCCGAACATATAAATCTTGATTTTAATGGGGCTCTTATTTTCCTCTCCTGTCAAACATTAGTCTACTTTATTCGTCATGAAAATACTTTACGTTACAATTTTTTTTGGAGAAAGTTAAAGTGAATACATAAAAATGGGGCTTCATTAGCTAGTGGACATCTTTTCTCCTTTTCGTGGGACAATGGTTGGTTTACTTTGTGATCTTGAGTGGCCATCTGAGTGACTATTGGTGGGGTTATTTTTCAGGGACATCACCATGGTATTCCCAAGCTTTGTGATGCACTCAGAAATCAATGAAGCAGACATGGTTGTCTAACCTGAAGAGTGGTATTTTGTAATTACAAATTTGCAGTGCTTCTCTGGTTCTGCGACTTATGGCACTTGCTTACATCCGTTTTTGGTGATATCGGTGAATTGTGAACAGGTTGGAATGGTAAAAATAGAAACTGGGTTTCATTTTTACCAACAAGCAACGGAAGTATCCAGCTCCTGACAGAATGCCCCACACATGTACAACTACACTTCGATTTCTTCATTCTAGACACTGGGGACTTTTTTTCCCCCTTTTCGTTGGGAAACGCTGTAGGCAAAAGGAAGTTGCAGCCTTTTCCGTTAAGTGCACAGATTAAGGGCATCCAAACAAAATGACGGTGTAAGTTTTAACTGATCTCTGAAAATAAACATGTTTCCTCAAGATGAGAATAACACTGCTGTGCTCCACAACTTGGATATGTTGTATGGCTCATTTTCATCCTGTCATCCCAGAGTGTGAACTTTGGCCTAACATGTGCCGGTTTTGTGTTCAGCAAGAAAATATCGCAGGTACCTTTTACTGATTTCATTTGCACGCAGGTACATTTTACTGTTCAGTTTGTGCACCAAGGCACAAAGGATTGGCGAACAGGTGTCCAGGTCTCGTTAGGCCATCTGATTTGGTTCGGGGAATTTCTGGTGCACCTTCTGAGAGTCTTCGTTAGGCCATCATTTTCAACTCTGTAAATTAATTTTGAAATGTTCAAAATTAATTTACAGAGTTGAAAATGATGTCAACAGTAAAGAAAGCATTTTCAACGGTTATTCAAGCTCTTAATGAAATGCTGTGGTAAATTTGCATATGCATGGTTCCTAAACTACATTTTCCAAATTTGAACACCAAGAGAAGTTAATAGTTTGTTGAGTGCAGCCAACATGATGTTTATGGTTGGAGCACTTGGAGCTTCAGTAGTGTTGGAAATTTATAATAAATCAACCCATCAACAAGTTATTCTCCACACTCAAGAAATGGTCAAAATTGCTAAGCTTTATGCAAAGGAAAATGTGAAATTGTCAGCCAGAAGTCTGAAACTACTACCAGGTAAAATTGAAAACACAAAGAAAACCTCAGAATCGTAAATCTAGGAAGAAGGGAAAATCTAACAAAGTTAATTGACAATTCAATTTGTGCAATCAGGTACCCTCGAGTGTCAACTTGAACCTTCACGGTTATACCTACCTCATAGTAGGCCACACGAATTATGAACAAGGATGTTGTAGTAAAATGGTTTGGATGCAGAGACGTTATAAGTCAGATGAAGAGATCTTATCATCATCCCCACGTGACAACTAATCCTGACTGGTGCAAATATGTCGGATAAGAAATTTGAGGTAATAATTGTACATTTCCCATCAGAACAGTACAGTTTCATACATGAACTAAGGTTCACGACAGAATATTTCAGTTGATTATTCATACATTATAGAAGACCACTAATGCGTTTGAAAAGCTAGCTAACTGAACACCTCGGTAGCAAATAGCAGCTTCAATACATGATGATAGAAGACCACTAAAATGGCATCGGTATGGACAACAGTAGCAACCATATTACTAACAGGATAACGGGCTAAAGTAGCTCAAATCAACTTGCAGAAAAGGTATTTGCAGCATTTTGAATCCTAATTTGCCTCACAAATAACCTTACTCCAGAAATCGACAAATTGAACTAACCTGACTTGCAGATCTTCATGCGCATGTATAGCTACATGCTGAATTCCGTACAAACTCCTGAAGTACTTAACAAAACAACATTACAAACGGATAACAATGCACCAGCATCAGCATCAGAAACACAAACCCAGCACGCCTCCTCATGCCTCAATGCCTCATGCCTCAGCCCTCACCACACAGAAAGGATCGTCCAATGTCAAATCTATAGCATTTTGGAGTCTCCAGCAACTGGCGATAACACCAGAACGGGGATTGCTTTCTCCAACGCCTACTGCTGTGTTGCTCTCACCAGGGAAAGCTGAGCTGAAGTGATCTGCCATCTCAGCACTCCAAGGAACCATCACGGTTTCAAGCACCTTTCCCTCCCAGGCAACGTAGTTTTGAAATCCGAACGCATGGTTCTGCGTCAGGGGGCCATGGAACACGACTGTCTTCAGATGTGATTCAAGGCACTCGCAAGAACCCAGAGATTCCCAGAACTCCACGTCATGGACAGTGTCAGGGTACTTAGATGGAATGGGCTGAAATTAAGAAGAGATGTTAGCAACAAGTTAATCCGAAAATTGCAGCAAATCAATAACTGCTTACATTAGAATGAGCTGACATCTATATCATCAATCCCGAATTTCAAGCAACGAAGAACTAGAACAAACTGCTAGCGGTGTAAAACTTGATTCAACCATTTTACCTTGATATGCAGCGTCTCCAGGCAAGGAAAGCATTGGAGTAGGGTGGGTAGCATCTTGGCCTCCTCGCTTCGTGCAAAACGAACATTGACAGCCAGTACTTTCAAGCTTCGCACCATGGCCCTTGCCCTCACTTTCATCCCGGCCTGCCATTGAGGTAACACACATGAGAGATGAGACTATCTGATCACATGAACATGTACTGAATGTCAAGCTCAAGCTTAATGCACAGGAGTCACAATTGAATGAAGGCAACTAATTACCCTGATTGCAATGCCACCAATCTCAAGCGTGTGTAGCTTGAGGTCGAGGAAGCCGAGTAACTCCAGCTTGGGCGCACGAACAATCTTGACGGGCCTCCTTTCGGCTATGGTCTGAAACATCAGCCGCTCGAGGCAGGGGGCGTCTTCGATGACGACCTCGTCAAGGTCAGACATCCACTCGACAGCGACCTTGAGGCTGCGGGACACGACATGGAGGCGCGATGGGGACTTGTAACCCATGACAAGGGAGAAGACCTCCAGCTTGGGGCAATGCGCGAGCAGGGCGTCAAGATCTTCGTTGTTGACAATGCAGTGGTAGAGGCCAAGTTCGCGGAGATTGTCGAACGCAGGCGGGCGCGCGGCGGTGATCTTTGGGAAGTGCCAGACGCCGAGGTAGAGGCGCTCCAGGGAAGCGCAGCGGAGTGTGTCCTCGGGAAGCGGCATGTCCAGCGGCCACGGGCGGTTGAAGAGGATGAGATCCTGGACGCTCTTCATGGCGAGGGCAGCGAACAGGTGCCGGAGCGCGTACTCGTGGTGGAAGAAGGAGACGCGGGTGAGGCGGACGCTGCGGACGGGGCCCGGGTGCGCGGCCACGCAGCGCGACACCGCGCGCACGATGGGGATGTCGCGGATGCCTTCGTCGCCGACGAGGTGAGCGTCGTCGACCACGAGAGGGGTCGCGGCCCACACGCCGCGCCAGCGCGTGGAGAGGGCGACGGTGCGCGCGGCCTCCTTGGTGGTGAGGCGGGAGACGATGTCGGAGAGGAGCGAGTCCGGGAGGCGGCTGATGTGGTCCTCGCCGTCGCTCGGCGCCGCCGGGGGAACCGCGGTGGGGCCCACGCCGGAATTGGAGTCGGACGAGGCGGAGGAGGTGAGGGAGAATCGCTCCTCGTCGGAGTCGGAGCCGCTGTCAACCTCCGGCCCGGGGATGAGGGGCGGGGGGAGGAGGGAGACGATGAGCGGGAAGATGAAGTCGATCCGCTCCTGCGCCGACGGGCCATCCAACCCCAGGTTGTTGAAGTATTGCTCGATTTGGCCGTACGTCGTCATGCCACCACCGTCGTCGTCGGCATCCATGGCGGCGGCGGGCGGCGATCCGAGTAGGGTTTGTGAGGGGTTTTGAAGATGGGGCGAGAACTCGCTTGCTCTGGAAGCCTGAGGAATGGCGTGGTGGGGGATGTGGGGATCAGAGGAGTGCGCTTTAGCTGTACATTAGTGTCGACGTGGCACGGTCCGATTTGCCGAGAAGGAAAAAGGCCTGTGTAGTGGAGAGGTGTGGTTGGTTAGAGCAACTCCAGCAGTTTCCCAATCCCCCTTCCAATACCAAAAAAACTGTCATATTGGGAGTTTGGGGAAGCAAAACGTGCTCCAGCAGTCTCCCAAAAACCTCCTTATTTTTTCTCAGCCTCCCCAAATCAGCTCTTTCCTCCCTAAATAGTGGGAGGCTCTCCTCCCCCTCCCAATACCAGTTTTACGTGGGCCCTACTCGCACCAGGAGAGCGCGCGCAATCCTCTTCCCTTCCCGCTCGCGCTCTTCCCTTCCCGCTCGCGCTCCTCCCCGCCGCCGCCTCGCCGGAGACCGCCTCCCGTCGCCCCCGCTGTCGCCGCTGTCGGCCATGGCCGCGGGGAGGGCCACCCGGCCCCGTTGACCCGGATCGACTCCCGTCGCCGCCAAATCGACGTCCGCCGCCGCCCAAATCGACGAGTGCCATGGATGGAACCAGCAGCGCGGAACTCGTCGGGGGACGGCCTCGCGTCGCCGCGGTGTCCGCCGCCGGCCTCCGCCAGGGCTCGACTGCTGCCGGGCTTCGAGCGCCCGCGAGCCGTGCTTCACTTCCCGACCCCATGGCGGCCGCCGCCATGCCTCCCCCTCCACCTCGGCCGCCGGCGAAGCCCAACAAATCAAGCCGCGGCGGCAAGGGCGCGGCCATCGCGGCGCGCGGCGGCAAGCGCGGCAAGGCGTCGGCGCCAGCGCTGCGCGGCGGCAAGACGTCATCGGTGCGCGATGGGAAGGCTTCTCGAGGCTTCTAGGAAGGAAGACAAACAAGCCAAGTTGGAAGCGGAGATCAAATGGAGAGAATACATCAAGTCGTCGAGGAGCGCAAGATGGCAATAGAACAAGAGAGATTGGGAGTACAAGCAGAGGAAGCAAGTGCAAGGAAAGAAGAGGCCATTGCAAGGAAAGAGGAAGCCATTGCCAAGAAGATGAAGCAAGAGATGAAGTTATGTTCATGGACATTACAGGCTGCGATGATCAACAAAAGGCATATGTCTTAGCATCGCGTGGCGACATAGCTAGGAAAGTTCAAAAAGCCCCAAGCCAAAGTGAGAATGGCAATCATGAGAGTGTGTGACGGTTGATCTCTTTGCAGGCTATTCGGCAATGTAGCATGTTTAAATTTGAATTCAAATTTGAATTTGAAGTTTGAAATTTGAATTTGAAGTTCGAAATTTGAACCTAAATTTGAAATTGGCTTGTTTGTGGTTGAAGTATGAATATTTGAAATGTTTGCATGTGGTTATGTATTGTTTGAATTATTCATGTGGGAGGGGAGAAGAGAAGAAGGAAGGAGGGGATATTGGGAGGGATTATTATTGGGAGACTGCCGGAGCTGCACCTCTCAATATCCTGAAAAAGCTATTGGGAGGCTCTCAATAGAGGATATTGGGAGGCAAATTATTGGGAGACTGCTGGAGTTGCTCTTATGGCACAAATTTAGCTACCAACACAAATTTTACCGGGGAAGAAGATCCAGTTTGATTTCAAAGCCCAACCAGATATCCCTTTGGGCCGTTATGGACGCTGCTGAAAACGCCTGAAATTAGCTGCACTTGGATAATTCTTCTTCTTCTTCTACTTCTTGCGAAGTCGTTCTTCCTTTTTCACTTTCAGAGTGCCAGGTTTGAAAGATGCAATACAAATCACCACGATTAAAAAAGAAAATACTGAAACTCACCCACTGGTGCTTCTGTTGTGCTACAAAAGCACGGAAACGTTTCATCTGCGGCAGGATCCTGCAGGGCCAAAGCATTGTTGCGGCAGCAGCGGGTGATCCTAGCCGAAGCACAAGTCACACGCTGACGGTGCGGCGCTTTGGTGCCGGTGCGCTGGCACGACGCGGCGGACGTGTTCGCACCGCAGGGTCGCAGCCAAAGCAAACGCAGCCCCACCTGCCATCCGCTTTCCCCGCTCCGGTGCGCGTCGCGGCGCCGAAACATTTACTCCGCTCCGCCTCGAGGCGCGCAACGCGGCACCGCACCGCACCGCTGCCCACCGAAAAACATCCCCCGGGAGATGCTGCACATTGAATCAATTAATTATTACTCGATTAATCTAATCGAATCTCATCTGCTAATGCTGACCCCACTGCCGCCCTTGTCCCTTCTTATACACCACCGCCGCACACGCCCTGCGGCCAGTACACTACGCTTCCACTCCACTCGCTCGCCATGGCGCCGCTCGCCGCGCTGCTGCTCCTGCTGCTGGCCGCCGCATCCCACGCCGCGGAGCGCCTGGAGTACCACAGCTTCGTCGCCACCCCTCTCTCGCCTGACGCGTACACCGCCCCGGCGGCCGACGCGGAGGACGAGGACGTCTTCGCCGGCAGCCTTGCCGCGGCGGAGGACGACGCGTCGACGACGGCGCAGTTCAGGGTGGTCCACCGCGACGCGTTCGCGGTGGACGCCACCCCGGCCGAGCTGCTCGAGCACCGGTTGAAGCGTGACCGGAAGCGGGCCGCGCGGATCTCCAAGGCGGCGGCCGGCGGCGCCGCCGCGGCCAACGGGACGAAGGGAGCAGGAGTCGGGGGAGGAGGCGGCGGCGTCGCGGCGCCGGTGGTGTCCGGTCTCGCGCAGGGCAGCGGCGAGTACTTCACCAAGATCGGGGTGGGCACGCCGGCCACCCCAGCGCTGATGGTGCTGGACACCGGCAGCGACGTGGTGTGGATGCAGTGCGCGCCGTGCCGGCGCTGCTACGACCAGTCGGGCCCGGTCTTCGACCCGCGCCGCTCCAGCTCGTACGGCGCCGTGGACTGCTCCTCGCCGCTGTGCCGGCGGCTGGACTCGGGCGGCTGCGACCTGCGGCGGCGCGCGTGCATGTACCAGGTGGCCTACGGCGACGGGTCCGTGACGTCGGGCGACTTCGCGACGGAGACGCTCACCTTCCAGGGCGGCGCGCGCGTGGCCCGCGTGGCGCTCGGGTGCGGGCACGACAACGAGGGCCTGTTCGTGGCGGCGGCGGGGCTGCTGGGCCTGGGCCGCGGCAGCCTGTCGTTCCCGACCCAGATCTCCCGCCGCTACGGCCGGAGCTTCTCCTACTGCCTCGTCGACCGCACCTCCTCCGCGTCCTCCACCACCACCTCCCGCTCCTCCACCGTCACCTTCGGCTCCGGCGCCGCCGCCGTCGGCGCAGGAGCAGCCGCCTCCTTCACCCCGATGGTGAGGAACCCGCTCATGGAGACCTTCTACTACGTGCAGCTCGTGGGCGTCAGCGTGGGCGGCGCGCGCGTGCCCGGCGTCCTCGCGTCCGACCTCCGCCTGGACCCGTCCACCGGCCGCGGCGGCGTCATCGTGGACTCCGGCACCTCCGTCACCCGCCTCGCCAGGCCGGCCTACGCCGCGCTCCGCGACGCCTTCCGCGGCGCCGCCGCGGGGCTCCGGCTGTCCCCGGGCGGGTTCTCCCTGTTCGACACCTGCTACGACCTCGCCGGGCAGAAGGTGGTGAAGGTGCCCACGGTGTCGATGCACTTCGCCGGCGGCGGCGAGGCCGCCCTCCCGCCCGAGAACTACCTCATCCCCGTGGACACCAGGGGCACCTTCTGCTTCGCGTTCGCGGGCACCGACGGCGGCGTGTCCATCATCGGCAACATCCAGCAGCAGGGGTTCCGCGTCGTCTTCGACGGCGACGGCCAGCGCGTCGGGTTCGCGCCCAAGGCGTGCTGAGAGTTTTATTACTGTTTGATTAATTAATGATTAGCAGAGGGTGTAATCGTAGTAGTACTAAAAGAACATCCTTTGTTAGTCGAAATCGATGGCGGTGGTCAGATGAAGCGGGCTTTGTTTGTTTGGCTTTGGATGCTGTAAAGCACCGGGCACGGCGCAGAGTTTGTCTCGCTGACAGTAGTTTGTTTGCTTTGAGGTGAGGTGACAGAGGATAAGGCGGTTGGTTGGTCGATGAAGGCTGTAAAAGGCCCTGTAAAAGTGTGTGGGTTAAGAAAATGCAGTGTGCTTATGACTCACCGACTGGCTCTTTTGCTTTGTGTGCTGCGCCTTTTACTCTAGCTCTCTCCTTTCGTGCTGGCTTTGCGTGGTGAAAACCAAACGAAGAGCGAGGATGCACGAGAGTGGTCACCAGTGTGCCTCTGCACAGGCCGTCATTTGGAAGTTCTCTAACGGTCCTAGTATGTGAATATGGAAGATATTTTTTTGTGTGTGGGGCGCTGCCCTGAGTATGAGTCATTTGGAAGTTATCTCTCGTGGTCACACGGCTGTCAAACTAAACGAGAATTTCCTCCTTTCCATTTCTTTCCCATTGAGTTCCATTCCTTTACCATTGAGAGAGAGTTTGAGACGAGACGAAAAGCGTGCGAGGAATGGGACCTTTTTTTTCTGGCTCGAAACCCGGACGGCTTTTGCTCCACCGATCGAGTGTGGACGTTGGACCTGGGTGGACAAACAAAGAGGAGAACGTTGGTGCGCCGCTTTGCTTTACGTACGGCACGGACGCCTCGGAGGACGAGCCGGTCATCCTTTGCTTGTCTCTGTCCGGCAGGCACCCCATCGATCTACACCTACCCCGATTTTTCTTTCACGAGCACGTACCGCCGCTGTACCTCGACGACACCCGTCGTGGCGAGTCCAAATGCGGGGGGCCGCCGACGGTGCAGGCCGCGGCCAGGCCAGGCTCTCCAGGTTCCCTGCACGGTCGAGGCGAAAAATTGCCGTTCTCTGATCTGGCCCGACACATGCGTCGCGCACTTGCATGTGGTGGAATTCACACACAAAACTGGTACCACTGATACTCCTATGTGTGTGGGTGAGGCTGCGAGCAGATCATCTGACCTTTCCAGTTTTTCGCTCCAAACCATCAATGAGGAAAAACGAGCGGCAGAGCACTCATTCCACTGGTTTGCCTCTCCCACTCGCTAAAGCCGTCGCCAGGTGCCGGAAGTGGCTGGCGTGCTCCCCGATTCCGGCAACGAACCGCGCCCGATTTCGCTCGCCCGTTTGTCCGGCGTCCCCATCCTCCCCCGCCCAGCCCGCCTTGAATTGGATCGCGTCGCCTGCGTCGTGATCCGCCATCCGTACGTCACGACACGAACGAACGCGAGCTCGGCACGCAGCGCAACCGAACCACCTGCGCCGTCCGCGGCGGGATGCACGCGAAGGCGATCACGGTCACACTGCTGATGCTCGTGCGAAACTGGGCAGCATTGATTGATTGGCTCAGACTGTTGGGTGTGTTGTGACGGTGAGGCGTGCGCCAGAGACGTGATGGCACCTCACATGCAACAGAAGGCGACGCGGAGCCAAGCCACTCGTTATCGCTATAGTGCAGAGCGCCGTACTACTTAGGTCGGCGTCGAATGATACCCCTGTCGCTGGCGCTGGGGCCCTGGGGGGTCAACTAGTCGTCAACTCAAAACATAGATCATGGACGGATTATGCTAACAAATCATTGGCGCTGGGATCACCACCGAATAAGCGGCGACGCGTGTGAAGTGTACACCGCCGGCCGAAGGAGACATCATGGCGGGCATGTAGGCTGGGACATTGTTTGTTGTACCAATCTCGCGTGCCAGGAAAGCAGAGATTAATAAGGCGAGGCAAAGATCCCTCATTCCCTCTCCTGGTGTACTCCTATCCTTGCAAATTAACCTGTTGCATCTTGTGAACAAAACTCGCTACTGCAAACATGGGAATGTTTGACGTCGAGACCTGTTTTTCTTGTCAGCATCTTTTCTTATGACACGCAGGGGGGAGGGAGGCCTAACCGAAAGTCGTAGGGCGGCACTTTGCATCATTGCGTGCATGTGCGTCCTACGGCTTACACGGATATGTTACTGTGCCTTTCGTGGAGCCGCGCTTGGATCTAGTGTGCGAAACATGTTGTGGCCGGATAGTACGACCTGATCCGGGATTTTACTGGACAAAAGTAGGTACCTGATCGATCGACCTGTACCAGTGGCCGGGACCAATCGCGTGGCCGGGGCCGTGCCCGTGCCGAACCAGAGTCCGCAGGCGTGGAAGAAACTGCTCGTGCTCGCAGCGGCAATTCCGTTCCGCCGCGTGGATTTCACTCGACGGCGACGTACGGGGACGAAACAAGACCGGGCCGACGCAACGGCATCTCACATGCGCATGATTGTTGCGCCGCATGATTGATTCACGATGACGACGACACGCGCGTGGCAGTGATCTTTACATTAGCGCCTACCAACAGGGTTCATCATCATTGGACTGCTTGTTACCTGCGCGTGCGTAGCCAGCACTCGATCGAGCGGCGTCGCCCGCCGAAGATGCGCGCTTCCGTACGCGGGCGCACCACGTCATGGGCGGGTCAACGATCTACTCCTAGTAGAGTCTGTTTATAGGGGTCGCACCAGTCTCCTGCCCACCACCCTGATCGGCCGATGATGCCTCCTCGCATGTCCGCCAAGCGTGAGAACGCCGGGAACGGCGCCTGTCCTGTGCCCAACAAACCGGGCCGAAGCATGTGGCCGGGACGGATTGTTTGTTTCGCGTTCCAGGCAAAGTTATCAGTATAGGATATACTCACCCCCAGGACAAAACTCCCGTGATGGGGGTTTGACGATTGGACCTGCCCTTCCTCCCTTATCAGTCTTTTCTCGTCAGCAACATGACAGGGATTAGTCGTCGCGCGCCCGGCCGTGATCCGTACCATTGGTTCAACTTGTATGTACGGTCACGTGGTTAATAAGATCGAATTACCGCGTCGCGCGACGACGGTGCGAGCGAGCGACGGACGGACGGACGGACGGGCGTCGGGCGGGGTCGCCGACCCATGCAGTCATGCGGAGATTCACCGCACGCACGTACCGTCGCTGTACAATAACGCGGCGTATCTGCGATCGGATCTGGCCATTAACCGGACATTACCTCAGGTACAGCCTCCAAGTGCGTATGGATCGATCGGCCGCCCACGTCCGCGACTCAAGGGGCACGCATGACATAGCAGCCCGTGGGAGCAAGGTGAAGTCGTCTCTTCCGCCTCGTTTTCCTTTTCCTACACTCGCTGCGTTCGTTTTCTTCGGAACAAGCAAATAAGCTTTGCTCGACTAAAAAAAAACAATAAGCTTGATTCGCTCCGGACACAACAACAGCGCGAAGAACACGTCACGGCACGGCCTCTTGAGTCGCGGACTTGGATCTAGATGGCGATGCATGTTGTGGCCGGATAGTACGACCTGATCCGGGATTTTTATTGGACTTACATGCGTTTAGCAGGTAGTACCTGATCGATTGACCTGGCCGGGACCAATCGCGCGGCCGGGTCCGTGCAGAACCCGAGTCCGCAGGCGTGGAAGGAACTGCTTCGGTCGCAGCGGCAGTTCCGTTCCGCCGCGTGGAATTCACTCGACGGCGACGGTGGCGAAAGAAGCCCGACCCGGCGCAACGACATCTCACATGCGCATCATTGTTGCGCCGCATGCATGATAGACGACGACGACACGCGCGCGCCAGCAAGGTAATCTTTACATAAGCCGCGCACCAACAGGGTCCATCATTGGACTTGTTCGTGCGTACTACCTCCGTCCCTTTTTTTTTTTTTTTTTTTGCGAGAGTCCCTTTTTATAGGGCGTTTTGGGAGTTTGAATTTTTCCCTAAATGTAGGGCGTTTTGAGGATAAGACAAACTTTGTGGTTGGTGGGAGGGTTGGTGGAGGGATGGGTTAAGGTAAAAATAAGGGGTATGATGGTCTTTTAACATGTTGACTATTTATGTGTTTGAATGCTAGAAAGCCCTATATTTAGGGACGGAGGGAGTAGCCAGCAGCACTCGATCGAGCGGTGTCGTCCGCCGAAGACGCTCGCCGGGGTGGGGATTTGTTTATTTCGCGTTCCAGGCAAAGTTATCAGTAGGATCCTCACCCTCAGGACAAAACTGTTGATTACAGGACAAATCCCGTGAGGGGTTTGACGATTGGACCTGCCCTTTGTCCCTCTCGGTCTTTTCTCGTCAAAGACATGATAGGGAATTAGTCGTCGCTACGGTCGCGTGATTAAGATCGAAATTACTGCGTCGCGTGTGCGAAGGACGAGATCGCAAGCCCATGCAGAGATTCCGCGTACTCTAAGCACGTACCGTCGCTGTACACTATTGGCCTGTATCTGCGATCGGATCTGGCCTTTAACCGGACATTAGCTCAGCTACAGGCTACAGCCGCCAAGTGCGTATGGATCGGCCGCCCACCTCCGCGGCTCAACCTACTATATACATGACATGGCCCCGTCGTCCCCCATGGGAGCCAGGGGTGAAGTCCTACTTTCAGAGTTGAATTGAACCACGCGAACAAGAATTTAAGTGCTAAAATAGAGAAACTGATGACCTCGTGTTTAAATTCATGAATGAATACCCACCCTCATATACTACTCTCCGTTCCAAAGTATAAGTCACTTTAGCCTTCTCAATTTTTCTCAAATTATAAGTCGCTCTTACTTCTCGATGCACCTTTCTCTCTTCTCTATACATCTCTCTCTCCACCTTGTTTCCTGCGCACCCACCTTTTTCACCTTTTCCTTAATCCCTGTGCCCAGAGCTAAAACACCTTATAATTCTGACGGAGGGATTATGTCTTTGGAGAGGTTGGTTACCACAGGTGACATGGAACAACCTGTCAAATATGTCAGGATGGCCGTAATGAAAGCGTAATATCGCATTATATGAAAGCAAAATGATATAAATAGATTAAAGGAAAAACATTTCTCATGATAATAATTTGGCAGAAAGGTATAAACTGGTGCTCATGCGAAATTGGGAAAAATTAGGAAAGGGGGCAAGGGCCCCCTCGGCTCTATGAAGCTCCGTCCCCACCTGAGTGTAATAGCATCTATAGGCCCGCGTGCTGGTGAGCTTTGTTATGGATAACGAAGATAATGAGGCCCACGGCCATGGGGACTAAAGCAAGCCTGGTTTATTTCGTAATCACTTCGTAACATATCTTTCGCACGTGTAGTAAGGTCCAATCAAAAAATAAACGTCCACAGGGGTATCGTGTGGAAGGATGTACCAAACTCCTACGTCTAAAGTTGTGGAGGTGCTAACATGTATAGAAGCAATTTCTTGTTAGGCCATGCCATGGAAAACGCATGGTAAAAATAGAATCCAATCATACTGCATCGCCTAATATAATCTGGATATATATTCAGCGATGTTCTTTCTTTTCTATGGTACAAAGAGGTTTATTTAGATCACCAGATGTGTATTAGTACTGCTACCCCATTAACCAAACAACATAAAGTTTTTTATTTATAAGAGAAAACAACATAATGTTGGGATGATGGATAATACCGGTTTTTTATGCGCTGGAGATACATTGTCCCTTCATACATTTATGTGAAGAAAACTTGGTTAATTAAGCTCGCTAAAGTTTATCTTAATTAAGGATTTCTCAAACATTCATACTACATGGACTATTTATAATTGTGATTGGATAAATTTTTACGTCTGGATTACCCAAGTGTCAAATCTTGGCCCAGCCATTGTGCATCATGACTCGATCACAACTAAACCCTGATCAGTGATCACCGAGCTTTAGGAGAAAGTCACCGCTACATACTAGCAAATCTCGGGCTTTGCTAGACATCTTTTTCTCTACATTCGAGCGATTGGCATCCTTCTGCTCCTATGTTCTTTTTCTTCTTTCGGCCAGAGCTCTTTGCTTTCTGTTCCTTAACTTTTCAGAATTCAGACAGCTCGGTTCGATTTTAATCAGAGTGAGCTTTTGTGCGTACTACCTGTTTTTGGACCGGAGGTGTGTAGCGCGTAGACTAGACATCTGGTCCCGGAAAAAAAACAAAGGAAGAAGTCCATTTTGCCTCCTTCAACTTTTCTAGGAGTTGCAACTTTTCCCCTAAACTACAAAACTGGATAACCAGACTCCCTCAACCCAGACATGCGGTGCAAGTTTCCTTCTTGGGCGGTATTGTGAGTGGTTTCGTCCGACGTGGCATATGTGGGACCTACATGTCAGTGCCACGTCATTTTTCTTTTTCTTTCTTTTTTTCTTACACCGCATTCCTCCACTGTATGCTGTATCATCTCGTCGGCCTCCGGCGAGCAAGCCCCGCCCGACCTCCGCTCCGCCGACCATGGAGTTCGTCGATGAGTGGGACTCCCAGCCGCGCGCCCGTGTGGTCCACTCCAACGCCAACTCCACATCCTCCTCCTCCACCGCCACCGACAAAGCATCCCCCTCCCTCCCGCACGCCGCTGCCTGCTGTGCTGCCGCGGTCGTCCTCCTCCTTGCCACCGCGTACTACATCTCCGCGGCTTACCATGTCTTCTCCTCCATCCTCCCATGGATCGCCACCTCTCTCCTCCTCGTCCCCTTCGCGCCCTCCTCCGCCACAAACGGCGACGTCTCCATCGGGCGCGGCCGCCTCCTCCCCTCCTCAAAACCGGTCCAAGAACCCACGCCGGATCCAGCGCCCCGCCGTGGTCAGCAGCAGAACCCGGCCCCGCCGCCGCCGAAGCCTTTAGATCTGATCACATCTCCCGTCCAACCTACCGCATCGCCGCAGCCAATGTGGGAGGCTGTGTCAAAAGGCGGTGAGAAGGAGGAGGATGTCGGCGAGTGGACCGACCAAGAGATGGAGCTCCTCCGGCGACAGATGGTGAAGCACCCGGCGCGGGGCGGGGAGGAGCGGCAGCGCGAGCTGGGCAGTGGAGGCGGCGGCGAGCGAGGAAGCAAGGCGGCGTGCCGTCGGGGAGAAAGAGAAGAAGAAGAAGAGAGAGAGAGAGAGAGAAAGAAAAATAAAATGACATGACACCTGACATGTGGGACCTACTGTGCCACGTCGGACAAAACCGCTTACAATACCGCTCGGGGAGGAAACTTGCACCGCATATCTGAGTTGAGGGAGTCTGGTTACCCGGTTTTGTAGTTTAGAGGAAAAGTTACAACTCCTATAAGAATTAAAGGAGGCAAAATGGACTTCTTCCAAAAACAAAAACACAAAGAAGGCCGAGAATCAACAACCATTACGCGGGAGCGCGAACTCTGCCCAATTTTGCACCCCGGCCCAAATAGATAACTTTTTTCTGTGACTAGCCCAAATAGATAACTTGAATCAAGCCTAATTAGCCCACAGTGAGAGCCTCTCGTTGAAGCGGCCGGCGGGTTGCGTGGCGCGCGCTGGGTTCGCATTTTCGCAAGCACCTCGCCTCGCCATGTCCTCCGACCTCCGCCGAACTTGCCGCTCCGTCACTTGCTCCATCCTCCTCCTCCTCCTCCTCTCTCTCCGTCCACCCAGCCTCTTCCTTTCTCTCGCCTCCCACCCCTGCGCGCGAGCCTCGTCCCTGCGACTCCATCAGCGTCCGATCAACCAGAGCTGATTTGGGTTTGCGCATTTGGGATTTCGCGCTCGAGGAACCTGCAAGTGATCACCGGCCTGTACGTGGGCGTGCGGCTGCCGGCTGGGTCTGGGGCTGCGGCGGAGGGAGCACACCTCCGCGACGCGATTGGATTGCCACGCGCGCGCTGCAAGTAGGCAGGCGGTGCATGCATGAGCAGGAAGAGGAGAGAAGGAGGCGGCGGCGGAAGAGGCGCTGGGCCGGGGGACCATCAAGGCGGCAAGGGCGCCGACGCCGGCGGCGCGACCACCACCGATGCGCTGTCCATGGACGGCGGCCTCCGGGAGGTGTCGGTGTCCGTCGTCTTCTCCGTCTGGTGCCTCCTCTTCCTCCTCCGATCCCAGTTCCTCCACAGCCAGACCGACCCGTCCTATTAATAGCTTAATTATTGTCCTCGATCATGAGCATCGATCGATTTTGAATTTCTCGTCATCTTCGC
Organism: Eragrostis nindensis; assembly: GCA_012490785.1. NCBI lineage: Eukaryota > Viridiplantae > Streptophyta > Magnoliopsida > Poales > Poaceae > Eragrostis > Eragrostis nindensis. Next base: position 144,343 of record JAAXCT010000502.1, on the reverse strand, counting down.
ATCGAATTCATTTTGCAGTTTCGGATGCAGATTTCTACGAGGACCACGGCAAGCGCGACAGCTACTGCAAGGTGATGCCGCTGGAGGCCTACGTGCTGCCGCACCATAACGTGTCCTCCCCGACGTGCCAGCCCTCCTCCTACCCGCCGCCACCGCAAGAGGCGCACGAGGCTTCCGCGCCACCGCCGCCCGCCGGCGACGCGTCGTCGGCCGGCCGCGGCGCGGCCTTCGAGGGACTCGACGCGTTCCGGAGCCGGATCATGCAGGGCAAGGCGGAGAACGACACCGGCCGGCCCTCCGCCAGCGCCGGGGCGCACCGGCTGGAGCCGAGCGGCGCCGAGTACAACTACGCGGCGGCGTCCAAGGGCGCCAAGGTGCTCGCGCACAACCGCGAGGCCAAGGGCGCGGCCAACATCCTGGGCGGTGACAAGGACAAGTACCTGCGCAACCCGTGCTCCGCCGAGGACAAGTTCGTGGTGGTGGAGCTTGCCGAGGAGACGCTGGTGGACACGGTCGCGCTGGCCAACCTGGAGCACTACTCCTCCAACTTCCGGGACGTCGAGCTGCACGGCAGCATGAGCTACCCGCCGACGGAGGCGTGGGAGCCGCTCGGCCGCTTCACCGCCGAGAACGCCAAGCACGAGCAGCGCTTCGTGCTGCCGGAGCCCCGGTGGGCGCGCTACCTCCGCCTCCGACTCGTCACGCATTACGGCTCGGGATTCTACTGCATCCTCAGCTACCTCGAGGTGTACGGCGTCGATGCCGTCGAGCGGATGCTGCAGGACTTCATCGCTGGCGGCGCCGGACCGGAAGCCGACGCATCCAAGGACCGCGCCGCCGCTGCCGCCATGGACCCTGCCATAGTCCGGGATGTCAATGACACCGCTCACCAGGTCCACGCCAGGCTAGACGGCGCCGGGCGGAACGACACCAGCGCCGGCGACGCCAAGAACAACGGCTCCAGGGGCGCCGCCGGAGACTCGAAGCCGCCGGCAGCAAAGGAGGCGAAGCCGGCGCAGGTGGCCGCGGCGACGGCGACGGGGCGGACGACACACGGCGACGGCGTGCTCAAGATCCTGATGCAGAAAGTACGGTCGCTGGAGCTGGGCCTGTCGACGCTGGAGGAGTACACCCGGGTGCACGGCGCCAAGCTGCCGGACCTGCAGAACGGGCTCTCGCAGACGACCGTGGCGCTGGAGAAGATGAAGGCCGACGTGCACGACCTCGTCGAGTGGAAGGACCACGTGGTACGCATCGCGCACACAATGCAGCATCTTCTCAAGCCTCTGGCCATGTCATTCTTAGTGTTCATCGATTGTTCGATCAGGCCAAGGACCTGGACGAGCTCAAGGACTGGAAATCAACCGTCTCCGGCAAGCTTGACGGCCTAGCAAGGGACAACGCAGCGATAAGGCAAGTGCTCAATCTGCACCGGCGATGTCATGCCGCCGTGTTCCTGCCATCACACCCTGTCATTGAATCTGTTACTGAAGCGGCTGTGGATGCAGGTCCAGCATGGAGGAGATGCGGGGCGTACAGGAGACACTCCAGAACAAGGAGCTGGCGGTGCTGTCCATCAGCCTCTTCTTCGCGTGCCTGGCGCTCTTCAAGCTGGCGTGCGACCTTGCGCTCTTCCTCTTCGCGGGCAAGGAGACGGAGGAGAGGACGTGCAGAACAGGCAAGGCGTGGATGCTCGTGCTCGCCAGCAGCAGCTTCACCACGCTCATCGTTCTGCTCTATAACTGAAACTTTCTATTAGGAAAACATCACTAGCCAGCACGGCCCTACTTTCTTCAGGCCATCGGCCTGTTAGTTCATTTAGAACCTACGGTTAACCATATAGCACTCAAGTTTGGCCGTCTTGAACAGCTGACTTGTAACATCTTGATATTGTTTGCCAGTCCTAGAATGTCATTATCTCTGCTAGTTCTATCAAGTAGATTGTTTGCTGGGTAGTGTTTTTTTTTTTTTTGGAAATAAAGCATCTCGGAACATAGCTTCCAGAAGATATGTTCATTGTAATGAACTAATAGTAGGATACATATTACAGAAGCAATACTATATCACAAGTTTACACCTTAGCAGAAGGATATTAAAAAGCCAAAATAGTATTACTTCACACATTCTCAACAGCAATCCCAGTAATTGAGAGAAAAAGGTCATAGTTTCAGCTGCATGGCATATGCCAAGTAGATGCACTCATGCCAAAAGAGCAGCAGGAAGACAAATGAACTAGGTGACAACCTATTTGTTGCCCGTCAAAATAGATGCACTCCCAGCAGGAAATATGCCAAAACTAGTGCTGGGGCACCAAATAGTTGGTCATACTATCACTCTTCCATAAATTTGATTCATTTGGAGGGCAGAAAAGACACAAATGAGTCAGCTTGCAGAGCACTGCAGCAGATGCAATTGAGAACAAAAGAAAATTACAGAGCACCAAAATGGCCAATCGGGCAAGCCAATTATTGAGGCAATGTTGCAACGATATGCCCGTCTTGCTGACATTCAGCGCTACGAAGAACTTAAGAAACAAAATTGCGATCAGCGGCAGGTGGCATCGTAATTTCGACAAGCATCAGCTAAGAGTATATATTATATAGCCGGCCTCAACCAGGGAAATCATCTAGACCTTATAGCCGGTTAAGGTGAATCCTCTGCCAACAATCTCTCCTACGCAGAACCATGCATAAAGCTCAACTCCAAATAAAGTTGCAATCCCGAGGTCCTCAACCTTGAGCTCCTTCCTGTTCTTCCATACCTGCTTGACACCATCAAGCTCCTTCCAGAATGCCTCATAGCGGCCTGGTAGACTGAACAAGAACAGCAATAGTTATAAACCGTGAAAAGCAAATTCCTAAGCGGTACAGGTTATACCAAATACATATTTGCAACTAACAGGAGCAAGATATAAATGACTGGTAACGTGATATTCCTACTGCTCTTCACAAGCTATTTGTATATATCATGATCAATTTCAAAATTCAACACATTTCTACACAGATTCAAGCCAAGTGTAGTAGTAGTGTATGACTCAGTCCTCATCCTAGTCTAGTATTGAGTCATGTAACTCATATATATTGCCCCCTATAGGGGCCATTATCAATACACAATTCATATTCATAACACCAAGGAAAGGTATTATCCATTGCAACAACAAAAAAAGGAAAGGTAAGGTAAATCTAGCAAGCAACTTGTTTGGGACAAAAAGCTTTGTTGTTGTTGTTGTTGTTGTTGTGTGTTTTTTAAGGGAACTACAGCAAGGGAGGCCCATACTGTACAGATTTTTGTTTCAATGTAAAAAAGAAACGATATGTACAAAAGCGAAAACGGACAGCCTATTTAGAAGGTTCTAAAACACAGAGTCTATCCACTCGGTAAAACACATTAACCTTGTGTTAACAAATTAAGTGTCTAATTGGAATATCTACCATGACTTGGAACAGTAGAGAAAATACAGGTCTCCACATACTGCAGTCACAACTAAGACAATATGTTTAAATGGTTATTTCACATGACTAATGCTGTGTTCAGCTGATTAGTCAAACACATTCAAATTTCAAAGGAACAAAATATTGAGGCAAGTCCCCATCCTGTCATCCATCACATATAAGTCAAACTGGATTGAAGTCAGACAGTAGTAAATTTATACATATACCATAACCATGATACGGATTTGCTAGATATCAGAAAGTAAACACATGGGTGTAATCAGGATACAGATACAGCTGCATACAGCAGTCAGCCAAAATGAAACACTGGTCCAAAGAGTTTTATCAGCCATAACACCAAAAAAAATATGCATAAACTCTCACAGCGTTTTCTCTCAGTCATAGTCCACATCCACTGTAGCGCTAGAACATTTCCCAATACCAAATCAAGTTAGTGTGTCTTTGCTGCAAGGTTTTTAGATAAGGTTGAATACAAAACCTTTTGAAACAAGCGAACTATGTTTCACGGCAATATGTTAAAGGTCTGAATCCTGGGTCCAGCGTCACAGCGTGAGTACTTCCACATTGTGCTTTGAAACATCAACTCAAGAGACTCTAAATCAGGACTAGATGATCAAACTATCATGGTTTCAAGTAACAGTCATGCACACGTCTCAATGAAAAATGGGTCCAAGCAAAATGAAGAAAAAATAATAGGAAAAACATGATCACAAACATAGATTGCTAACACAAATGGCATAGCTGCATGCAGTTTTTCTTTTTTCTATACACCTGCAAAACTTCAAAATTGCACATAATCCACTATACGACTGAATTCATGTCATTGTTAATGCAATGTCATTTTGAAAAAAATTCAGAAGCACAATTATGCACTATAAGCTACAAAACAGACATTGCACAGTATCTACGAGCTGTATCACATTCCCTATTACAAACGGTATGATGAATCACATTAACTGCAGTGTAAAAATAACCCAGCAAATAATCATTTCAGTCAAGTCAGGAAGCCAACACACATTGCAAGTCTGGAATGCAAGCACTAGCCCTCCGAAGTCCAAAGTGAAGCACATAAATATGGCATGCTAAAAGCTCAGTTACAGCACCAAAAATAACTGCATTATCCCGGTAACAATCTAAACCCGCTCAGAGAATCCTACAGTCAGCTGGGATACCCATTTGCTGGGCTGGGCTCAGCTCCTATCATACTAGGTTCAGGATCAACTAAGTAGATGGGAATGTACCCAATTACATGAAAAAGGTTAGTCGCGCTACATTAAACTCGTATGAACAACCGCCTAAACAAATCCTGTTACTATTTACCACGCGCACGAACAGATCGCCAGAAATTACATGCAACAGTACCCGATAACAATCGGAACGAGACAGCACAGGGGAGATGAGTGTTCACCTGGCGAGGCGGGTGTAGAAGAGCTGCTTGGAGAGCTCCTGGCACTTCTCGACGGTGGGGGGCTGCACGACATACTGCTTGTTCTTCTCCATGGCCTCCTTGTAGTAGACCTCCCCGTGCTTCGCGGCGAACTCCGCCGCCTGCGCCGCCTTCGCGCGCAGCTGCGCCAGCCTCGCCGCCATCGAAATCGCCGCCGGACCTAAACCCTACACACAGATGAAAGGAGGAAGCAGAGTCAAATCTCAAGAGTCAAATCGAATCGCATCAGATCTGGCCGCGCAGGACGAAGAGCGTCGCGGATCCGGAAGGAAAGAACGGTCTAGGGTTTTTTTGGAACGGGGTGGGGAAGCTCACCTTGGTAGAGCGCCGGGGAGGTGTGCGGAGACGAGGTGGGCGGCGATCGAGAGGGAGGAGTCGGAGGAAGAGGACGGCGGGCGAGATGGGGAGGGGAAAACCTCGGTGGCAGTGGGTGGGTGGGCCGAGGTCTCGAGGGTAGTATCGTCCATACACGACTGTTCTGGGTTTGGAGATTAGGGATTCGTTTCTGGGCTATTCTACGAAATTTGCAATCGCTGATGCCCTCTTTTTCATGAGATTTGTACATTCATTCCCCTAAAAATAATGAAATTTGTAAATTCATGTCCTATTCCATTTGTACTTCAGCTAGAGAATCATAACAAACTTTAAATGGCAAAGGTGTGAGCACATTCATTTTGCTGAACAAATTTGACAAAATTCATTAATATTAAAAAGAGGGAGTAGAAATAAAATACACGCTATTAATATGTAGCATCCTATAACGGTATATTTTCTTTCATCATTTTTACACATGCACGAGTACCAAATAGCGGCATGTGTCCATGTTTTGTTGGTAAGAACGGTCTCATTGAGATAAATGAAACTTGAGAGATACCCCTCCGGTTTTAAATTGTTGACGTTTGACTATTTTTGAGTTATGTTTGACCGTTCGTCTTATTCAAAATATTAGCTTAAATATGCAAAATATAAGTTATATTTTAATTTTTTTTAGTGATGACTAATCATAACAAAATCTATGATAATTTTAAGAATATTTTGAATAAGACGAATTGTCAAATATAACTCAAAAATAGTCCAACGTCAACAATTTAAAACCAGAAGGAGTATAAGTGGCATACTAAGGCTATCTCCAGCGGTTATGAAGACCCAAAACACAAAGTGGGTGTGAACAGTGGTGAATATACAACTCCTAAACTTCTACATCTCCAACGGAAGTACCCAAAACCCAAATCCCCTTGTCGCCGCAGTCGCACGCCGGCGCCGCTCGCCGCCGCGGCCCCCTCCGGCGCCGCCGCCGCAATCGCACGCTCTTCGCGCCGCCGCCCGCCGCCGCCGTGACCCCCTCACGCGCCTCCGCGGCCGCCTGCGCCGCCGCGACCCCCTCGCGCCTCCGCGAGCTCGCCCGCCGCCGTGACCCCCTCGCGCCTCCGCGAGCTCGCCATGGAGGACGGAGAAGGGCCAGCGAAGCCGCCGGGGCCGGCGGAGCCCATGGAGGACGACCACGCGCCCCCGCGACCCCCTCCCGCGCCGCCGCGGCCACCCGCGCCACCGCTACCCCCTCCCGCGCCGACGACGACCGGGTAGGGGAAGGAGGAGGAGGCGACGCGCGCGGAGGCTGGCGCTCGAGCTCGGCGACGCACGATTGGGTCGAGCTCGGGGACGACGCGGACGGGGCGAGATTGGGTCGAGATCGGGCTCGCCGTCGACTTTGAAGGCGATGGGAGGAGGGAGGAAGGGGGAGGGCGCCGCGGCTCCGGAGGGAGGGAGGGAGGGGGAGAGAGCGGCGGCTCTGAAGGGAGGGAGGGGGAGGGCTCGCCGGCTCTGGAGGGAGGGAGGGTGGGGGAGGGCGCGGCAGCGGAGGTCCCGGGCAAGCTTTTCTGTTCGTCGAGAGAGAGGAGGAAGATAACGTTTCGTATCGATCGAGGATTGGGTCAGAGAGCTGAGACGACGCATCCCTGGGTCGCGGGGGTAGCGGGGAGTAAAATGGGTGTGGTGTTTGGGTCGTCAGTTGGAGAGGTGTTTTCTAAGTTTGAGGACCTATTTTCGGTATTACGTGGAATATAGGGTGTCTGTTGGAGACAGTCTAACGTTGGGCATTTTCGTCTCTGTGCCTTCTGTGTTATCATATTGGCTCTAATGTTCAAAGCACCCTCTTAAATTTTAATTTTCCATATTAATTAAAGTACTTGGTAGTGTGTAGGTTCTACGCCCACCAAGTTGAAATGCATGTTTATGAATATACGTTACAGTGTGTGGTATTAAATTATCCCATATATTGTATTTAGAGATTAAAAAATGCACCATACTGTATGAAAATTGTCACTTTAACCAGAGAGGAAAAAAAAGGGTAAAATACACTTCTAAAGTATTCACCATTACGATAACATCAGCCTAAATACTACTGTGCCAAGTTATAAATTAGTTACCTCACATTGTTGATTTTCATATTTTTGCATGGATATACAAAAGCAGATCCGAGTTAATTTCATAAACACACCCAACATTTGACCTTACAATCACAACTCACCGAGTTGAACATGTTTCACAACCTACCATAAGTTTGGGATGTAGTTTCACAAAGCCATCACTTATTGCCTCATACCATATTTTAGCATCCTGGTCCCACATGTCATCCAAAGACACCTGGAATGGTACTCCTCCGTTTTTAATTACATGACACTGTTGACTTTTTCGTTAAATTTTGACTAACAAAATAGATTTAAATAATTATATTTTTAATGTGAAATAAATATCATTGGATTCATCATCAAAAGCACTTTAAGGTTAACTTATACACTTAGCTATTTATAGGAATAGTTTTAGACAAGATGAATGATCAAAGTAACGAAAAAAATCAATGACGTCATATATTAAAAAACGGAGGGAGTATATCGTATTGATAGACATCACATGATAAGCCGGTATGCCGGTATGGTATATGATGTTGAGTATGTGCATCATCTAAAATGTGAGATCGGGATACCACAACACGTAGTGAAAAATCATAACTTTGTACTAGACTTCAAACTTTTGATGAGTATGTGAAAACAGGTTTTGTACTTGGTGGATTTGTTACTATAAGACCAAAATTTTGGTTGATTTGTTGAATTAACAACTCTTATATGTATGAACACAATCTTAAATTTAGATTCATGCGACTAGCCTAATGTGCTAATATATGCGCAAACATATATGTAGTGTAAGGATTCTTCGATTACAAGCGTGAATGGAATTTGAGATGAAGAGCAAATGGCGGAACAACAAGGATAGATGATACAACAAGGGTTGAGGTGCAGTTAGCGAAAAGTTCATTCCAATTAGGAAAAAGTTTAGTTTACTCCCTTGAACAATTCATTTTGTCCATTTCACCCTCTAAACAAAATGACAACTCATTTTACTCCCTCAGACAAATCTATTTGGTACAATGTACACTTTTTTGAAGTTTATCTTTTTTGTATCTCGGCCTACAAGTGGAATTTGAAGCTCAAATTTTGCATACTGACAACCCATACGACAACCTACATTAAATAATTATGACATATATTTTTTGTTACTATTGACATAGTTCAATTGCAGTTAACGATACATGCATAAAAATAACATCAGAAAAATAACTAAAAATATTTTAACATCAGAAAAATAACTAAAAATAACATCATGATAAATTTGAGCTTCAAATTCACTTGTAGGATGAGAACCTTCAATAGGGTGTAGATTCAATTGAATAGAATTATCTAAGCGAGTAAAGTGTGCCATCATTTTGTTTAAAAGGTGAAACGGACATATTGAATTTTTCGAGGGGGTAAAGTGAACATTTTCCTTCAAATTAGCATTGATGCATTTGCATTGGATATGGTGGGAGGAAAGGAAGAGATGGTTCAGATTCTATACGAAGTCATTATACATGGTGTGTAGTTATAAAGCTATCATAGTTAGCGAGTGGTTCGTCCAAATTTCATGTTTGGCTTGCTACTTTTTTATCAGACCGAATGAGAAAGGTAGATCAAATCAAAGCTGGATCCAGTGAGAAACGAAAGATGCTTCTCAAACGTCATATTTTCTTGCCCGTATAATAAAGCAGCTACTATCTCCGTTATTCACATTAAAAAAAACAGCTATCTCAGGTTTCCGTCAGAGGTGATGGTCATAGTCCAACACACTAATTTTAAGCTGAAAACAATTTAGGAATTTCATCAGAAACAATCCCCGGAAAAAAAATAGAACAAGTACTTTCTCATGCTATTCAAGTACTTCTGATTCTCAGCGAATAGCTTGCTACCTATACAAATTCACGCATTACTGAAATGACAGGGAAGTGTTAAGCATCAAAAGGGATACGAAGCAGCACTGCTGTGAAAGTGGAAGAAGATAAAACTAAAGACACTGTAACAAGGTACATCGAAATTTTCTCCGAACATAGGCAGTAACTCTGAAGAACGAATGATAAGGTGTGCAATACAATGACCAACGAATTTGATCTTGTTGCCCCGTAAAAAAATTCGCACTGTAATGATCACTGAAGAAAGCTCATTAAGTGGCAAATAACGGATGCAAAAGCAAGTTGGGTGAAATGCTTGAATCGCAACGCTGGGTCTTTTGTTTCTTGGACATGTACATGGACTCACACAGCCAAATTGTTGATGGCCGAGATTAACTAAACTGGTAAAACTGTGATAGGCCTGATTAATTTAGTTTACGGGACCAATGAGAGGAAGAGTATTAGAGAAAATAATTAATTGCGAAGATCTAGGATGTATTCATGTTATGAATCAGTTCAAGGAATACTCCTTCCCATGATGATTCGTCTGCACTAGTTGTCTCAAAACTGGCTTACCGGTACCTTGAACAATGCGATCCATCATATAAAAGTAATCTTTTTTCAAAAGAAAAGATTTTCGTTGGGCTAAATGAATGAACCAACAGCGTGTTTGGATCACGTCATGACTTGGTCTGGAATCATCCGATCCATAATCCGAACCTAGCTGCTTCATTTGGTTTGCGTCGCTGAACCATGTCATGCGTCACCGGGCCGCTCCCAAGCTCTTCCAGCAGGCCATTCGTCGGAGAACGCTTCAAACCAAACAAGTTGAAAGATATCGACATGGCGCTTCTCGAGAACGCTTCCAAGGGGAAAGGATAACACAAACTGAATCTTTTGAATCATGTACCATGTGGAATATATCGGCCTGAATCTTATCAATGAGTGCGATTAATGTTAATCTTACATGAATATGTTAGGAACTGCGAACTGTATCCAGTGAGATACGAATGCGGCATCTCAAAGCACTTTTATACCAGTAAATAAAATGGATTAGACGTCATGTCAATGTTTTTCTTGCCCATACACGCTGCTGCTATTTCTGCTTCCGTCAGGGATGCGGTAATGTTGCGGTTTGGCTTTGAAGACAGCTGTGAATGATGGACTAGCAGTCTAGCAGTAAAATCATGGTTTTGTAATTAGTTAAGCAGCACCCATTAGTTTAATCCTAAAGCCCATGACGAAACGCTAAGAACAACGAAACCCAACGTCATGACACGGACGTGCCCGTACGTACGCTTAGCATAGATCACGTAGAAAAATATCGCGACGATATCAACCATTAATCTGTACCAACTTCCACCATCGATCTGTGTAACGAACGGTACGTGTTAATTACATTTTACTATAGTTAAACCTGTGCACATTGCAATGCAATGCTTGATATGTAACACGATGCATGCTGCTACGCTTTGGTGATGGGGTGTACATCAGAAAAAAGATGGGTAAAAATGATCAAGCGAAAAGGTACTCGGAAGGGTAAAACGATTAGAAATTGGGCTGTCATGGAATGGGAAGAAGATTTGACTAAGCGCTGCACTCATGAAATGGGATGATTTTCATCATCGTTCTAAATCAGTACTAGTAAAAATCCTCGAAACGGAACACGAACAGGGATTAGAAATATAAGGTGCTTATCTTTGCCTGCCCACGTTGCAATGCAATTCTTGGCATCTGATCAGATGCTGCTGCTCTCTGACCTTCTGCTAACTGACCCGCGCAACGGACAACGGAAAACGATTAGAAATCCGCCGGTCAGAAATTACCACTAGTTTCGAGTCTTTTGACGGTCTATCCCCCTACTTCGAAAACGTTTGGAAACGATTTCCTTTTATAAATTGTATAAATCCCCGCAACAGAACAACGAATCGCGAATAGAAGTAGGACGGGAGATGTTTTTCTTGGCGGCGCGCGAAAGAAAGATGAAGCGACTCTTGCAAAGGACAACGGATCGCGATTAGAAAATCGCAAATGGTAAGTTTTGGTAAGGAAAGTAAAAGGGGAGGAGAAAACAAATCTTTTGGGTGTCAAATTTTCCGTGTTCGTTGTCGTATCGGCAGAAGCAGCACCTCCCTCCCCCTCCCCATCTCGGTCCCTCCCCTACTTCATAGGCCATTTCGCCCTCATGAACCCACAAACCCTCGCCGGCATCGCCGTCGCAGCAGCAGCCGCGTAGCACACGCCCTGCCCCTCCCTCCCTCCCTCCCTAGCTCCCACCACCAGCCCCCCCGATCCCGCACGCGACCCGATCCCGCCGGAGCTCCGCATCGCATCGCATCGCCCAGGGGGGAGGCTGCACGATGAACAACGGCGCCGCGACACCGGAGCGCTCGACCTCGGCCTCGCCCCCGCCCCCGGCCCGGGCGCCGTCGCCCGCCCCGCCGTCGCTGACGCAGCCGTTCCTCGAGTGGAGGTTCTCCCAGGTGTTCGGCGAGCGCGGCGCCGGCGAGGATGTCCAGGATGGTACCGATCGATCCCTTTGCCTCCTCTCGTATTGCGTGCTTAGAGTCATTAATTGCTTGTAGCTGCCGGATCTTAGTGGTTCTCTGCTCCGTAGCTCGGTGTGAGGCCAGGGGCCGTGGATGGGTGCTCACAGGGCGTGGTTAGTGGGGGTCCTGCTTAGATCGATCCAGGAAGTCGTTGGGCGGTAGGGGGTGGATTCGGATGGGATGCGCCGAAGCTCGATGCTTTGCTATTGAGTATGTAGAGTTTGCTGATTCATCTCTTCCAGATCAGTCATGTGCCCACCACGATGTCGTCCATAGACACACGGATATAGTATTGACTGGTAGGTTCATAGCACCGTGCTGTTCGGTGGTGCGGTTGAGATCTTACCACAGGTGACAACGAATAGAGCGCGTCCCAGTAGGAGTCTATATGCTGTTGATGTAATTTTTAGGCACGCTGTTAGTGATTACGAAGTGGGATGGCCAGCCGGACAGTTTATGCTTCGTTAATTAAGCGTGGAATGTGTAGGAACTGTATCGCCCCTTTTTCTGACGTAGCTATGTAGAGCAACTGTACATGCTAGTGCTCGTGCGTGACGTAGGTTGTGTCGTGGAATGCTGCATGGTATGCGGCCGTTAGCCGGCAAACCTTTTGCAATGTGATGTCACTAGTTTATTTTGCTCGAAGAGGAAATACATTGATGCACATGCCTTGTATGCGCCAGCCAACAATACCATGTGAGGATTTCGTCTCGTTACTTCAGTAATGACGCTATCAGTATCCACTTTTTCTTAGTTCATGGATTATTCATATTACAATCGATATGCATTCAAAAAAAATATCTTGTTCTGTTGTTCATACACAGCAGTAATTGATTATTGCTCTGTTACCCTATTGAAATGGGCCTTTTGCATCTGTATCACAAGTTGTGTATTAGATGTGCCAAATTGCTGAAAAATCTTTTAAGATCCGGTTTTATTTGGATGGATACGATGTTATGGTGACGTTTATTGGCTATGACCACACATCTAATGGATACTCTGTATTCTTGCATGTGTCAGCTATTAGTGCATCCTGTACATGATCTAGTGCATTAGTGCATCCTCTGCATGGATGTTTAATCACCTTTAGACATTGTTAATTAATAGTATAAAGAATTATCTAACAAAACATGATTGGTGGCAAGCTTACTGAAACTCCTGCCCTAGAATCTTCTTTTGACTGAAACATGAAAACTAGCTCTTCCATTCTATTGAAGATCCTATCATTATATTTGATGCCTTGTTCTCTATGTCCTGTACATTAGGTTTTTTATATTTTGTGAACTGTTTCAGACTCCTGTTTTCATTCAATTATAATGATTATCTTGAACCTTGTTTTTATTATTTTGTTTTCAAGAAAAAACAGCACATCAAAGAATCTGCTAGTTCTAAGTTACTCGATGCCTGAACCTACAAGCTATGTAATTGAAACAATTCTAGTTGTGCAACTGATTTTTACCACGTAGATTATGGCCTTTTAGTGCTGATTATATACGTTCTTAATTATAAAGCATGATGCATGGATATTTTCCTCCTTTCATCATGTTTTCTTTATCGCTTCTTGTATGCTTAATCGCAGACTAGTTTCATATATTATAGCTACATACTAACTTGACCTTTCCTCACTTTCTTGTTTTCTGCAGTTGACATCATCTCAGCAATAGAGTTCTATAAATCAGGACATTATCTTGCAACTGGGGACAGAGGTGGACGAGTTGTTTTGTTTGAAAGGACAGATGTCAAAGATGTATGCATTTTGAAGTTTGAACTCTGTATCAAAGGATGCAAACTTATGGGATACTTATATGCACTTTAATGGCTAAACATATTTTATTTTGTTTTTTCTTTAGCACGGTTGTAGAAAAGAGGCTGAGAAAGCTGATTATTCTAGCAGCAGGCATCCTGAATTTCGCTACAAAACGGAGTTTCAAAGCCATGAACCAGAGGTACATTCTTGTGAATTGATAACTGGTGTTACTTGCCTTGTGAATTACTTGTAATTTGACCAAGTGATGTTGCTATCGGTTTAGTTTGATTACCTTAAGAGCACGGAAATTGAAGAGAAGATCAATAAAATAAAGTGGTGCTATGAAACAAATGGTGCATTGTTTCTTCTGTCCACAAATGACAAAACAGTAAAACTGTGGAAGGTATGCATCCTAACTCAACAATTATGGAAATTTATTGTAATTTTATATCGTTAGCCTTGAATATCTTGAATTGTGCTGAACCAATGTGATCATCTTTGGAATTTTTGGTTGGTCTGCGCGGTGTACATTGTTGACTGCACAGGCATGTGCAATTCATTGGTGTCTCTTGAAAGCTGATGTTCAAATTTATATATTGCTTCCTTTTGAATATTGATTTATTTTTTTGTCTACACTCTTTAGTTCCTCGTGCACAAAGATGCACTTGACAGTGGGATATTGTTATAATCAGATCAATCTTTGTTAATATATAGGTGCAAGAGAAGAAGGTCAAAAAGGTGTCCGAGATGAATTTGGACTGTTTAACTGCACCCGCAAATCGTAGTCCTGGTGGTGTGGCTAGTCCTAACGGCACGATCTCTAATGGCGGTGTTGGCACACTTGCTTCACTACGCCTGCCTGTGGTAGTTGTATCTGACTCAATTTCATTTTCACATTTTGCAAAAAAGGGGTCTTTTAATTTCTGGGGAAAAAGTGTTCATATTTTTTCGGAACTGTCACGCTAATTCCTGGAATTCATGTGGATCTTAAAATGTGATTCTGTAGCTTAAAATAAAATATTTTAGTTGATTCTATTGTCTCTTCTGTCTTTGTATCTGTCAAGTATGTCTTTTCAAGATATGTTAATGTTTACCCCAAATCTGTACTGTACAACAGGTTGCATGCCAAGAAACAAGCCTTTGCGCGAGCATCCGAAGAGTATATGCTCATGCGCATGACTATCATATAAACTCCATATCAAATAACAGGTCGTACTCGTCAGCCACATCTTTGCAGTTGAATATACTATAGCTTGTGTTTGAGCTTTTCAGATGTTGAATTTGGGCACAGACATTTGAGTTTTAAAATCATTGCATCGTGAAGATAAAGCAGATTGGCTTTTGCCGTACACCTGATAATGCACATCTAGTAGCTTGCTAGCTTTTAGTTTTAGCCAATCGACTTAGTTGCCATCACATATAATGTTAAATTTCCATCTCACACCCTGTAGATTGTTTGCCTTCCAAGTATGAAAATAAACTTTTGTCCTTTAGCCATTCTTTGGTTGACCATTGCAGCACTGTGGCGTGCCTTGATATCCCTCAAGGCCTCACATACATGCAGCTTATCTGTATTCTGTCTATTCTTAAGTATTGGGTAGTGACATATATTTTTTTCCTGTTCTGGTTTCTGCAGTGATGGTGAGACGTTTATATCGGCAGACGATTTGCGGATAAATCTTTGGAATTTGGAAATTAGCAGTCAAAGCTTCAATATTGTCGATGTTAAGCCTACAAATATGGAGGATCTCACTGGTATAAATTCTGACCTTCAAAGTTTGTTCTTAATTGTGCTGATCATATGGTAAGCTTTATAGGTATGATAGTTACATGTTTCAACTTTACTGGACAATCATACCTCTTGGCATCAAGGGAAGAAGTTGCCTTGTTTATTTAGGTCTTATGAGCAATGTGACCTATGGATGATCGGTAGTCGCTCTACATTTTACATGTGCTTGTGCTTAGATAGTTTTTTAATACAATGATACCATTATTTCTTGCGTCCTAAGCTGTTTGTGGTGGGTGGGTTGTGGGGTTTGCAACCTGCGGGCTCTAATCACTAAACCCAGGAGACCCCCCATTTCCTTGCATGCAAATAACAGTGTTAGCCTAGATTGGTTCTTTCTTTGGTGTTTTTTTCTGTGTTATGAATGGAGTTATAAGTTCGAAATGTTTGTAGATGGATTGTATCCTATCCTTATTATATTGTTTTGTGGTGGTGGCATCGTTCTGCTTAGCTGCTGTTAGTTAAGTTTTTTTTCCCCTGTGTTATGCAGAGGTGATAACATCTGCTGAATTCCACCCTACTCATTGTAATACGTTGGCATATAGTAGCTCAAAGGGCTCAATTCGACTTGTTGATATGCGACAATCAGCCCTTTGCGATACTCATTCCCAAATGTGAGTTCTTATATGACGCTTCCAGTTTCCTATATTCAGTAATGTACACAGAGCATGTGGAAGTTGTACTATATTTATAGCTGTCCATGTCTTCTTGCAGATTTGAGCAGCATGACGCCCCAGGTTCAAGATCATTTTTTACTGAGATTATAGCCTCGATTTCAGACATAAAGTTTTCCAAGGATGGGAGACACATTCTCAGTCGTGACT
This sequence comes from Eragrostis nindensis, assembly GCA_012490785.1. Classification (NCBI taxonomy): domain Eukaryota; kingdom Viridiplantae; phylum Streptophyta; class Magnoliopsida; order Poales; family Poaceae; genus Eragrostis; species Eragrostis nindensis. The sequence continues at coordinate 128,280 of JAAXCT010000502.1, read as the reverse complement.
ACATGACTTTGAAGGTATGTGCATAATACTTATATATTTGATTGCTTTAAATATCATAATGTGCAGTTGACTTCTTGATCCCCTTACCGTTTTTCCATAGTATTTCTTTGTTTGATTATGTATCACTTGACATAAGACAATGCATAATAACCATTTAAACATGGCTAATGTGAACATTGTTTCACATACTGTGCATGTTGGAAGATCTTAGCTTCTGGGTTTCCTTTGGTTGAACAAAGACATATTTTAATTATACTTAATGCATAGGTACGTCAGAGCCATAGTCCCAGTCACCAGAATACGACTATTTCTCCCAATGACTATATTATTCAGCTGCTTAAGTTCTTGCTTGTACTTACTAGTTTCCATCATCCACTCATACTATTCTTATCTTTCTCCAAAATCATGAGCAAACATCATGGAAAAAATCTGTTTCATTTGTCTATTGTTACAGCTCTGGGATGTTAAGATGAATTCTGGTCCAGTTTCGACATTCCAGGTTCATGAATATCTAAGACCTAAGGTAATATATCCATGCTAAGATAAATAGTCGGTAGTTCTTTCAGGACAACAAACAACAAGCGCATTTTGGCGTAACCCTGATTCATGTGTTACTTTCTCAAACTGCAGTTATGTGATTTATATGAAAATGATTCGATCTTTGACAAATTTGAGTGCTGTCAAAGTGGAGATGGGTCACGTGTTGCAACTGGTTCTTACAGGTAGTTTCTTATGCTTATCCCAATTAGCATACAGTGTGGCTTAGTTAACGGAACTAACTATTTTCTAATTTTTTATCTGTCAGCAATATTTTCCGTGTGTTTGGCTCTGGTAGTGGTAGCAATGAGGCAACAACACTTGAAGCAACTCGGAACCCTACAAGGTAAAGCTTGTTTTGAAAGAAAAATCATGTAACCAAAACTGCTTTATGCTTTGGTAAGATTACACAAGCGTCATTTATTTTTTCATGCATGTAAACTGAAATTTGGTACTCTAAAATGAGATTAAATATTGTACATGTAACCTTTACTTCAGCATAAGAGTGTGGAACAAATCATTTACTGGGTCCTACTACCATTTTCTTGTATGCAGGCGGCAGCTCCAGAATCCAGCGAGGCCTGCCAGATCTCTTAATACTCTAACAAGGGCTGTTAGACGAGGTTAGCTTCATGCTTTAGCAGCATATTGTAGAATCTTTTCGTTGCAACTGCTAATGCTTTAAACCTTGCGCAGGTGCAGAAAGCACTGGAATAGAGGCCAATGGGAATATCTATGACCTGAGCACGAAGTTGCTCCATTTGGCTTGGCACCCAACTGAAAATTTAATTGCCTGTGCTGCTGCCAACAGCTTGTACATGTACTACGCATAAACAAGCACAATGAAGAGAGCGACACTTTTTTTTGGCGGTTGCTCCTTGTGAGAAGAAGTGTTTTGCCCCTGGTGCATTGAAGCATGGAGTTGCCGGAGGTGGTGTATTTTGTGTCAGTCATATGCAGTTCTTTGAGTGCCATATAGAGCTGTCCAGAGTCCAGGAGGAAGTGACTCGATCATTCCCGGGAAGCAGCTTGATTCTGATTAATTTTTTTAGTGGGGAAAGGCTTGTCTTTCCCCCATAGGGTCATTTAGATTTAAAGATAAGATTCTAGTTTGACAACATTTCAGCTTCTGTAGTAGATATTGTTAAGTGGGTACCTTCTGTTGTACTCATAATTGGGATTGTGGGCGTGTTACTCTGGGCAGGGGTTGATGCATTTATAGTTTTATTATCTTACAAAGCGACATTTCTTTTCTTTGTTATGTGGGTAAGCCTCATTTCCTCTTGAATGATACTTAATGGGAAAGTGCAAAATAGATCACATATTGTATCTGTTGTGTCCATTTTGCTGTATTCGTTTCCCCTCGAATGATATCCGGAAAACTGTAGAATTGTTGTCCATTTGCTGTATTCGTTTCTATACTGCATCTCTTATGTCCATTTGTTCAATGATCATTTAGATTGGTGGAATTATCCCTTATGATTGTGATTGTAGCAAGTGCAATATGTTCCAAGCCTTTGTTTGTATCTGTGACAATTAATTATGTATGTTTTGGCAGGCATTGATGCATGATTCAATTTATTGTAGTTCTTGGCCTGTGCAGGGCGAATCGATCACTGCCTGATATTTCAACACCGCTCCAAATTGAGTGCTGTGGGATTCAGTAGTTGATATTACATTCTGTAGGTTTTAGTCATCTGAATAAATAGTTGATCTATGTGATTGCTGATTTGCAGCTTGCTAACTGAAAAATATATTGTTGAGAGAAATACCACTAATGTAATCACCTACGCTATGGCAACATATTCTGAACACAGCGAAAGTCGGTACGGACATTGGCTGTTTGCACATGCATTGCCGATTTAGCTTTGCGAAAAACAAAATGTATTGCATGGATGGACGGGATGAAACGGGTGCTAATTTCAGTCCTAGGCCTTATTTGCATTGCATTCAGAGTGCTTTTCTTTTTTTTTTTGAGATTACACAGTACAACTCAGACACTCACAACGCACGCACACTCACCCCTATGAGCATCTTCGAAGACTGAGCCGGCAAATCTAGAGATACGAAGTCACCACTGGCGCCTCGCTGTCGACGGGAGCGTCGCCTACCACTGAAAGCACAAATGCCGTTAAATCCTTGAAAATTCGCTCCCATAGGGAGTCGAACCCAGGACCTGAGAGGTGTTACTCGGATGAATTAACCACTAGGCCAAGACATTGCATTGCATTCATAGTGCTGATGATGAAATCTTGGCGAGGGAGTTTAGGCCTTTTTTAAAAAAAAATCCTTTAACCCAACTCCAGCAGTGGTCGCCCATTTCAATGAAAATTTTCGCCCAGTTCTGAAATGGGCCTAAACCCAATGGAAACCCAGTCCAATCCAAAGCACCTTCTCCCGCAGCTCATCTTAAGTCACCGACAGGCGGGGTCTGTTGGTCAGTGTCAGCCCGCCCGCCGCTCCCGTCTTCAAAAACCACCCACGGCCGCAAGTGCCAATTCCCCGACTACACCATTTTGAACCCAAACCCCCACTCCCAACCAAACCCCTCGACCTCCCGGAACCCCCCACTCTGCTCCGCCCCCCGACCCCGAACCTAGGGTTAGGGTTTCGGCCCCCAATTCGAACGAATCCGCCCCCGGCCCCGCGCGCCATGGCCGCCGGCTCCGTCGTAGTGGACTTCCCCTCCATGGGCACGGCCTACTGCTTCTCCAGCTTCGAGTCCCTCCTCCGCGACTCCGCCTCCGGCTTCCTCGCCGCCGTCTCCGCCGCCCCGGCCCCGGGCGCCGCCGACCTCACCAACTTCCACCGCGTCTTCTCCCGCGTCCTCAGCTCCTACCCGGACCCGCCGCTCGAGGCCGTCTGGTTCTTCTCCGCGCTCTCCTTCCACGACCACCCCGGCGACCTCCGCTCCCTGCTCCAGCTCCTCTCCGCCTTCACCGCCTCCTCCCCCACAGCCGCCAAGCCGATTGCGCTCCTCGCTCCCGTCGTCTCCGAGCTCTTCCACTCCGACAAGCCGCGCAGGGAGACCGAGACCCTCGTCGAGGCCATGCTCAGCTACATCAGCATCTGCAGCAGCCGCACCCCCGCCGCGGGCGACGCCGCGGACTCTGGGAGGCTGCTGCAGGCGTTCGGGGAGCTCGTCAAGGTGTGGAGCGTGCGGCACTCGAAGGACAGGTGCCCGTTCCAGGTGCTGTTCCCGCTCGCCGGGGAGGAGGCGAGGCGGGAGCTCATGAAGGAAGGCTGCAGCATCGAGTACCTCGCTGGGATGGTGGTGGCTGAGGCGTTCCTGCTCAGGCTCTGCCTCAAGGTCCAAAATGCAACCGGGATGCCCCGTGCTGAGCTGCAGAAGGAGCTCAGGATCTGGGCTGTCAGCTCCATCCCTGTCTTCCGGAACCAGCAATTCTTCGGTAAGTGGATGATGTCCAAGCCCTTGTTCCTTTTAGAATCGTTGTAGTAAGTCAAGGTTGTGATGCCATCTTTGCCTTTTTATTTAGCAGGGATCCTGTTGAACATGCTCTTGAACCGTCCCCTGCCTGTTTATTCACTATTGGTATGTGTGTGTGTTTTTTTCTTTTGGCACTTTGACCAATTTTAGGATGACAATATTTGTAGCCTATCTGCCTATAACTTTGCAAGCTAGAACTATGCATTAGTACATACTCATGTTCAAACTTATTATGCTTCTGGAAGAAACTTTCACGTTCACTATGTATCTGTGGTAGTTGTATGAACCAGTAGAAACATTATCTTGATAAGCTCATGTCTTCAATAATGAAATGTGAGTCATCATGCTGCATAAATTAGTTAATTAGCATGGATTACCTTTGTCAGATAAGAACCGTGCAACTTGTTGCTTTGTACTACGTACTTCAATTGTGCTTGGACTCAGGGTTCTTAAGTTGTGGAAACTAGAGAGGAGAAGAATAGTTACTATTGTGTCTCACAAAGCTGGTGTTACTGTACCATTTGATGTCAATATTCGCAAGGAGCGTGACTTGGGTTGGAGTTGTATCTCGTCTTTTTGCTATGAGAACAGGTTTATGTCTGATCTGTGCATCATCTTCTTATGTCCATTGTTTCTGAGCATAGTCACTAGGTACTATCTTGTTTAGTGTGGAACTGCAAACCAGGGTATCTATGGCCAGTTTTCCTTGGTTGTTGTGTTTATGATGCAGGCTGTGCTAGTTTTATACTTTTAATGTGTGATTTACTGGGATTCTATTTTTAGTATAATAGTTCTCAGACTACTTGAATTTTATGTATGGTAGTGACTTGTTTCACTATAAGTTTACTAGTTGTTGAGAATGTAATGTGTACTCTGGTGATATCATTTACAAAAATGGACTAAAATTGCTTGTGTGAAATTACTCACCTTACCTTTGTTGCTTTTGGTTTGTGGTGCCTAACTCAGAGTGCTGATGATGAAATCTTGGTGAGGGATGTTCTTTATGATGCTCTGATCTTGGTCGATTATTCTTTCATTAACAATGAAGCTGGAGTTGATCAAGCTGATACTTCCCTTGTGCCTATATTTGTTTCAAGATTGATTATTACTCATGATGCGATCAACGAAGCCAGGTGACAATAGTTACTGAAACTAAAACTTGGATGGTCTTGGAAATTTCTCTCACATTTCATTCCTTCTTATAGGAGCAAAGGTGATCAAGGGAGGGCAATATCATTTACCAATGCATTCTCCACTTCAAGTGTTCCCAGTTATCTCATCAAGTGGGCTACTAGTCAAGCTGGCTTTGGCCAACTCAGCAAACCAGTTGCCAACACACCTCAAGCTCTTCTCAGTATGTGCAGATATGAAATGACCTCGTTCATTTTCAGTTATGCCCTATGGAGTGGTTACTCAAAACTGTACATGTTTCCTTTTTGCAGAGTGGCTTGTCGACCTTGAAGATAAGGGGCTCAAGGTATTTGGAGAGAATGGTTCTTGGATCAAGGGAAGGCTTATTTATGACGAGGTCAAAAATGGCAATGGGAACAGGATGGTTCATTCAGATGCAGAGCTTTTCTTCATTGATAAGCAGAGTGGTGGTGAAGAAGCTGTGGAGATGGAGACTGCAGACAATGCTTTTATGGCTGCTGCTCAGTCAATGAAGGTGGCAGCTAATGGCATACGGAAAAGAAAGGGCTGCGAAAACGAAAACGCAACAGCGGTGAAGTTTGTAAAGTACAAGGTTGAAGACAGCTCAGCGAAGGAATACTTCATGTCTGCAGCTAATGGCCTGAGCAGTGGTAGTGAGGTAGAGAATCCGCAGTCCGACGACGAGATGGAAGAAACAGACTGATGCATAGAAGCAAAGTCACCTGCTAATGCTTACTTGGGAGAGTTTCTTGGACAACTGCCTCTTTGGAGCCTGGACCAGTCTTGTTGTTTTGTTTCAGATGCCGCATCTTAGTGATGTCGTGCAGTACATTAGTTTAGTTTCTGCTCGGTGATGATGGATGGAGTGGCAGGATAATAATCAGCAACAGAAGGTCTTGACTCCAACTAGGCTTTCGGATATAGTCGTAACTGTTAGCTAACTTGACAAATCGCATGATGAGCTATTATGCTGAATTGTGTTTTTTATTATATGCCATAGAGACTCCAAAACGTAGATTTGCGTCGAGAACTTATGTAATGGAAGAGTACTTTGATGTTATCCCACGGAACCAGTCTGAACTGAAAAATTTAACATTTCCTGTGTACCGTAACTACCGTTGTTGTTCTTGACTTGTCTGACTTGTGACGTGTGCACCCGCCCATGTGTATGATATTGTTATGGATTTGGTCGTCCGCTGAATTGTAAAGACTCGTCGTGATGTGTGTTTAATTTTCTCTTAGTTGTGTAGCTGGATCCCAGAAGTGATTTCTTTTAGGCCATGTACAATGCAAGCCACACCAAACGGTAGCCTCAGAATAAAAACCAGTTCCACGTTTGCATGTACAATGCAACTCCCACCATTGTTTCTCTCCAAACATATCGCTTTCATCCCTTAGCTTTTTCCTTCTCTCCCATCTCGTACTGTGGCAGTGATCTTGGGCACCCGCCTCAGCCACAACCCGAGCCATAGCGATGGTCCGATGCTTTTGTCAGAGCAAGCCTCCGCACCCTCTGCAAGGCCACTCCTTTGCGTGATGTGGAGGCTGAGTGCGTATGTGGACGCTGGGGGTACTGAACACCGTAGAGCGTTGTACATAGGCTCAGGCTCTCCGCACTCATGTTCCTCTATTTGCTTCCCCTAAAAGGAATATTTCGTTCTGGTCATCAAGATTCTTTCCTCTATACCATTTTCTTTCGCACCCATGGTTCCTCTATACTCTTCCTCTATCCCAACTACCACATATTTTCCAACTACCACATATTTTGTTCAACCATCTTCAACTACCATCTCATTTTAACAAACACATTTCTTCATAACACAATCATTTATAATTGTTATTCTAAATACCAAAAAATGGTAGGACTCTTTCATAAATATCAAAGACACAGGAAAATCATAAAAATTACGAAATAATAAAAGGGCCAATTTGCAAAATCCTAAACTACTACTTCATCTCGATCTCCGCCGGCCGCCGCTCCATCTCCGTCCCCGCCGCGCCAGCAGCCCAGCATTACCGCCGGCGCCGCGCCCTCTCCACCACCTCCAGCTCCAACGCCACCGCGAGCTCCTTGCCCTCCGCCTCGGGCCGGCGGGCAGGGCGCGCGCCGCCCCTCATCCCGCCCCCTTCCACCGCTCCTTCCCTGCCGCCGCTCCGTCCCCGCCGCCTGCTTCTTCCTCGCCGCCGCTCCTTCCCCGTCGCCTGCTCCTCTTCCACGGCACGCGACGACGGCGGCCTCCCGCGCGCGACTTCCAGGGCCTCCGCCCGCGACTTCGGCCTCTACCCGCCGGGCAAGGCCGCACCCATGGCGGCCGCCCCGCTCCTCCCGACCCCTCCGCCCCTTCTCTCCTTGGCACCCTGGCCATCTCCGCCCGCGCCGCCGCCATCGACCCCATCGTCGAGCTCCCGCTCATGGCCTCACCACGCGTCCTCTCCGTCCCTCCTCTCCTCTCCTCTCCCTCCCCTTCTTCTCCACCGCTTCGAGATCTCCTACAACGGTTCCCGATCCAGATGGCCGCCGTCTCGCTCGGAGGAGGTCGGGTGCGGCAGCGCGCCGTCGTCGGGACGGGCTACGGCAAGATGGCCGCCTTCGCGCTCCCCATGCTGTCCAACTGGGAGATTGCAACGCGGGTGGGTGGCCGCACCGCGTCCTCCCTCCGCCTCGTGGGTGGCCGCGCTGCCTCCTCCCTTCGTCGGCGCGCAGGCCTCTGCTCCTTCCCTCCCCAGGCGCGCAGGCGCGGCAGTTGGACGTGTGCAGGCCCCACGCCCGATGGCGGACCTTATGGGAGCGCGCTACAATTAGCGGAACGAAGCTCCTCCGCTTCCGTAGCGGAAACTTTCCAGGAGCCTGGTGCAGCGCTTTGTTACGCTAAACGCTCCTGGAGGGAGCTTTAGCGTATCCCAGTGCGGGCAGCCTTAGGCTCTCCGCACTCGTGTTACTCTATTTCCTTCCTCTAAAAAGAATATTTTGTCCTGGTCATCAAGATTCTCTCCTCTATACCAATTTCTTCCGCACCTATCGTTCCTCTATATTTTTCTTCCTCTATCCCAACTACTATATATTTTATTCAACCATCTCCAACTACCATCTCATTTTAACAAACATATTTCATCATACCATAATCATTTATAATAGTTATTCTAAATATAAAAATACTGTAGGGGCGTTTTATAAATATATAAGACACAGAAAAATCCTCAAAATTACAAGATAGTACAAGGGTCGATCTGCAAAATTCCTATACTACTTCTCTCGCTCTCATCTCCATGCTGTGCTTCTCTCTCGATCTCATCTCCACTGGCACCCACCGCTGTCTCTCTCTCTCTCGATCTCTCTCTCTCTCTCTCTCTCTCTCTCTCGATCTCATCTCGAAGGATGTGGCGGCGGAGGCAGGGGAGCCCAGAGGAGCGCGCGGCGGCGGGGGCCCGGAGGAGCTCATCCTCATCGACATCCTCGCCACCAACGGCGTCGACATCTGGGCCTCTTTCGCCGCGCGGAGGCCGGGCCTACTTCTCCGCCGCCCCGTCGAGCCGCCGCTTCTTCCACCGCCGCCTGCGCGCGCTCCACCTCGACGTCCATGAGCTCCTGCAGCGCTTCTCCGCCACGGGATGGCGCGAAGCCGTGGGCGCGCGGACCCCACGTGCCGATAGCGGGCCTCCTCTACTCCGTTACGCATAGAGGAAGCCGCGCCTTCCGCTTCGGTAGCGGAAGGAGTAGAGGAGGCCGGTGCAGCGCATTTTCCGCTATCCGCTTCCTTCAGGAAGCGGTAGCACAGCCCAGTGCGGAGAGCCTTAGGCCGAAGCTTTTCAAAAAGTTGCCTTTCGGAGTTGATAAAGCTGGCCTAATGTTACATATAGCAACACCTCACAAAAGCTAGCAAAAACTCCTTTCCTTCAGATTTTTAATACAATACAGCTTTTAGCACTTCAAAAATCATAATCAAAAGCCGACTATCTGATTACATTTTGATTTTTCAGAGGCAGAGTCTCTAAATTTAAAATAAATAGAGTCTAAGTTTGACAGATGTCAAGCTTTTTTTTGGACGAATAGATATTTTTTATTTGTAGACGCGTCTACTTCACTTAGATTTTATATGTGGTTACTATTATGCTGTGTCTGTCATTGCATGGCCTTTGATTTGGTATTGCGAGAGAGAAGAGTGACGATAAGTAGAAGTATTGTTAAAGTATTATGTGAGTTATGTTTTTTTATTGACAACATTGAATAGTGATGCAGTTTTTCTGATGTGCCTCATATGTATCTATCATGTGGTGCAACAAATTTTTGTTTACAAAATTAAGGTTTATTCGTCAAGAATCAGAAACGTTTCAGATTCACTTCAGCTTCGTGCAAATCTAGCTTCAAATCTAGTCCAACTTCATGTTAAGGGAACATGTTAAGTTAAGCTTAATTGGTTTTGAAAAAATTGGTTATGTAGCAATGACAGTAAAGTATCAAGTTACCCAACACTGTGGGTAGTAAAAAATTGTTTGAAACTTTTTAAATTCTTTAAAAAAATAAAAAAATAGTAATTTGTTTGTTGCGAAGATAGAATGCTGGCTCTCACGTCATAAGAGGCATGCATTTAATCTTCTCACAAAAGCAAATCAGCGTGCAGTAGTGCACTGCAAAATAATACTGTTCTTAGCCAAACATGTCCCCTCCTCTGCTTCTTTACATGAAAAGAAAATTCAGATATATAAAAAAGACTGGGCTATGGTTACTGATCTATCTCGATTTCTCCAGCGGTTTTAAATGTGGGAACCCCGGTTGTCGGCAACCAGATAGGTTGCAAGCCTTGATCATCTTTTGAGTTGCATCATACATTATTTATTCGTTGATGTGATCAAATAGTCTAGATTTTGAAAAACAACATAACTTATTTTTAAAACATTAATAAAAAAATGTTTAAATAATATAAACTTTCATAGCGATCCTGTGGGAAGGCGTATGCAGTAAAGTACGTTTTCCACCAACTCTTGTGCACGGAAAGCGTTCACATCTTAGACGCTTCTTCCCTCCGACCCACGCTCCCGCCGGCCGGCACGGCGGCAAGTCCTAGCTCCCTTACTGCCGGCTGGCACCTTTCCAGTCCTTTCCACTCTCCTCGAAGTGCAATCCTCTCATCCCCACTCCGGTGAGGGCCTCCGGCTGACACCTGCCTACGCCGACCCATTGCGCAGCGCTGCAGGACTGCTTTGCCCGCGCCGCAGTCCGCTGGGCCAGGTGCTCCTCACGCGCCTTCTACGCTCCGGTTCGAGCCGAACACCATCCGTACGTCCCCAGGATCCATGACGCCTGCTCAACAAGTCCGTATGTCCCGTAAGCGCTGCTGCTTGGGCGATGCCTGGAATGTGTTCGACAGGATGCCGCACAAGGACGTGGTTGCCTGGACGGCCATGATGTTAAGCAGAAGCCGCGGGAAGCGACGCCAAAGAGGCCGTGAGCCTGTTTTCCCAGATGAGAGGATTTTGCACTGTGGTCGCAGCTAGATTTGCAAGAGTGCATGACGCCAGTGTTGATTCCTTCCTCGTTAAGGCTTACATGAGCCGTGGGTTGTGGAGAGGCAGACTTCACTGGGAGAGGATTGCTTTTCTTGTTGCTTCAGAGTGATGTCTCAAGTCTCATCATGGTCAGTGCTCTGTTCACGGAATGCAGCGACGAGCAATGCTCTGGACAGTGACTGTAGTGAGGTATTGCTCATATTTGAGAAGCATGAGGAATCCAGTGGCAAGACAAGCAAGTGTACTTTACCGACTGTTCTGAAGCGCTGCACGGAACTTGGTCCTGCAAAATCTGGTTAGGCTGTTCATGCTCTATTGATCAAGGGAGGACTGGAAACTGACACTGTTCTGAACAGCTGCCTTATTGAAATGTATGTGAAAATTGAAATGCCTATCTGCTGCAGAGGCATACAGATTCGTTGCCAGGATAAATAAGACTGAGCTGATATGGTTTGGGTTGCAGTTGGTGTTTCCGTGTAGATGCAAGACAGTGGAGCTCAACCAAATTAATCTTCAGTAGTAAACAACTAAGTATTGCCATTATTGCATTGGAAACAAGTTATGTGAACCTTTGTCGCAGCAGTTGCACATTTCTGAAAGGTAGAGTTGCTTCGGTGATATTAATCTGAATATTTATGTGAAAATTGGTGCTGTTCCTCTTAATCTGATGGACAAGCCTGACACATTTTCCTGGAACACATTTCTCTCTGGATTTTATAGTGGAAGGAACTGTGAGTATATTTGAGGATTTCAATGCAGATAATTTGTTAACGCATTTAGCCCAATATCTTTTGTCGGAACTTTGAGATGTCGTGCTAGCTCAATGGACTTAAGGTTGGTTTTCAGGATCAGGTAAGAGATAATAATGTTTCCAGAAAACTTCTTGACAACTATGATAAGAGCACGATGATTGTTGCCATGTATGCACAATGTGGGTGCTTCACAAGTGCAATCTGTTATTCGATTGACTGAAAGAAACAGATATATTGTCTTGGACAGTGATCATGTCAGATGCTGAAACTGATCAAGGTAATGCCGCAATAGCAAACTCCTCTGAATGTTTATTTTGATTTGGCATCCCTTATTCGTGGACTTCAGCTGTGTTCGTGGGCAATCAAATCGGTCGGTTCATTTCAGTTGTTCGAGTGCTCTAGTTGGCATGTATGCGAAGCACTGGAGCATAACAGATGCTGGGATGCTGTTCTGTGAGTCCGGTACACGCGATCAAGTTGCATGGGATATGATCAGCTGTGGTTATTCTCACCTTAGTTATCTGCACAAGGAATTGGAGACATTCCAAGTACGAGTACAAGCAACCAGATAATATTACATTCTATTTGATGTAATTAAACTGTTGAGTAGTGCCTAAGGAAATCCAGCTACAGCAGAGCACGATGCGAGTATGCTTGACACTCTGGCCAAAGCTGGAAGACATTCTGAAGCAGAATCCCTTATCCACAAAATGCCACTGATCCCTTGATTCATGCACATGGACCACAATTCTGGAAGCTTGTTGGATACATGTAAATAAATCATCTTCCACAATCCAGAAGTCATGCAGATTTAAGAAGATGAAGTGACGCTACCAGATACTAGATTACAGAGTAAAGAATGAACCAGGGTGTACCCGGATTGAAAGCGACGGTCAGATACGTATATAAATACCACCAGAGATATCTTAATCTTCTTATAGACAAGAAGCTAGTTCCAGGTTCTTGGGTTATTCTGCGAACTGATGAAGCAAAGAATAGGTAAAACTCGAATCATTACCACTGAAATTTTGCCATTCTGTAGTGTGTTTAGACCACTATGTTACTCTTTTTGACTTTTTTATATGGTTCAATCAGTTTAACATACTGAACATTGGTATTGAAAACTTCGATTTTCCTGAAGAATTAGAGATATTACCAGCAACTGAGTCTTTGATTCATATTCTTTGATCTCATACTATAATTTATTGAGTGATGTAGCAAGCAGATAATCTGCTGAATTGCAACATTCCAAATTACATCACATATTAGGATGAATGCAGAATGAGGACTTTCATGAGTCCAGACATACTGAAATGATCAGGCAATCATGCCTGTATCTGCGAACTAAGAATTGATTATACTGATCAATGTGGCACAGGGAGAGCCTGACTGCGACCTACATCAGTGGATGCTGGATTGCTCATCTCGCATTTGTAGTCCAACTGGGACACTTGCGCAGGTGGGCTGATCAACTTGTTCACCAGCTTAAGTAGAGTTGTTTCCAGTTCCTTGCCGCTATTCCATGGATGAACCTCGGCCCTGAGAAGCTGTTTATTGCTGCAGATGAGGTTCCACAGGGGGTAGTTCTCCTTTGGCATGACGTAGTCCCCTTCTCCCAGCTTGAGGGAGGGGCAGTAATCTCCCTTCCCGTCACCGATGTAGATGAAATGCTGCTTCTTGGCACTGGCTGTCGCCTGAATCCTCTCGATTATCTTGCCCTGCACATGGTAAGCGATCTTTTAGTTTATGGTGTGCCATTGTGTATTCTTACTGGTTTCACGTTTTCTCTGAGAACAATGTACAGACAATTGAGAGTTTAGCAGGAATTAACGATACTTAATAAATTGTTGAACGAGACAATTCAATTATGTTTCATATTCTGACTTTGAGACTGCAGAGCATCATTATCTCGGGGTAAACTGTTTCTTTTTGGACAGATCACGATGGTCCTTTTGGCTCCACTAGCCACGTGCAGGCGAATGAAGCTCTGAAGCTGACATTGAGTTTTAAAGAGAACTGACGCGGCGTCCTACTGTCCTCACCTTGCACATGTTCTCCGGGCACAGGATGCACCCGTGGGGCTCGCTCGCGGAGTCGTGGAACGGCGAGATCCTGAGCCTGCCGTCGGCGTCGACGCGCGCCGGGTTGGTGGTGATCTCGGAGAAGCAGCCGAGCACGCCGTGGTGCTCCAGGACGGTCTCGATGAAGAAGGTGTTGGCGTCGCTCACCACCTTCAGATCGCACCCGAGCGCCGACGCCGTGGTGATGGCGGAGATGACGTGCGCGTCGAGCGGCGCGCTCCTGAGGCACACGCGGATGTCCTCCGCCGTCTTCCCCCGCGCGTGCAGCTCCGCCATCATCCTGTCCTGGAGAAAGGCCATCGGCGGCAGAGTCAGTCACAGACTGTGAGCGTCATTTACCTGGACGCGTTCATGCGTTAGCGGAGATGAGACGTGGATGCGTGCGCACCATGAGGGGGTTCCAGCGCATGGTGGGGCGCAGGCGCTGGAACGCGTCGGCGGCGCCGAGCTTGGTGATGACCCAGTCGTCGCTGTCCCACTCGATGATGGTCCGGTCGAAGTCGAACACCACCACCACGTCGGCGGCGGAGGCCATGGCCGGCTGGCAACGGTGCGCGCGCCTCTCCCGGTTCTCCGGTGAGACGCGGTGTTTTTTCTTTTTTACCTATCTGGTGCCTTGGACGGCGGGTAGGGTGGGTGGCGCTGCCGCCCACGGCCCGTCTCTTCCTCTGCTTTTATAGGTCAGAGCAGCCCACTTGGCGGGTCGCTGACTTGTGAGGGTTTCCGCGTCGCCACATGTGACGCGTCCCTCCGTCTCCGTGTTCGCGTTGCCATCTGCGGCGAGCGCCGTTGCCGTGCGTTGTACTCGTCGCTGTTTAGTTCCTTTTCGTTTCATTTCTATTGTGGTACATGCCGACGATAAAGTCTAAGCTTCGTTCCTCAACTCGTGACGTGGCGATCACTTCTGATATGTCGTCTCGGAGCTGCCTGCCTCTGCTGATTGCATATCCAATTCTTCGACTATTAGTACGTCTCCACCACGCAGGAGACCAATACTCTCATTCGAGACGGAGCCGCCTTATTTTATGTTTTCTTTTCTTCTTATTTGTTACTACATCCAGTGCCGTTTCAAATTCATCAAGGGGAACCTTGCCAGTTAGCAGAAGTTCCAATAGTATCGCGTTACAAGTCCTCCAACTCTCCTAGCATGAGCCATGTCACAACATGAAGCAGAAAGCCACGCCTCTGTTTTGCATCCTGACGTGCTCATACATGCTCCTTTCTCTCTTTTCGAGATCGTTCACAAGGAGGTCATGGGAACTCTTTTTGTGCTTTCCTCCATGTATAATGAAGCTGACCCCCCCCCCCCCCCCCCCCCCCCCCCCCCCCCCCCCCCCCCCCCCCCCCCCCCCCCCCCGGTCCTCTTTTTGGCTTCACATCTTAGCCCTTATCTTTACTTATATTCACAGGGTTTTGCAATTTGCTTTTAAAGTATCAAAGATTCGATTCGTGAGATTCCGACAGGGACAAAACATTACAATGTGGAATGAATGCACTGTTGGGGTTGGCTATCATCTTCATCACGACCAGTAAAAACCCTGCTAGTTGCATCACCCGTCACCGCACCAAATTTTTCCGGTAACCATCAGAACTTTGTTCCCTGCTTCGTGCAGCTTCCGCCTTTCAGGCAAGTGAAGCCAACCAGCCATGATGCATTCCTGTATCTCTTATCCGATAAGGGCAATCTAAAACTCGTGCGAAATGACATGTGCGGTTGTGAAGCAATCCCCAAAACTTTTGGCTCACAAGGGTAATGTGGAGATTGATAGACAACATAGGGGTTGCCTTTGTCTTTCCTATCGGTGGCTCGTGAAGGAACTGTACGTCAGGGTAAGCTTGAAGGATACCTATCTTGACTTGAAATAATTTAAGTGGATAAATGAGCCCGCAAGCTTATCTTTTAGATTAGCAAACGAAAGTTTGATTAGGTTTCTGTTACTTGGAACATTCAACCACATAACGCTTATTTGTAGGTATATCCTACATTATTAAAAGATGGCTGGTGACATATTCTGATAAAAAAAAAAGATGACTGGAGACAAGGTTTAATGATCATACATTCGTGATTGTTGCTGCATTGCACGCCTCATGTCATGTCTAGCGTTGTGCATCTTCATTATTCTAGCTTTGTGGTAGCTAGTTGTACCCGCACTTGGGAAAAGGTGACGACAAGTTTGCCTAAAATTGAAAAAGTAGAGGAAAGGTGCGATGAACTGAGCATAAGACTTATGCGCCGTATAATAGAAAACTTTGTCCTTTTCTAAATAACAATTAGAAAACTTTGTTGTGTTCTGTTTGAGTTGTCAACCTAAAATAGACGTCTTGATCTCTACCGATTTTGAGAAACGACAAATATTTCTTAACTTGTAGTATGCTTAAGCATTTTACTGCGAGCAATGAAAGACCCAAGTTCTTAAATGATACTAGCAACCCCGTTTTCGATTTCTCCATCGCTGCCTCATCCTCTCCCCATCCCCACCATCACGGGCGAGTAGAGCGTTTGGAGATTAGGTTTTGTGGAGTTTGAGTGGTTAGGTTCGGGTTATCGGGGGATCGCCGAATTGCTCCCAAGATTAGTGCGAGGCTTGTGGGTGGGGCGACTGGACCAACGGTTGTGGTGGTAAGGCGTTGTAGTTGCCCGTGGCAAGAGGGCAGTTGACGGGCTTAGTGAATGGGGCGATACGAGGCTACGGGTTAGCATGGTGGCAGCTGTGAATGGAGGAGGAGGGCGGGGCTGGATGCAGCATTGATGGCCCTACGAAGCTAGGTTAGCGTGACGCGGAGGCGCTGGGGATAGCACAAGATGGAAGGAAGACAAAGGGGAGCGGTCACTTAATGCACCGCGTGGTGGTTACAAACTGTAGGCTCGCGGTGTCATACGACCCTTTTTAACGATCTTCATAGATGCCAAAGATAGAACTCTTTTCTTGGCAGCATTATCATTTGTCCACAGAGGGAATTTATTTAATAATATTTATAACTATCTTAACAGAGAATCCATGATCTTTAGCATTGTCGTTCAAGTGAGTTGACAGAAAAATCCCGACGGAAGATAGTAGCAAAAATAAACGACGACGAAAGGGTGAAGTTCTTAAAAAAATTCAGTTCAAGAAGCAATTTTGGGGCTATAATACTTTTTGGCATGTTAGACATTTCAGGCTGGACCGAGGTGGGCTGGACTGTACTTGGATCATGCGTCTGACCCACAATACGTTCGGGTATTGGCATTGGCCCAGCTCCATTAGGAGCTCTCTTGCTACGTGTCTTCAGTTAGTTCCTTCAGTTACAAAAACTTGAACACTAATCAAGATAAGAACAAATGAAATTAATGTTTTGCTTGTTCAATTCCTTAATATCTATTCTTGTATTTTGAAAATAGTTCTTCTCGATGAATGTAATTCGAAAATATGAAGCAAGGTAACTATTTAAACCAGAAAAATACATATATCTGCATCTACGCCGCAGGGCCACCCCGATGACACTTCAATAATTGCTTTTGGACAAATTAGCAAGGATCACGTGACACCCAACACAAAAACACCAAACCATTATCTGATCCCCTCCATTTCGCGGCGCCAACAGGCAGTTCCTGATTGGGTGAGGTCTTCCCTACGTGGCACTCCCCAGGATTCTTGTGTGATAGATCAGTGGGGCCTTCCAGACGCCACGTCGGCCGCCAAGCCATCTTCCTCCCCGGGCACCCGGCCAATGGTAACACGGCTAAAGATGTCGCTCTATCCGATGCAGGTGTATATAAGCAAGCGCCGCGCTGCGAACATCATCATCGCATTCACAAAACAGAGCAGAGCGAGTGAGGCGGAGGTAGCCATCCATCTGATCGACATGGCAGCAGCGACCATGGCCCTCTCCTCCCGCGCTCTCGCCGGCAAGCCGGCGGCCAGCAGCCGGGTCGACGTGTTCGGCGAGGGCCGCATCACGATGCGCAAGACCGCGGCGAAGCCCAAGGTGGCCGCGTCCGGCAGCCCGTGGTACGGGCCCGACCGCGTGCTGTACCTCGGCCCGCTCTCCGGCGAGCCCCCGAGCTACCTGACCGGCGAGTTCCCCGGCGACTACGGGTGGGACACGGCGGGCCTGTCCGCCGACCCGGAGACGTTCGCCAAGAACCGGGAGCTGGAGGTGATCCACAGCCGGTGGGCCATGCTGGGCGCGCTGGGCTGCGTCTTCCCGGAGCTGCTGGCCCGCAACGGCGTCAAGTTCGGCGAGGCCGTGTGGTTCAAGGCCGGGTCCCAGATCTTCAGCGAGGGCGGGCTCGACTACCTCGGCAACCCGAGCCTGATCCACGCGCAGAGCATCCTCGCCATCTGGGCCGTCCAGGTCGTGCTCATGGGCGCCGTCGAGGGCTACCGCGTCGCCGGCGGCCCGCTCGGCGAGGTCGTCGACCCGCTCTACCCCGGCGGCAGCTTCGACCCGCTGGGCCTCGCCGACGACCCGGAGGCGTTCGCGGAGCTCAAGGTGAAGGAGATCAAGAACGGCCGCCTCGCCATGTTCTCCATGTTCGGCTTCTTCGTGCAGGCCATCGTCACCGGCAAGGGACCCCTCGAGAACCTCGCCGACCACCTCGCCGACCCCGTCAACAACAACGCCTGGTCCTACGCCACCAACTTCGTCCCCGGCAAGTGAGCAGCAAGATGGATGTCGTGTGTACCGTAGTCGACGTACGTATTCGTATGTACTATTGTACCGCATGCAGGGTGTACGAGTACTGTAAAATGGAGCACGCCGATCAGAGATTGTACCAGTAGTGTATTTGTGCTCATGTTCTGGACAGGCTTGATTCATCAATCAATAAATTAAATAAGCATGGTGCTGTAAATTTGTCTCTACAGAGATAACGTCTTTCTGCACACGGTACTGATGATTTGTCAATTTGAAAGATTATTACTTATTTCCTGGTCTAACAAAGTGTTACCACATAAACACGAGCAGAAGAAAAGGCTACCTTGTTAGTGTGGCTGAAGAATCATGTCATGTACTCGGGTACCTGTTCCTGAAAATCATATACTGTCTTGATGAACGCTACTTTTGGCTCCTGGGGAGTTGTTACAGTTACATCGACTTCACAGGTCACGTGAATGGAAGAGGAACTCACAATTACATCAGTCTCTTTGCCCATGTGAACACCTACTAACTCCGATAAACCGATACGGAAATTTGTATCCAACCAAAGTATTCCAATGGAACTCTGAAACTTTTTGTAAGCATTGCTGATCGTTGAGTTGTGTAGTACCCATACATTTCTTAGTCGCGAAAAGGCCATCCTCAGAACACATCCAAAACTGAAGCTCAGAGGAAATATCTCGCTGGATAAGTATGAAACTAAAAACACATCAAACTGCTGGAAGAAATTACATCTGATTATTCAGAAACACAATACATCCATTCCTCAAAGTCAAATATAGCCACTTTAGAAGCTAGGAGTAGTACTGTCTTGTTTGATCAACTTGTGGCACCTGGCGTGTCCTGACAGTTACATCGACCTCAGTGGCCATGGCAATGGCAAGGGAAAGTAACAATTACTTCGACCTCTACGCCCATGTGAACGACACCTGATCGCGAGAAGGATAGCACAGGAAGTAGCACCGGAAAGTCTGCCGAAAACGTTCCAGTGATGGATAGTAGAAAATATCTGGTGCCGTTTGGATATCGGGAAATGACGATGGGGATAGGGATAGGGAAATGAGTTGAGATATCTAGACCTTTTATTTCTTCTTCATATTAAATCTCAACCATTCATTCTTTCAAAGATCATTTCCCAATCCCTAACCCACCTATCATTTCCCAATATCCAAACGCCACCTCTAGGTTTTACGGCCCTCTGAATAAGGCCTTGATCTGTATGACGCCGCAGAGTTTCTTCAGATCTGGGCACGACGCGACAAGGCTGCCACATTGACGTCGCTCTTCGGCTGCATGGTTCCGGAATATCAGCAAATGTCACTTGTGTGGCGGGAATTGGTGAGTTTTGATAGGTTTGCTAACCTCATCACATTTTGATACTACAGGGTGAAAAGTGATACCAAGTGGTAACCTTGGAGGGTTGTCTCTTTTTCAGCTTCGCATGAGAAGTAACTCCCCAGTTTCCACACTGACAGACAAGAGGTGAAAACTTAAAATTTGCTGGGTTATATTCACAAATGCTTTTTAGATAAAGGGAAGTTTTATTTCATCAAGCAAATGAAAACATCCCGGCCTCTACATCACTTGATGTATTTAGCCGTTCATTATTACAAAGCTCAACTATGTGTAGCCTCCGTCTACTCCATAGATCAAATAAGACATCACCATACAAACGGTGTGTAGATAGTAAAAAGTTCATCAACATAACCTATTACTAAACTTTCAACCATGTTTGGCGAAGATGTCCATTGTCACCGTTTCCAAAAGACGGGAAGCCTTGATCAATGCATCTCTTCCCTCCTCCTTTTGGAACAATGACCATGTCCTCATCCAATATTCACAAATGCTTAAAAATGAAATTTATCTTCTGGGGAAAAAAAAGGAAAAAGTAACTTCTAGGTTATACATTTATGGTTTGGATTTTCAACATAGATTATTTATGCTTAAATAGAAGTACTCTGCAAAATGACCTTTAAGATGCTATCAGTGCTATGTATAATATTGTATTTCTGTCTAATTAGGACATTTATGTAAAATTATTGGAATGTTAACTGCTATTTCCATTATGGAATCAGGAAATAGAAAAAAATCACCTTTGTCGTAGATGAGATCAGCGGCTCTTGGAGGCAAGTCACTCCTTAAGATCCCTTCTCTCACCTTGCTGTGTGTCTCGGCCTCGTGCTGGAACATTGAGACAAGCTGCTGAAGCTCCAACTTTCTTATCTGAACCTGCTCATCACTGATCGGCTTCTGCAGTCCAAAATAGATGATTCCAACAATGATCAACAGAAAACCTACTAAGAATAGAAGCCCCGAGAATAACGCAAAAGCATATTGATTGTTCTTAGCTCCCGGTATCCCATCGACGTTGATTCCAAACAATCCGGTGATGATGGACAGAATCAGGCCACACCCACCAAATATTGTCAGGTTATGCGTAATGCGAAGGCTTTTGTCCTGAATGCCACAACAGCAGAGTTCAGTTTACATACCTGATACTTCACTGATCACAAGATAATTAGTACATGTCTTCAGTTACTCTTTGGGATGTAAGCACAAGCTCTTACCTAACGTTTATGGTTTTGTAAAACTGTTATATTGTCTAGGAACTATTTTGAAACTATTCTTGCTAGCTTGACATTGTTGTCAGCATTTACCTGCAACCAAGCACGGACCGTGCTCTGCATGACATCCTGGATGATGAACAGCCGACCACGAACAGCTTCTTGCTCCTTGATCATTTGCCTCGTGTCTTTCTTGATGCCTTGAAGCAACAATTTCGTAGTGCTTCCGCAAAGATACTTCAGAAGTTCAAAAATTATCTCGTCTCTAGCATGCAACGACCATTTCACTCTGATAACCTAGCAATATAATGCATAACATGTGAGTAGTGTTTCTCCGATTCACTTTGTTTATTTATGAACACATACCTGAGTGGCTAATCTTCTTATGTCTTGGTTGAAGATTATACAGAGCAGGTTTAGGTCTTCCTGATTTCGCCTGCAAATGCCCGTACTGTTATAGCTGAAAAGGAACTCCAGCAATTTGAAGGTAGCGCTATATGACCTACCTGTTTACAAATTTAAGTTGCACCAAAAACGTACTTACGCCACAGCCTGTGATATGTAAACAGGGCACGTTAGTAAAGTTCAAGTATCATCTAACTATAACATTAATTAGTTATTCGTCAAATTCACCTATCGTCCCATCGAGCAAGCCGACAAGCCAAATGTGCTACAACTTCATGAATACTTCTAGGAGCTACACATGCACACGCAGAAAGGAGCTCCTGAACAAAGCAGAAATTTGTAAAGGAACGAAACGACCGGGTTCTGAAAAATTAGGGATGTAGGTGGGTCAGGAGCTTAGTTCATTTGTCTGTAGTAGCTTAAGAAGATAATGGTGCATTTGAGTTCATTTGAAGAAGTTTTGGGTCGACCCAATGACCCAAGAATGGGAAATCTTGCATCCCAACGGAAAGTACAAACATTCAGGGGAATTGTTGACTGACGACCATTACCTGAACCTCAGTGACGCCTATGACGTTAATGCTCGATGCTGAGCCTTTCACATGGAGTGCAGTAATCAGAAAATTTTGAGCTTGCCAAGCTCGGAGTACAATAGGAATGTCGTCTTCCTCACGAGCCGGATCGCCTACCGACTGACCCAGTAGTTCGAATAGCAGGCCTCCCGAAACTCTAACTGGGACCTAAAATAGTACTGCTAATTGTTACCTCTACAAAATAACTAGAAAAATAACGCAGCGTTGCTGCGCGAGATTACCCTAAAAATTCAAATAGATAATGCATGACCAAAGATAATTATCAGTTACATTGTCCTGGTGCTATGTAGATATAAATGGTGCTATCTGTAATAATGTTGAAAACTGAGTCGAGTCCTCCAATATTTAGTTTGTAGATTGAGTCAATCTTATCCATGTATGAATTTTATTGGCATCCCATCAAGGTTTCATCCAATAAACCGATGCACCCAAAGTGGCATTGACACTAAGCAGTCCTTTCCTTTCTTGTATGATTTTACCAGAACCATGATTACAGCTTTAGATCTATTGGGCAGATCTCTGTTCTTTTATTAAACTTCGTTAAATGGAGAATGCTCCTATTATGGAAGTGATTTCCCCTTCTTCAAATATGGTTTTAACATTAAGATTGTATCAGGTATGATCTCAACATACATAACATTTTTCTGAATTTCATCCTAAAAACGACATCTATCATGTGATAGGAAGTGAAGTTTTGAACAATCCCTTTTGAACTTGGTGTGCAGTGAAACTCTGTAGATGAAAAGTTTATGAGATAGTTGTATGAAAAGAATATAATCACTAGAGAGAAATAGTATGATGATATTCCAAAACTCAGTGAAGATAGCTTTAGATATGTCTAGAACTGAGATTGGAGCTGAGTCCAATGTGACCACGGTGCTCAGTGCATGATGGAGCTCATCTTCCATAGAGACCCATTTCTTTGTCAATGTTTTCCATTTATCTGCTCATTGAATTGGTAAAAAATGTCTGATTTCACAGGACATAGCGCAAGCTGCTGTTGAGGCCAGGGGCGACATCATGACTTGAGCATACAGTTCGGTTCGTCCATACTCCACATTGATAGTGACTGACCAACATGTTCGTCGAGAACCACAGACACTGAAATATCCTGAGCCTGCTCATCTGTGGAGCATTACTGCCTGTAACGACGTTGAGGTTTGGGGTCGAAAGTCCAGTGTGCAACCATGCCAGGCACGGCTTTCGGACCAGCGCCATTGATGCCGCCACTCAGACATATCATCCTGTACTTGATATGCAGGATGTCGATGGAAATGTCAGTACGAACGCTAGTGCAGTGGTCACGGATGAAATCAAAGGCTCAGGGCCACGGTCTTCTTGTTCATCGGAAATTCGCAACACATATCATCGCAGTCTATTGACGGTCGGTGTCAAGCACGGCGTCTGCAGGCATGTACGCGCGCAGGTCGCTGACATCTGTATCCTCGTCGTTCTCGCTCCTTGCCATGACCGCACGTCTGCCAAGCAGGGGAAATCGGAAGCAGGCGGCAGCGTGATGGTACCAAGGGGAAAAAGGCGATGGCGGCAACTGAATGGCCGAGAAGAGGCCATGGGTGTGCGGAGCTGTAGAGCCGCACCCTTGACGTGGCTCTCCTGTCCGGAATGTCGTCAGCCTTCTTCCTCCCCTTCTGTGATTCACGGGGTTGGGCGCAGACATAGTAGAGAAAGGTAGCAGCGGGGGGCTGCCGTAGCGGAAGGGACGGTGGAGGCAAGGGTCGCCGGGTCGGCGGCGTAGATGGACGAAGCGAGGCGGCGTTGGCCCGCAGAGGTGTTTCCTTTTTTCCATCTTCCAGAAGGGTCTGGACTCAGAGGCAAGCAGTGACCATTGCTTCAGTTTTACCGTTACATTTTAATCGGACGGTGGAAGTTTTTTAAACTGACGTGGACTATCTCAGAGTTTGGGAATGCGACCACATTGGGACATGAGAAGATTCCGAGGAAAGAAAATCAAGCAAAATATATTGTGTGGCAATACATGAAGTGACAGCATTGTCGGACGCAAAACAGGGTAATAACATACATCGCAAAACTATTTTTTTTTGAAAAGAGTATACATCGCAAAACTAACATTTTTCTTTCTAGACTACAATGAACACAACTACTGGAGTATATGTTAGAACTCATTATCAACTGTAGTGACATTCATTTATTAATGTTTACTACTACCATGGTAGTTTAGCAAGGTAAAGCTCAGTATCTACGAACCCACCCACCTCGTAGAGCAGATGCTTCATCTTCTCACTGATGAGCATGCATGGTCTCGTCCCTGAGCGCGGCGGACACGGCCGGGTGCAGCCAGCGCGCGGCGGCCAGCCACGCGTCCACCGCCTGGTGGCCCGCCGTGACGTGGCACCACCAGGTCGGCCCCGCCGGCCGCTGCCAGTACGGCGCGGTGACATCGGCGACGGTGATGGCGTCGGCGCCGTCGTCGCGGCAGTCGTCGTGCCTGCAGTCACCGTCGACGAGGCTCATCCTCCCCTGCTGCCCGTCCCACGCCGTGTCCCCGTCGACCATCGCCACCAGCTCGGCGATCCTCGGCCACCCGATGCGTGCCCAGTAGCCCTCCGGCGGCCTCGGCTCGCTGCTGCCGTCGGATCCTAACGATGGCTAAAACCAATTAATTGCCGCGCCAAAGAATGGAATTAGTCAGGATCGAGTCCTGTATTGCGAGTTGCGACAGACAGCAAACAAGATGAAAAATACTACTACAAGAGAAGTATCGATATCTGCTATCTGTGTACCGTCTGAAAGATTCTTGGCGACCGGAGGCTTCCTTTTGGGATCGATGTCCGGGAGGAGATCCCTGGACTGCGAGGAGCTGTTCCGTGACAGGCCGGTCGGGCTGGCGAGGCCGCGGCCGCGAACCAACTCGAAGGCGCAGATGAGCCCGCCGGCCCACAGGTCGGGGCACGGCGAGGCGTCCTTGGCCACGCCACCGCCGAAGCTGTGCTTGAGTTACTGCATGTTCCACCGAGGCTCGCGCTCGCCGCCCATCGACCTCGATCGTGGCAACGAATGGACGCACAGCAAATGGCAAGGCTTCTGTCAGGTCTGAGCACTGTAGTGTGTACTAGGAGTACTAGGGTGCATTCATTGCATGGGGTCTAAACTTTAGAGGGTTTTTCCAACGAATATTGTGATTACAAATAAAGTTTATTACGAAACTAATTTCAGGACTCCGCTCGAATTCGCGAGACGAATCTAATGAGGGTAATTAAGACGTCATTAGAAGATAGTTACTGTAGCAAAATATAAATTAATTAGGCTCATTAGATTCGTCTCGCGATTTAGATGAGGTCGTGACATAGGTTTTGTCATTAAATTAATAAAAATATATTTAAATAGTAAGATTCTCTTTGATGTGACAGGTCTAAAATTTTAAACCAACGAACCCCTAGTATGTCCTTGGAACTCTCGCAGGTCGGTCTGGCCGCGCCGCCTGCGGAATGCGGCCGCGGTGATGTAAAAAAGGAGGTGGCGACGTCAGCATCAGGCAGGTGTGGGACCGACGGACCGCCACACGGCGGTGCTTTTTGGGCGCACGTGACACATGGCTTTCCCGCGGAGGCTCTACTGCTCCAGCTTGTTCGGTGGTTGGAGCCCGCGTGCAGAGAGCACCGCCGTTGCCGTTACCGCCGTGGCAGGTAGTGAGCTCGAGATCCAACAAGGCGACGCACTGATCAGAGTAACTGATGCGCTGAAATGACTCGGGGAAGATCAACCATGCGACTCGATTGAAGGCTCCGTATGTGTTCGTGGAGTGTGTTATTCTTAACTTACTGTTTCAAGTCCGACAACAACGATTACGCTGACCGGATGGGAGGGGCAAGGCGCTTGCAGCGACGAACCATCTACCGCAGCACGCCATATACAATACGGATCCGACGCCTGATTATAAAAGACATGGATCTTGAATGATTATAATCACCTTAGAGACAAACTCTGGAAGTGTGTTTCTGAATGCGTGTGAATTAAGTGGAATGCTTTCAAAGGATAATATTTGGAATGAACTGGATGTTGAAGTCATATTGTTGGTAACTCAAATGTATACCATTCTTAAGTAGGACTTCATATCTTAAGGGCAGTTACAATGCTATACATAGGCAGTTTCATAGCCCGTCTCATGCGTTACCATATAGAATTTTTGATGATATGGAAGAGGGAGAGGGAGGTGAGAGAAAGAGACGGTTGTTTCGCGAGGCAACCACCTCATGCGCTAAAATTTAGGAGTATGAGACGGCTTTCACACCATTGTAGGAGTTGTAGTTGCCATGCAACTCATAAATATTCATTTTTTAATCCTTAAATAAAGGAAATATAGTACTCTTTTGAGACAACTAAAACAATCATCCATTGTATATGTGGTCTCATAAATCGTCTTATGATTATAAGACCACCTATGAGACAACACCTTTGTACATACCCTTAGTTTTGATACATGATACTTGATATGACAATGGTTGTTGTATGGATTGTGATCTGAATAGAATAAGAGATATTAGTACTATGATCTACAGAGTGAAGATAAAATAAAATCTTTGATTATATCATGCTTAAATCAATAGATCTAAGATATTATACTACGATCTACTGAGGTATAAGTATAACTCGATCCAGATGCGCACGCTGCTGCCATCAAACAAGCGGCTGAAGAAAAAGGGATGAGCAGAGATGTAGCCACCAAAGCCTGCGCCACCTGAGCAGAGCCGAAGACATGTTGGAAGAAGATGAGCTGTGCTGTCGCCTACATGCACGCGATGTAGGATGGTCAAAGCTGAACCCGAAAGGCGGGAGGCATCTAAAACAACTTAAACCTTGCTGGTGGCAGATTGACAAGAAAAAAATTGCGAGTGGGCATATGAAAATCCCTCACTTATAAATGGGTTTTTGCAATTTTTCTTTAAGATCTATTTGGTCTTCCCTGCAGGCTGTTTTCTCTTCTTTCCGAAGAAGATGCAAGCTCGTTTCAAAAAAAAAAAAAAACCGACGACGATGACGCAAGCTGCTGCCCTGCACGTCCCCTGCTTCTGGATCTTGTCAGGTCTGAGGTCAGCCTCTTCATCCTGCCTCCTATTTTTCTGCCTGTCTCATCTTCTGCCGGATTTCCCCAAATTTCATTCTCTTGCATGCAGGACCTGTTGGTGCACTACCGTCACCATCGATCCAGCATGATTTGCTGCCTTATGACGGAGGAATAACTAGATAAGCTGTCCCAACTCAAGCTCCTCTGATCCTCTTGTTATTACTGTACTACGCCTGGTACTCGCTCTAGCAGTTTAGTTTACTGAAATCAAGGGTTGCTTACTTGATAACTGAAATATTATGCTGATGTTCTGTTATACTTGAGGGTGATTTACTGAGCTTGGTGTTTATATAAATCGAAGTTGGCGTGTACTACGGCTGCTCCACATGAATCAATTATCATTGTGTCAGATATGACGGTAGCTTCTATTTGAAGTATGTTGGCCTGTTCTACTGAAATTTCAGGTTAAGTTACAAGTTTGGATTACTTAAAATGATGCCTCTTGTATATTTAATATACTGGCTGTAGCTTTCCTAGAGCTGCTATTTGTTTTTTGTTGACCTGAAATCATATGAACTAAGAAAGTCTAATCTGCATATAGACGCAACTGAGGTTTCCTGCCTCATGGTTGTAAGGTCTCCTACTACTCTGACATGCTGTATAGATTCATTCTACAGGTGAGATGATGGTACTTCGGAATCCTAGCTCAAGGACGACATAATGTCTGAAGAAATAAATCAGGGAGCAGTGCCTACTTTGATCAGCTGGTGCTTGCTCGTGAAGGAAAGAGACTTGCTGGTAGTTTTAATGGCTCTGGTTTGTGCAGCTCTTTGCACAAATGGACAAAATGTTGCGTGAATTCTAATCTCCAGGACCAATTCAAATTTCGAAGAACCAGAACAGAGGAAGGTTCCTACCGTGACTCTCTGGTTCTTGTGCTTGGAAAGTGGAAAGGAAAGATCTTGCTACATGCTGTTCATAAGGGAAGCATATGCAGCTTGGTTTAGAAAAAAAAAAGAAGAGGTGGAGATGAGGGTGTAGCAGATAAATATGAGATGACTGAGAGGGGTGGAAGTGAAAGTCTCTAGTCTTAGCAGGGTGGGAGCCAGAAAATGGGTATGAGGGGGGCCAAACACTAATAGATAGCTCTTGAGGGGGGCCAAATAAGACAATTACATAAAATTACATGGTAAAATTTGATGTTCACTAATGATGTACATCTAGCATAGGGGCATCCCTGAGTCTTAGAAGAGAAGGACAAGAAGGTGTCCTGCCGACTTCTCCTGTCCAATCTATGTGCATTTAATTCAAATTTAGAAGCGTGCTTAGGTTGTGATTAGGTCGTGCAATTGCCTAGTGTCGTTCCTAGGACAATGCCAAGATTTTTGTTATGGTGAGGCATATATTATGAGAATATACTTTAGAGTTGTGGATATAAAAATCAATGACCTATTGGTAATTAGTTCTATACTTTAGGTCTTAATTGTCAAATGTTAAGGCCTATTGAATTGGGCTGGGAAAGAAAGTTGACTTTGAGAGTTGGCAGGAGCTTGAGGGCTATCTCGCTTGACTGCCCCTCCTAGTAGTTAGTATTGTTGTAGAGTTAGTCAGTTGTATTTGTTTTCAAGCGGATGTAATCCAGTGCTCCCTCCGTTTCAATTTATAAGCAGTTCCGGCTATGTTTTTAGGTGTCCAGGTTCATTGAATATTCTCTGAATCTGGACATATGCTTGTCTAGGTTCAGAGAATGTTCAATGAATTTAAAACCAGAACTACTTACAAATTGAAACAGAGGGAGTATCATTTTTTTAGGGGGGTGGGGGGGGGGGGGGTATGGGCTCTTGTCACTTCTCTTCTTAATATAATGAGGCACAGTTCTCCTGTTTTTTTTCGAGAAAAAAAATGTTAAGGCCTATTCGTTGTAGATTGTATAAACGGAAACTAGATGACTTGTGTGTTCCGGCCAATTTGATATCATAGTTTACAAATAAATACATGAATATATGTTTTATTCTTGCGTTATGAATTAGGGCACTTTGAATGCTAAATTTAAACTTCAGAACAAATGCGGATTGGTGTCTTAGTACCATCTCCTTCTCGGCTTATACTAACTAATTAGCGTTACCATTAATTTACATGCATTATCACCTTGCTAATCTAGCTGTTCGCAATTATTGCTAATTAATATAGTCTGCTAATAGTTGGGTTGTCATTGTATTTCCCATAAAAAAAAAGTAGGTTCATCACACTTTTGTGAGACAAAAACTATAAGACTTAGCTGAAAACAAATAAAACTTACATTAGTCCATGATACATAAAAAATTTTACAGGTAATTCAGATCTCATGAGCTTCTTCTATATTTTCTCTTATCAAGAAATTCCATCCCAGAGCCACTTGCACATGAACCCAATCATACAAGCGGTCAGAGAACAAGAAGCAAATGATTCTCCGATTCTTCTCGAATAAGAAGAGACATAAGATTGTCCAGAGACCCATCACATATCCAGAACTTAGGGCAAGGAAAAAGGAAACTGTATCGCTTCATCTTTGTTCCCTTCTGGAGAACCTGGAGTTAAATCAGTTTCTGAACAATTTTTGGACACAGGAGGACCACACAGACCGGGATTGCCAATATAAATGGATGCTTGGTCATCGAGCGTTTGCAGTTGATTCCCGGGTGGTATCCTACCTGTCAGATTATTATACGACAAGTTCAAGTGACTCAACGATATCAAATTTGATAAGTTTCCTGGGATTTCTCCGTCAAATTCATTATGTGACAGGTCAAGTGACTCCAGTGAATGTATATCACCAATACTGTCAGGGATTGTCTTGTCTAGATGATTCCATGATAGATTCAAGTTCTTCAAAGCAGAAAGCTTACCAATTTCTTCAGGAATAGATCCTGTCAAAATGTTGCATGACAGGTCCAAATTTACCATGTACATGATTCCACTAGTGAATTCAAGCTGTTGCCCTTTCGTGACCACCGATGAACTATCAGTGTAAGAAACCACATCATCTTCATTAAAGCTCTCGCCATAATCGCCAACGTCTGAAAGCTTGTTATCGTCTTCAGGAGCAACAACCATGGCTATCAGGTTTGCAAGTGATTGTGGTATTGGCCCGGACATATGGTTGCATGCCAAGTCCAAAAACTGGAGCCCTTTCATCTTGGCCAGTTGTTGAGGAATGTGATCGAAAAACAAATTTGAGCGCAAACTTAGAAATGCCAATGAGGGTAATTTATCCCCTATCCATGGGGGTAACATCCCAGAAAACTGATTATAGGATAGGTCAAGAAAAATAAGGTTTTGACATTTGCTAAGAAATGTTGGGAACTCTCCGGACAGATTGTCGGTGTTCAAGTTCAACATGAATATATTTGATGACCTTTTCTCGCAGTTGGGAATTTTCCCATATAGTTGGTTTCTAGACAAGTCCAGAAAACCTAACTTTTCCAAATGACAAAAGTAGTAAGGAATTCTACCAGAGATAGAGTTTTTGAAAAGGGCAAGCATTGTTAATGATGGAGCTCCAAAATCTGACGGCAGAGACCCTGATAGATTGTTTTTGGAGAGGTCCAAGGATTTTAGTTTCCTTGGAAGCTTTGGCAAGGAACCTACCAAAAGATTGTTGATAATAGCGTGCCACTGATTTGATTTCTTGACAAAACCAAATGTGATGTCTGAGAAAATGTTATCCAAAACCACTGGGGTATTGGAGCAGCTATTCCTGTATTCGATATGTCAAGAATATATATACTATTCTGTGACCTTAACCAGTCTGGAAATTTAGGCCCTAGCTTGCAAGACTTCAATGCAGCAGTACTGAGTTTAAATCGAGGAACCCAGTTATGTTGGAACACAATGGCTAACGAGTTGTCATTTAAGTATAGATCACTCAGATTAACCAGTGCTCCTAAGTGGGATTCTGTGATTGTGCCATGAAGATTGTTATGACCAAGATTTAGTTCTGTCAACTTAGTGAGTGCTCCTATCCACAATGGTAACTCCCCTGAAAGGCTGTTACTGTCGAGTTGAAGAATCGTCAAATTGCTAAGGTGTCCCAACTGAACCGGCAAGCTCCCACTTAAGTTATTTTCGTAAAGATACAGATTCATAATCGATGTTAAGTTTCCCAACTGCTCAGGAATTGATCCTTGGAGGCCACATCGCCCCATATCAAGGTGAAGGAGACTGGGTAGGTCCCAAAGTAAGTTCTTGGCTCCAAGTGAAGAGAAAATAAATTGGTTCCTATAGAGATCAAGGTGCTCAAGTGAGGTAAGATTAGCATGCACTGGTGGTGGAATTGAATTCTGGAGCCCACACTTGGCTAGATTAAGTGTAACAAGCGAAGGAAGCTTGTTGACAACATGAAGCCAATCAATAGCTTTACTAAGGTCCACAGTGCTCAGGTCTAGGTACTGTAACTTTGTGAGGCGTGACAGCCATGCAAGATCAGTCGAGTAAACAATATGTAAACGACCAGCTATGTTGGTCATATCAAGGCATAGCAATTTGGAGAGGTTACCAAGCTGGGGAGGCACCTGCCCGCTGAAGTTTGAATTGGAGAGGTAGAGGTACCTCAGGTTCTTGAGTTCGCCAATGGTTTGGGGGATGGGTGCTTCATTGAAGTTGTTCTCGCGAAGATCTAGGCTCCTCAAGTGCCGTAAACCCAGCAAGGATGAGGTTGTCTGACCTTCCTGGAGTGCGAAGCTTGAACTGACATCCTTCAAGCCGTGGAGCTCCAGCTCGACGACGTGGCCGGTGCGGTTGCTGCAGCGGATGCCCAACCATTGGCAGCAGTCTTCACCTTGCCATGACGACAGGTAGTTGCCGCTTGGATCGCTGAGGCCGGCCCTGAAGACAAGAAGGGCATCCCGCTCCCGGGGGATGCAGCGGCACCTGCTTCTGTTGCTTGGAGCAACTACAGGCGCTGGCTCTGATGTGATGGATTGTGCTGGGAGGGAAGGGAGGCACCATGTTGTTAGGATCGAAAGCCATACTAGGATATTTAGCACGGCCATTTTGTGCTGTTTTCTGTGCCAGTCGCCAACTGTGAAGCGTGTGCACATGAATTCTACCTGCCCTGTGGCTATTTATACTACTCCACCTTCACAATTTACAGTGCACTGTGCTGGAGTCAAGTCCGTAGTCTACGGTCCATTTACCTTTTAAGATCAGAGGCCAAGTGACCATTGACGAATTTGCTCGGAGGACGTGAAATTCCAACAGACCAGGACAAAAATGCGCAGATATGATAAAGAAGCAGAGCATGGGGGCAACCTAACCCATTCACCATGCGCCCTAGTCGTGCTCGTGCCACTACTGCCTCCGCCGGACGCCACTCGCTGCGCCCAGGTATATCTTATGGCGAAGCCATGGAAGACCGAGCACTCGAATGATCGTGCTGCTGGTGCCTGCCGTGCGTCACAAAGATGTGACGTAAAGCAAGGCCTAACTGCATGAACGATCTCTGCCGATCGACAGTACACGACGCAATCGCTATTACCTTCAGTCCTGCAACAGCGATGGAGGGAACAAGAAAACATACAGCTGCATTTTTCAGTACTAGACTACTAGCTCAGTAGTAGAACACACCACTAATTCACTCCTCGTTACAAGAACGATGCAAGAACCGATCACGTCGATCTCAGATTTTCGGAAGACACGGGGTTTGTTTTCCTCCGACTCTGTCTTGTTTGGAGGAACCGATCGATTTGTTCGTTCGCTCTGAGTAATGAGTCGATGCAAAGGAGTCGTGGTTGTAGGTTCGAGACGGACGGAAAGCAGTCGCGTCGATCCGGCCCTCACCACTCTGAGTGATGAGCTCGTGGCAGGCTGCAGGCGGATGCAGCGCGCCGGATCTTGTCACTTGCCAACGGGGCTCTGCGTACCGTCGGATCGACCGGTCCTCGATCACCGTCCATCGAAGCCACTCGTGTGCTCCAACACTGCATGAGGAGAAATGGGATACTTCTGGAGCCGCACCGAGCTGTCCCTAAAAATCTCCACGCGGACCCTCTTTGCTTGTCCAGGTACCCCGCCCGCTGCTCTGCTGGTGTTTGTTCATAACTGAGATTAGAACTTCTCTAGCATTGCCCCCAATGACAATAGAAAGGACTGAACACAACCTTCTATATATCTTTATCGACTGAATCAAGATTGAAACATGCCATTGGAGATACAATACCAATCTCTGGCCATTTACAAAATTATGAATAGCAAAGTACTACATTATTCAATGTTGATACGTGCTTAAATCCCCAGATTATACAGGAAAGAAACAAAAGCCACCTGTTGCTGATCTCAGCTTGTAACACCCTGCTAAAAAAAAGCTAAGCATAGATCATAGAAACAAGGTTAAAAGAACAATATGAAAGCCATCATCAAAAACTCTACTGAGAAGAAATCCGTTGCAACTTCTTACAAAGTGATCAAGCTCCAAAGGTTTCAAGCATTATTACAAAACTCAAAAGCTTTAAACATAAGAAAAACTACAGATCGAATACCAAAACATGCGTGCATGTGCAATTCAGCCACTCCCCATGCCCAACATGCTCGCTTTATTCATTTAGCATCTGAAAAGATGAAAGGAGTGAGATAAACTCTGCAAGCAACGACTATGAATACATACATATCTCACATATAGTTGGTTATTAGCTTTAAAATGAATGAACATCAAACAGCCAACATAAGAAGCAATAAAACAGATAAAGGTACACCTTCAATTAATTAATAAGATATGAATCAATCATCCAAAATTCTCCAAATAAAGGACATCAAACTCCATGATAATTCAACATCCTCTGGTTTAATAAGAATGAATGCATGCCATGATGCAACTTCAATTGAGAGTTTTATCTTAGACGATGCCAATCTCTTGCAACTCCATGTACCGATACTAGTCATGGTGCGATGGCGATGACAGGCCTTTAATCTCCATATGAAATAATGCATATGCATGATAAGAATGCATGATACCACTGATCGCAACCAGTTCAAAATATAATAATTCATCAAG
This sequence comes from Eragrostis nindensis, assembly GCA_012490785.1. Classification (NCBI taxonomy): domain Eukaryota; kingdom Viridiplantae; phylum Streptophyta; class Magnoliopsida; order Poales; family Poaceae; genus Eragrostis; species Eragrostis nindensis. The sequence continues at coordinate 94,534 of JAAXCT010000502.1, read as the reverse complement.
TATTATCAACATCATAGATAAAACTGATCCAAATGTCAAGCATACGGCATATTGAGTTCGACAATCATTCATCATGCACCAATGAATAAACTCAAATAAATAATCATCAATGGTTCAGCAAGCAATGAGGAAAAATTTATAGTATTTCGGTTGTCTTTCCATTTTATTCAGAAGAGATGCAAAACATGCATATAGACATAGCGATATTGCCACAACCCTATGTTACTTGCTTCTTAACCGAAGACGATAAAGAGAACTCGCCAAATCAAGAGTTGAAAGCACTACCACATGATCTAACAGTAGTAATCACATATTTAAAACCACATTATCACGCATCAACAGAAAGTAAAGCGTTCCTATGGTCGTTCGCAAAGAAAACCCAAAACAGACCAATAACGTTGAAAATTGTCTCCACAAAACAGTTGTCTTAAAATTTTCATAACTATTATTATACAATAGATATAAGGATAATGATCACACTAAGAGCATGTACAGAAAATTTTCTACAAGATTGATATTCAACTCAAAAATTAATTCTGACAGTAAGATAGGTCAATCTGACGCACAAAAACAGTCATTCAGTCTACAGGTTGTACTGCTAACAGTGATATTCAGAAAATCGTATCTCCGGTTTTACTGAACCAAACAAGGTGTTTAAGCACTCTACAGAAAGGTATTGAAACGCTCTACAACTTTCTTGTTCACAAGATTTACAGGTTAGAACCTTAAGATGGCGAAAAAACATGATTAACAGGTACTGTGCAGATTGTGAAATTGCAGCAGTTGAACTAACGCGTGGGGAAAACAAGGGATAGTCTTAGACCCAGTACCTAACACAAATATGAGGTCGTCGATGAATTTCTCTCTCCTACAGCCACCACCACTCCCTTTGATCTGTCGTTTACTCTCTAGTCGATGCGCAGCATGCTTCCCTTCTCCTTCCTACCGAGCACCAGGGAATCAAGGGCCAACGAAAAATGGGAGACAAGATGGAGGACACGAGCAGTGATCCGTTTTGGCTTACCGTGGCTTGCAAGGAGGTCTACAGCAGCAGCGATCGCCGCGCCCTAGGGAAGATGATGGTGAGGCGGCGGCTGTCCTGTTTTCTCCGAATAGAGAACTGTCGATGGGAGAATGACGTCTGCTAGAGAGACGATCTAAGTATAGCAAGATGTAGATCGGCCCACGGCCTGTTTGAAATCAGCCCACGACCCCTTCGGTCCGCGCGGCGGCACGCGAGGAGCAGGGAGCGCGGCAGTGGTGACAACAGGCAGAGAGTAGGGATGGGGCGCGACGGCATCACCAGCGGCGGCACGCAAGGAAGCAGGAGTGGCGGCGCGCGACGGCGAGCAAGGGCGCATCGGCGGAGCGGCGGCAAGCACGGGGCAGGGCGGCTGCACAGCGGGGAACAGGGAGCGCGGCAGGGGGCAGCGGGGCGCGGCGCTATGGGAAGCAGGGGCGAGGAGCGACGGGTAGGGGAAGAAGATGAATCAGGGCCCTCCGATTGAAGTTGCACGAATCTCAAACATTAATTTACATATGACATCCATCATACGTCTACGTCTACGTGTATAGGAAAATCCGGGGGCCTCCTATACAGAGGGCGTCCTATGGTTAATATAGAATAGATCAGCCCAATAGCCCATCAAATCTGAGCAGCCCAGCCCAAGCCAGAGCGTCAATATTTTAAAACAGAAGAGTCAACATTTTTGTAGTTCTATTTCAACATTTTAAGAAATCAGTCAACATTTTGCCGAAAATGTTGACATAGTATATAAAAAATGTTGACACAGTGCAAATAAAATGTTGATTTAGTACATTCAAAATGTTGATAAAAAATTCAAAATTCAAAAAAATTCAAAAAATGATATTGGATCTCATTTTGTAGCATTAATTCTAAACAACACGATGGTTCAAACGGATTCGAAAACGGACTTACGGTTTGAGATAAATATGCGTTTAAAGTTTGAAAACCGTTTTTTTTTCCTCCTCCTCCCACCCGCACCAACCAAAAACTGACACGTGGCGGCACCTCAGCCCTTCCTTCTCCACCTGCGCGAATCTGAGCCGTTGCACGAATCTCAAACACTGTTCTATCAAAGCTTAACCATAGCCCGCCCTACATATAGGATCCACCGCCGTGCTAGGAGCAGGATGTGGGTTAGGGGTTAACTTCTCCATCTTAGACTCTAATTAGGCCTAGTTTACATTTCCACTTAGCCCATAAAACAGGCCCAAAGTGAAAATTAGGCTAGTTAACTCTATTTGGGGCGTTACATAGCTAGGGATGAAAACGGTCGGAAACGATCGAAAAATACCATTATCATTTTCTAACCATATTATTTAGTCGAAAACGAAATCGAAACCGATAACCTTGGAAATGAAAACGATACCGAAAATGTCGGGATATCGAAAGCGAAACTATCGGAACGAAAATATGTCGATATCGGTCGGAAGCCGATAATTGTGAACGAAAATACTGCGCTCTAATATATATGATAAACTACTCATATTGTCATAAACATGCAATTCATTCTGTATAAAGACATGTGTTCATTCAAACACTCAACACGAGATTAAATAAATTGAAAACTAATATGTGAATATTGGCCTAATCAAGTTCATGCGATGTGGTATGATGGAGGCAGCTGGGCTATAGTTGGATAGAAATCACTGTAATCACTACCATGACAAAATCACAGTGCCTATTTCCATGCGAGTCTATTATTTCCAAATGAGGTGGTTCGGCTTGCCGCTTTAGCTAGTTGGGTAAAGGAAATGTCCAATGCTGATTGCGGTATACGGAATTTTCAACAGAAATTTTCGAGGTAATACGATATTCCGTCCATTCGATCAAAAAATCTCTCTATCATTTTCATTTTCATTTCCGTACAGATTTTCCATTTTCATTTTCGTTTTCATATTTCCCGGAATCATTTTTCCCATTTCTTGTTTTTCCGGAAACGATCGTCGGTAAATCGGGAATTTCCGTCACCGTTTTCATCCCTATACATAGCTACCACCACCAATTTTCCTTTTCAGTGCAGCCCAGCCAACAGCCACTTGCACATAAACCCAGTCATACAATCTGTCGTAAAATGCGAACCAAGCGTCTCTCCAATTTGCCTTCAACAAAAAGTTGCTTAACACGATCCAGAGGCCACTTACGTATCCAGTACCTTCTTGGTCATCCGGAGAAGCGGGATCGACCTTGTTTCAGGGCCCTTGTTTTGTGAGGGGACGACCACAGAGGCTTGGGTTGCCAATAAAAATAGACGTCTGCTCATCGAGCATTTGAAGTTGATTTCCAAATGGTATGTGTCCTGGCATGTTGTATGAAAGGTTCAAGTGGCTTAGAGATCTGAGAGCTTGATAAGGTTCAAGTGGCATGTTGTAATAATGGACAGCTACATGCATCAATCGATGCAGAGACTGGAATATTGATTTAATATATTCCCTTTTCTAAAAAAAAAGGTGGTGGGAATTTCACCGTCAGATCATTGTGTGACATGTTGAGAGACTCCACGACACCAAAGCACCGATCTTTTTGGATCCAGTGACGCCACGCCAATGCCACCGTTTCCCAAAGCCAGCGATAGAAGGCAATCGCAATGCAGCACGGCCTCGTTTCTAGGCCTGCAATGTTCTCTACAGATATTCCTCTGATTCGCGGCCAAAGGAGACCAAAACCAGGCGACCAACGATGCGTGTGGCGCAAAACAGGATAGAGAGCTGGGGCCTGGCATTCGCCTGTTTCTAAGCGAAATGAAGAATAACCGAACACTTGCCGAAGAGAGCTACTCTCGGCTGTACTGGACAGGACAGCCGAGAAACAAAAAAGAAAACTTCAGTATGGTGTCTATTGCACTGAACGAAATTGTTTGGAAAGTAGTGAGCCATCATTTTGTTTAGGGAGTTAAAATGAATTGTTCTGGGAGTAGAATGGACTTGTTCCAATTGTTAATAAAATAAAATAATTAAGGCGTTTTAAGTTTCGTGCCATTTTGATAAAAGTGATCCAGACAAATAAAACAACTATTAAAATAATTGGTTTTATGGGTGAAAACAAATTAAACTTACAATAATGCCGATACATGAAAATCTTCACAGGTACTTCAGATCTCAAGCTGCTACTGTTTTCTCTTTGTCAATAATGCCCAGCCCAGAGCAACTTGCACATAAAACCAATCATACAACCGGTCAGAGAACAAGAAGCAAACAGCTCTCCATTTCTTCATGAATAAGAAGAGACAGAAGATTATCCAGAGACCCATCACATATCCGGAACCCATGGCTAGGAAAAAGAAAACCGCATCGTCTCCTTCTTCGTTGCCTTCTGGAGAAGCTGGAGGCAAACCAGTTTGTGAACAATTTTTGGACAGAGGAGGACCGCACAGACCGGGATTGCCAATATAAATGGATGCTTGGTCATCGAGTGTTTGCAGTTGATTCCCGGATGGTATCCTACCTGTCAGATATTATAGGACAAGTTCAAATGACTTAACGATAACAGGTTAGATAAGTTTGCTGGGATCTCTCCACCAAATTCATTATGTGACAGGTCAAGTGACTCTGCTGAATGGATATCACCAGTACTATTAGGGATCGTGCCGTTTAAATGATTCCATGATAGATTCAGGCTCTTCAAAGCACGAAGCTTACCAATTTCTTCGGGAATAGGTCCTGTCAAAATGTTGCATGACAGGTCCAAATTTACCATGTAAATGATTCCTCTAGTGAATTCAAGCTGTTTTCCTTTGATGACCACCAATGAACTATCAGTGTAAGAAACATCATTAAAATCAGTAAAGCTGTAGCCATAATCGAAGGTAACTGAAAGCGTATTATGGTCTTGAGGAGCAACCGCCATGGCTATGAAATCTGCAAGTGACTGTGGTATTGGCCCAGACATATTGTTACATGCCAAGTCCAAAAACTGGAGCCCCTTCATCTTGGCCAGTTGTTGAGGAATGTGGCCAAAAAACAAATTTGAGCGCAAACTTAGAAATGCCAATGGGAGTAATTCATACCCTATCCATGGGGGTAGCATCCCAGAAAACTGATTATAGGACAGGTCAAGAAAAATCAGTTTTTGACATTTATGAAGAAATGTCGGGAACTCTCCGGACAGACTGTTGGTGTTCAAGTTCAACATGAGTATATTTGATGACCTATTATCGCAATTGGGAAATTCCCCATGTAGTTGGTTTTCAGACAAGTCCATAAATCCTAAATTTTCCAAATGACAAAAGTAATAAGGAATTCTACCAGTGATAGAATTTTTGAAAGGAAAAGTACTTTTAATGATGAAGCTCCAAAATCTGATGGTAGAGACCCTGATAGATTGTTTTTGCTGAGGTCCAATGTTTCTAGATTCGTTGGAAGCTTTGGCATGGAACCTACCGAAAGATTATCACTGAAGTCCATAGTTTGTGCCTCCATTTTCCTGAACATTGTTGGTGATAGCATGCCGCTGATTTGATTTCTTGACAAAACCAAAAGCCGTGTCTTCGAAATGTTATCCAAAACCACTGAGGTATTGGACCGGTGATACTTGCGTTTGATATGTCAAGAAAATCTACGCTATTCTGTGATCTTAACCACTCTGGAAATTTAGGCCCTAGCTTGCAAGACTGTAATGCAGCAATATTGAGTTTAAATGGAGGAACCCAGTTATGTTGGAATACAATAGCTAACGAGTTGTCAGATAAGTATAGATACTCGAGATTAGCCAGTGGACCGAAATGGGATTCTGTGATTGTGCCATCAAGGTTGTTACTCATGATATCAAGAGTCGCCAATTTTTTAAGGCGCCCCAACTGATCCGATAAGCTCCCAGTCAGATTGTTCTCAGATAATAATAACGTGCTTAGACAATTTTCTGGCAGTCTATTCAACAAGATCGACACAGGTCCATTAATGTTATTCTCATACAGACACAACTCTTCCAGGTTGTGTAGATTCCTGAAGGTTGACGGTATGGTACCAATGAAGTTATTACCATCAAGATGCAGTCTCATAATGGATGTCATATTTCCAAACTGCTCAGGAATTGATCCTTGAAGGCCAGAAGACCCCATATCAAGGTCAAGGAGATTGGGTAGATTCCAAAGTATGTTCTTGGTTCCAGCAGAGGAGCTAACGAATTCGTTAGCTAAGAGATCAAGGTGCTCAAGTGATGTCAGATTTACATGCACTGGTGATGGAATGGCATTCCGGAGTCCACAGTTGCATAGATTAAGTGTAACAAGCGAAGGAAGCTTGTTGACAACATGAGTCCAATCAATAGATGTACTAAGGTTCACAGTACTCAGGTCTAGGTGCTGTAACTTTGTGAGGCGTGACAGCCATGCAAGATCGGTCGAGTAAACAATGTGTAAATAATCACCTATGTTTTTCATATCAAGGTATAGCAATCTGGAGAGGTTGCCAAGCTGGGGAGGCACCTGCCCATTGAAGTTTGAATCGGAGAGGTAGGTACCCAGATTTTTGAGGCCGCCAATGAATTGGGGGATCGGCGCGCCACTGAAGTCGTTGTCGCTAAGGTCTAGGCTCCTCAAGTGCCGTAAACCCAGCAAGGATGAGTTTGCCTGACCTTGCCGGAGTGCGAAGCTTGAATTGACATCCTTCAAGCCGTGGAGCTCCAGCTCCACGACATGGCCGGTGCGGTTACTGCAGCGGACACCATTCCATTGGCAGCAGTCTTCACCTTGCCATGAAGACAGGTAGTTGCCGCTTGGATCGGTGAGGCCGGTCCTGAAGACAAGAAGGGCATCCCGCTCGCGGGGGATGCAGCGGCCTTGGCTGCGGCTTCTGCTTATGTTGCTGCTCCTCGCTGGTGCAACTACAGGAGCTGGCTCTGATGTGATGGATTGTGCTGGGAGAGAAAGAATGCACCACGTTGTTAGGATCGAAAGCCATACTAGGGTCTTTAGCTAGCACGGTCATTTTGCGCTGTTTTCTGTGCCAATTGCCAACTGAAGAGTGGGCACATGGATTCTACCCGTCCTGTGGCTATTTATACTAGTCAAATCTTCAGAATTTGGAGTGCACTGTGTTGGGGTCAAGCCCGTAGTCTATGCAGGGTCTACGGTCTACTTTTTTTTTTAGAAAATGGAATTACATTCCAGCCTCTGTGTGCCTGCATAAAGCCGGCACACATACAGCCTGGTTTATTACATTAACCATAAGAAAAGAAATTACTTTAGTACATGATAAATTAGTACTAAAGATCTCCTGCATCCAGTGTCGATTGAATTTTCCCATCGCCTCATTAGTATTAAGATGAGCGCGAGCGAAACCCACTGGATGTAGAATATGGCGACGTGAATCCCATCAACTGTGAAGAAAGTGATGGCATTGTCTTCCAGGCGGATGGAGCGAAGCCGAAGGAGAGCATAAAGACCGCAATCCAACTCAACACTCGGGCGGTCTTATGTAGCGGAATGCTGGCGAACAGCCACCACCGCCTTGATCTGCATAACGGCAGATCCGGCCAACACCGGCCGCCACCTCGTCGAGAGGGACAACCCCTCCCAGCCCACCGCCACCACATCGACGTGTAGATCACGTCGGGTCACGCCGATGCCAATGCACCGCTGTCATTAATCAGTCCGCGGTTCATTGTGACCATCTTCAATTGTTGAGAAGTGGCCGAATGACGCGGAGCACCAGACGTTGTAATCGTCATCATGGTAGTTGCCGCCGCGCCAAGCGCCCATGGGAACCATGTCGTGGCACTGCATGACCGCAAATCTGGCCACAGCGCCTCACCCCGGGGAGCCTGCAACCAATCGCACTTGCATCGTGCGTGTCAGGTTGCCTGGTGACACCTTCTCCGGTCACCACGCCATCACCGTCGACGCCAGCTGCTCCGATTCAAAAGGCTGCCACTCCACCCGATCTTCCCCGCCCAGGCGCAGAACGGTGCAGCGGCGGAGGACGGAGCAGCCATGGATGACGCGGAGACGAATTGCCTCCACACCTCGCGCCATGCCAATGCCGAGATTGACATGGTGGTGAGCAGGAGCCATAGGACCTGATGTAGAGGTCCGGCGAAGACCCAGCCCAAAGGAGCAACAGGGACGTGCAGTCCTAGATCGACTAGGCTCGCCGGCGTGGATCCTTCGACGCCGCCGAACAGCCACGCCCCGGGGAAAGGAGTCGGGCGCCGTCCTGCCCCTGCAGCCGTAGGCCAAGGCGCGTCGCCGCAAGGTCGAGGCCGCCTGCAATGTCGAGGCGCGCGACAAGGAGCCCCGCCGCCGTCGTCCTCGCCGTCGGCCGGGTTGTGCCGGCCTTGGGCTCCGACGGCGGCAGGGAAAGGGAGGGGGAGGAGGAAGGACGGTGGTGACGCTGGTAGATCGCCGCCCGTGTCGCCTGTGGAGGCGACGCGGGGGCCTCCGCGATTTTCGGATCTCGAATTAGCCTCTACGGTCTACTTACCTTTCAGGATCAGAGGTCAAGTAAGCACGATTATATTATTGATGGGAGTATAATGCGGAGCATAACAATTGAAGAATTTGCTCGGAAGGCGTGAAATTCCAACTGACCAGGCCAAAAGTGCGCAAATCTGATAAAGAAGCAGAACATGGGGGCGACCTAACCCATTCACCATGCGCCTTGGTCGTGCTCGTGCCACTACTGCCTCCGCCGGACGCGACTCGCTGCGCCCAGGTATATCTTATGGCGAGGCCATGGAAAATCGAGCACTCGAACGATCGTGCTGCTGGTGCCTGCCGTGCGTCACAATGATGTTACGTAAAGCAAGGCCTAACTGCACGGGCGATCTCTGCCGACAGTACACGACGCAATAGCTATTATCCTGCAACAGCGAGGGAGGGAGCAAGAAGAGACCAGACCATACAGCTGCTTTTTTCAGTATTAGACTACTAGCTCAGTCGTAGAACAAGCGACTAATTCACTCCTTGTAACAAGAACGATGCAAGAACCGGCCGATCACGTCGATCTCAGATTTTCGGAAGACACGGGGTTTGTTTTCCTCTGCTTTTTGCGGAGCGACTCTGTCTTCTTTGGAGGAACCGATTTGTTCGTTCGCTCCGAATGATGAATCGATGCAAAGGAGCCGAGATTGTAGGTTCGAGTCATACAGAAACCACGTCGCGTCGTCGATCCGGGTCGCCACCTCACCGCTCATGCCGGCAGGCCGCAGGCGGATCCAGCAGTCCTCGATCACCATCCATAGAAGCCACCCGTGTTCGCTCTCTCCACGCGCTGCCACTGCGCTGCTCCGCCTCCACGCCACGGCCACAGGTTCTCCGACGCTGTTCCGGCGGCGGCATATAGGCGGCCTGTGGGCAACCCGCGCGGTTGCATCGTCTCATGAGGAGCAATGGGATACTCCTGGAGCCGCGCCGAGCTGTCCCCAAATAATCCTTCTCCACGCGGATCCTCCGCTTCTCCAGGTACCCCGCTGCTCTGCTCTGCTGGTGTTTGTTCGTACCTCAGATTAGAACTTGTGTAGTATTGCCCCAATAAGAATAGAAAAAGGACTGAATACAACCTGCTATATATCTTCATCGATTGAATCAAGATTGGAACATTGCATTGATGATACATTTACCAATCTCAGGCCATTTACAAAATTATGAATAGTAGTAGTAGTACATTATTCAATGTTAATACATGCTTAAATCCCCAGATTATACCGGGGAGCAACAAAAGAGCCATCTGTTGCTGATCTCAGCTACCACCACCAAATTGCCCTTTCAAAGCAGCCCAGCTGACAACCAGGCGCACATAAACCCAGTCACACAACCTGTCGTAGGACGCGAACCAAGCCATTCTTCATTTTGCCTTGAACAAGAAGATGCAGAACACGATCCAGAGGCCACTTGCATATCCAGCACCTATGGCGATGAAAAGGAAAATGTTGTTGTTTCCATCTTCCTGGGTCTCTGGAGAAGTGGTGATCGACCCTGTTTCAAAGCACTTGTTGGTGAGAGGAGGACCACAAAGGCCTGGATTGCCGATATATATAGACGCCTGGTCATCCAGCACTTGCAGTTGATTTCCAGATGGTATGTGTCCTGACAGATTGTTGTATGACAGGTTCAAGTGGCTCAGAGATGTGAGAGCTGCTAAGGTGGTGGGAATTTCGCCGGACACCTCATTGTGTGACAGGTCGACAGATTCCACTTGCACCAAAGCAGCAATTGTTGTTGGAATTTTTCCAGTGAAGGCGTTCCACGATAAGTTCAAGTTCGTCAATGCAGTAAGATTACCAATCTCTTCAGGAATGTCTCCAGTAACATTGTTGCAAGACAAATCAAGATCCACCATGTACACAATTTCTCCAGTATACAGTCGTTCTTGACCTTTTGTGACTACCGTGATATTCTCAGTGTAGTCGAAAGTTTCATGAGGACCTACTGAGAATGTGTAGTAGAGGGCGCCTCCAACTTTGTTATCTTTGTCTTCTGTTAATGTCATCCCCGTGCAATTGACAAAAGATTTTGGTATGCTCCCTGATAAGTTATTGTAGGCAAGGTCCAAAAATTGAAGATTAACCAGCTTCGTAAGCGCCAAGGGAATATGGCCATAAAACATATTATATCGCAACCGTAAGAATGCCAAAGATGACAATTTCTCTCCAATCCATGAAGGTAGAGTCCCAGATAACTGATTCCGTGCGAGATCAAGGAAGACTAGTTGCTGGCAGTGTTGGAGAAATGAAGGAAATTCACCAGTGAGATAGTTATTCCTTAAGTTTAGATTAACGAGACCCAGACTTCCTGTGTTTCCCGTGGATGCATTGATTAGGCAGTCAGGACTTGATCCACTGATCTCGTTTCCTGAGAGGTCTAAAACCTTTAATGATCGTAAGTTGCACAAAGAGGACGGAATGCTACCAGATACTATGTTACACGGATACTTCCGAACCCTCACGTATCGGATACCGATACTCCCTTAAGAACTGAGAACAAGCCGTGTCAAGTTCCTTAAGGGTTCTGTTAGTTTCGTCGGTAGGTGTCCTGTCAAACTGCTATCAAACATGTACAATTCTTTCAATTTACTCCATGTACAACTAGGTAAAATTTGGAAGAATTCTGTTATACTCACATTGAAATGGTTTCCATTCAATTCCAACACCTCCAGGTTACAAAGATTCTTCCGGTTTGAAGGTATCATACCTACAAGGTTATTCCATGACAAATCAAGGTGCACCATGGAGGTCATATTCCCTAGTATCTCAGAAGGAAGTGGGCCATGAAATTGATTACTTGAGACATCAAGGTGCTTAAGGCTAGTCAAGTCCCAAAACCAGTTGAGTGCAATGTGCTTATTGAAATTGTCATTCCAAATGTTGAGAGTCTCTAGAGATGTCAGATTAGAATGCAAATGAGAAGAAGGGCAGGTGCTAAGCTGGCAAGCAGAAAGATCAAGAAATTTAAGTGATGGAAGCATGTTCACCACGAAAACCCAATTTGTGATGGTACTGAGGTTCACGTATTTCATGTCGAGGTGCTCAGGCAAGACAACCGTAACAACCAGGTGATGTCCATAGAGGAATCCAGATCTAAGTAGCGCAAGTTGGAGAGAGTACCCAGCTGTGGCGGTATCCTTCCAGTGAAACCAGACAGTGAAAGGTTGAGATATCTCAAGTCATGGAGAGAACCCAAGAACTCCGGTATTTGCACCATGTTGAACTGGTTGCAGCTGAGGTCGAGGTACCGCAGTTGTTGTAAACCATTCAGTGAGGAGCTTATGTTGCCTCCAAGCATCTGTTTAGTATTGTAGAAGCAGCCATAAGGCCCATAAGGGCTTTGCAGGTCCAGCTTAATGACATGGCCAGTTCTATTACTGCACCAGACACCCTTCCACCGGCAACAATTATCGCCCTTCCATGATGAAAGGCGGTTCCCTGGGTCCGATAGACCCGCTCTGAATTCGAGAAGGGCTGACCTCTCTTTGGCTATACAGCTCTTGGTTGTATCCCTTGGAGTAGCAGATGCCTCTGTAGTTCTCTTGGTGTGGGTGATAGTACATAGCAAGGCTATGGCTATTTGGATGCAGGATACTTTCAGCATACCCATTTTTTGCTTTGCTGTGGATCTCTCTGTTCTCCCTAGCGTGGAGCAAAAAAGACATCACTTTATGCTGCTTTATAACCCTAGGTGTCGTGACTCTAGAATTGTTTTGAAGAAGTTTTGGTGTGATGCTTGTATAAATGAAAACATTTGAAAAGAAATTTCTTCTGGGTCAATTATTACTGATGGAAGAATTTTCTTCTGGGTCCATTAATGCTGACAGAAGAAAGTTCTTCTGAACTGGCAATTTTCCAGCGGCTGCTCTGATGTCCATGATGGGTTCACCGCATATTTTTGTTTCTACTCAAAATATTCAACGGTTTGGAATTTAAAATTAGGCAGATCGTTGTCCTTTTTGGTTGAAAAAAAGGCAAATCGTAATGATAAGCAGAGAAATGGAGCACACCAGTGACGATTTCAAAGACATGGAGTCCCAACCGATCGATGGAGACATCAGTGGAAAAAATGGTAAGCTTTATTTTGTAGAATAAGGATGGAGACATGAAGCATTAGATCGCCAATAATATAACCGGAAATGCTCTACGAACGACCGGGTCATAAGACCAATCTGTGCTGTTCCTTGATTTGTTAAATCATGCTCATGATTTGTGCTAATTCCTAATTGCTGGTGTTGCCGGCAAACAGAGCCCACGATTTCCTTTCTTGGGATACTTGTGGAGTCTTATGCACTACGGTGCCAGTATAGAAGAGCAAAGAGTCTGTAGCGAGTAGCACGTGTGCTGCAACCGACGCCGTCCAACGATGCGATGCGGCAGCAGCGGTGGCAGAGCATCATCGTGCGCGTGAGGCACGGCGGGAGAGAATCAACATGGCCGGCCGGGTGCTCTGTTTCCACGGGCCTCGCTGGCGATACGTACGTCGTAGGTGTCTCCTTGTTGGACGACGCTTGCTCGATCCACCGATGCTGGAAACCCTTCCGTTGCCTGATCCGCGTCGCTTCCATTTGCTGATCTTGCATGCGTAGCTCCTGCGTAACCTGGTATCCATTAGATGTAATGGTTCGCTATGGTGATAACCAAACATAACAATGGATTTCTCCAGGATCGCAATCTTATTTTCTTCTACTTTGGTAACCAGGTAAGCAGCTCCGGGCGGGCAGTGCATATAATGCTGCGCGGCGACTTTTAGACCTGTGCAACCACGGTCGCGCGGCGACTTGGACTTGTACTACACCAGCCAGTGCATATAATGCCGGCCGGCAGGCCCGGCCTTGAGCCAGTGCGAGCGGTGCGCCCGCACCGGGCCTCCGAAAGTCAGGGGCCTCGGCTGTGACTTGTGAGATGAGTGAGGGGAGACGATGAGCTCTGGTCTCGTGAGTCGTTCGTTACTCTCGTCTGTTTTTTCTTTTTTGAGAAAAGGTTTGGATTATATTAATTATAAGGTAAAATTACATCCAGCCCCTTGCAAAGGAGCCCCCAAATGAAAGAAAATTACATTGAAGTCCTCCTAAGGAGCCCCTGACGGTCATCGTTTCTGTCGACCAGAATCGTCTCTTCTCGTCTCTTCTCCGATGGCAGCACCAGAGAAACATGGCGAGGAGGAAGCTCGAAGCCGACACCTCAACTGACGACGCCACATCAAGTTTGACGACCGTCATAACTTGGGCTCTCTAGAACTTTTTTCTCCCCAACCAACCTTCACTTTGACATCCACGAGATGATGGCATGATCCACAAATAATTTCGAAACGAAATGGAGATTGCCACTCACCTTGACCTTGATGGGCACCCTCTTGTCGATACGGTGCTGGTAGTAGAGGTCGATGTAGTCGACGCCGAGACCCTTGAGGCTGGGATCGGGTTGAGATCAGAACGCACGAACCTTGGCGCACATCCGATGGCGCACGTGTCGGCTGAACGAGTCGGTCGATTTCAGTCGACCGATACAGAGTAAATATGATTAATAAAATACAGAGTTATGTCAGAGTCGACCGATTTCAGTGATGTTACTACTAATGCCAAAAAAAAAAAAACCTACCTTGCTAGGATGGAGAACTAAAAATGAATCTAGTTCAAACAGGAGGGAGAGTCGAACCACAATTGACATAGAGTAGCCCTACAGTTTGGTTTTTCTTTTCACCTTTTTACATTTTTTTCCTGTCTGCTATTAGTCTCTCTAGAACCACTTGGGTCAAGCTCTTGGCCAGTTGGTAGTTACGACTAGCTCTCTAGTTTGTGAGGCAGCTAAAGCTGCTTTGGACTGTATGAACAATTTTATTTCCCGTGTTTCTCTATAAAAAAAGAATCTAGTAACTGCAAGTAGGAACAATCTCTAAGTAGGAATAATCTCTAGCAACACAAAATAACATGGTAACAAGTAGATGCATGAACTGACATAACTCAACAGTGAACATGCACAACAACTAAAGCGTGCCCTTCACTAATCCTAACAAGGTAAAAATCAAGTCCATAACCTTTTTTCCTAGCCAGCAACAACGCAACTTGATGCACATCAGAACTAAGCTGTGGCAACAACAACCTAACGGCTTCATCCAGCAACGTATGACATATCAGGAGTTCTAGGAGATGCCAAGCAACCCGTCGTTGTAACCAAATCAAAGTAGACTCATTGCACATAGGCATAAAGCAGCGACAGCCGCATTTCATCGAACAGTTAGCGAGCATGACGATGAGATCCTAAACGGGACAGAGAGGAGCAGTGAGGAAGACGATGGGCTCACCATGAACACGAGGACGACGCTGGGAATGATCTCGAAGTCGGAAGCCGTTCTACAATGGGGAAGAAGAGGTTGCAGTTCAGACCGCTACGACGTCAACCAACGACGCCTCCGCTGCTGCCAAGCTCTGCGTCGAGAGGGAGTACTTCCTCCACCAGTCCACGCCCAAGGGCGGGGATCCGCCCAGCAACATCTCGTCCGTGGCCAGGAAGAAGAAGCCTCGCCTCGCTCCCCTCCGAAATCGCCGCCGATGAACAAATCGACGCCACCCCAAAACGCAAACGCACAGATCGCCGCCGCGGTAGCATGGAGGGCACATCCTTCAAATGCGCCGGCGACAAGACGCCGCCGCCGCCGCCGCTCGCCGGAGCCAAATCGCCGCGACCCCGTCGCCTCCGCCTCCTCTCTCTCTCTCTCTCTCTCTCTCTCTCTCTCTCGCTGTCGCTGGCGATGCCAAATGACGACGGAAGGAATCGATCGATGGGGAAATTCTGGGTACAGTCGCTGCACTTGACGGGTTCGGGTTCGATCCGTTAGCGATTGCGGGCCCGATAACAGAGAACGTAATGCGGCGTTATTCCATCAGTTCGCACGAAGATTGGCACAGATCGGACGCTCCACAAAGTGCTTGAAAGAAAGCAAGATTTCAAGTCCTTGTAACAAAGGAAATTCGGTAGAATAAGGATGGAGACATGAAGCATTAGATCGCCAATAGTATAACCGTGCGCGTCCAACATGCGATGCGGCAGCAGCGGTGGCAGAGCATCATCGTGCGCGTGAGGCACGGCGGGAGAGAATCAACATGGCCGGCCGGGTGCTCTGTTTCCACGGGCCTCGCTGGCGATACGTACGTCGTAGGTGTCTCCTTGTTGGACGACGCTTGCTCGATCCACCGATGCTGGAAACCCTTCCGTTGCCTGATCCGCGTCGCTTCCATTTACTGATCTTGCATGCGTAGCTCCTGCGTAACCAGGTATCCATTACGTACATGTAATGGTTCGCTATGGTGATCAACCAAACATAACGATGGATTTCTCCAGGATCGCAATCTTATCTCTAATATAGTAAAACATGTGCCACTTTCAGGATAAAATTAACTTGCTAAAGTTTTTATTCAGTGAGGAAGATCAGAATCTATATGAAGGGCCTGCCTGATGCTTCTATCTATTGTAGTTTCTCCATAATACAACAAACTTACATTTTTATGCATATTCGATTTTCTAGAGGCATTGTGTCTCTGATGGTCAGGGCCTACGTCGTTTAACAGGAGCTACATGGGTGCCTTACCACTTGAGTTTTTTTTTCCCCTAGAACCAAATTTATTAGGTATAAAACTGTGTGATAATTTCTGAGATTAATATAGTGCTTCCTCAAGGCTATGTGAACTGTCGAACTTGCTCTGCTTAATGTAGTCATTCAATTCAGAATATTAGCCTTACATTGTTTCTGAATATGTTTTCAGACAAGCAAAGACTTGGACTGGTTATTCGTTTCTGACACAGCCACATGAAGTATTTTCTGGATATTTTGCTGCTAATTTTTACTCCAGTGCCACAACTACATATAAAATGTGTAGGCCTATCTATTGCTTGAGGTGATAGTTTAGGGCACATAGCTTCAGCAGTACGAGTATAGCATAGGCTGCCTATAAAAATAAAAGTTTCAGCAATTGATAATGTACAATATCAACAGGTTGATCGCCTCTCGCTAGATACTAGCTCATTCCCAATACCAAATGCCCTTTTCTGTCGTAATCCATATCACCAAACAGAACAAAAGAAAAAAGAGCACAGAAAATTCTTCAGCTTTTGAAACCACATACTGTTCGTTAGGTTAAATTATGAGCCAGAACTTAAGGAAAAGTTGTCATTTTGTTAATTGATGTATCAAAATCTGATGCATGCATATTTAAGGTTTCCCTTCTTTGAAGTATTGTCATCTTGATGAAATGGCTATTTCATGCTAACTTGAAAATAAATTAGGAGCTAAAACATTTTTTTAGACAGTATCTCGATGTTCTAATTTAAGGAAAGAAAAACCAAGCTAGCAGAAAACAAGTAGTAAATCAATGACTTTTTTATAATCTGAGCATGCCATGTCCTATAATCCAAGAGATAGCTATAGGTGCTAATTATGTCATTTGATTTGTCTGAAATGTTTCATGAGTATTTTAAGAAAACTATATATTATAGTGATATTCACTTGTTCTTTTGTGCAGTGATGAAATGAACAAAATGCTTCCCTGAAATTATCCAATAATCAGCAGGAACTGTTTCTAAGGACAATCCTGATGATACTTACTTCTTCCTGATAGTGCACTTTGTGTAACACACATATTCAGAAGCAGTGTTACCAAACTGTTGCTCACCACCTGCCGGATAATACCATGATTCTGCTGCAATTGAGGACAGAAGAAGAGATGACAAGAAAGGAGGGTTTAAGCGGGAGGAGAAGAAGAATATATTCTTGAATTCAATTGTGCGCTAGCTAATGAATAGCCAAAGGTCATTTTTTTTTTCCATGGCTACGCAATTAATAATTATTTCTCAAACAGGCCTACGCGGTGATATGATCTATATATATGGTGCCTCATTGTTTTGCTTTCTCTACCAGTTCAACAGCGATCTTTCTTCCAGAAAAATGATCATAGCAGAATTGTGTTACTATTTACTAGATGATGTTATCCAGGAACATGCTGCTTAATGTACAAGAATAAAATATTCATTGCTATATAAGTATTCAATTAAAACTGAATTTCCTTTACTTAATTATTCTACTAATCTGCTGCATCTTAGCTGGTACGGCAGCCTCATACCCAGTTTCTGTTTGCTGTAATATGTGCCAAGTAGTACCAACAAGAGACTAAGATTTGTGCCCCTGTTGCCATTTTTACAGTATTGCAACCCCAGTAAGAATAAACACTCTATTGGTCATTGGTTACTGATTAGAAACTATGTGAACTTGATGAATTTGATGCCGTGACTATAGAAGCTTTCATGAAGAGTTACCCTTTTTTGTGTTTGTATAACCTGTTATATCCCATTAAAATCATATTCATGCATGATCTTGAACAGTGAAACTATCTTTTCCATGTGCATGAATCGCGATATATTTCAGCAAGAAATAAAAAACTGTCACTCACTGCTGCACAAAAACACTCTGTTCATCGTCTTATTTGCATTTGTGTTCCATTCCACTGACAGTTCACCGGCATCGTTTTTCTCTGACAAAATTCATTTAGACAAAATATTGTGGTTCAAAAAGGCCCTGTTCTGAATTAAAAGTTGCAGAGGAGGGATCTGTTCATTGTCAACAAGAGGCTGCCCAACTCGAGCTTGATGACTCAGCTGTTGAATGATTTTTTACTAATTTTAGTTTAGATACCAAAAAATTAATGCTGAAGGAATGTGAATTAATAAGTGCTCAAAACTCATAAATTTGCTTGCCCTCAAAAAAAAAAAACTCATAAATTTGCTTTGGTTACTCAATTTTGTGGAAAGATTAAATATGGTGGCATATAGTTTCTCCACCATTTGTACATCTAACTGCTACACTTTGAGTAAGTTCTTTTGTACAGCTACGCATTCTCCTTTTGGGTGAATCAGGCAGGGTGATTTTTCAGCTCAGGGAATGCATCTGACTGTTATGGTGCAGTAGCCCTTGCCTCATGAACTATTGAGAACTCGTGCGTTTCTGCCTTGTAAATATCTATCGAGGTGACATCAAGGAAGATGTCTGAATACGTGTCAAAAAAAAAGGAAGATGTCCGAATATATATACTCCTATATCAAAGGAATCTGTTGGGACATTAGTTTGAGACTCTAAGATCCACGTACTACTTGATCAAATTAGTATGGCTTCTTTGTACTCTGAAACGCTTTAGTCGTTGTGCCTGCTGATACTCCAATTGACTGCTTCTTTTTTAGTCTTTCAGTCTTTCTGCCACTGTTAGCCGGAGTAAAGATTGTTGCATTATGTTCCCAGCGCGCATTGTAACGGTGTACAACAAAACCTTTCTGCATTAGAGGAACAATAAAGCTACTTTTTCACGCGAGTTAAATGAACATTTAGGCATGGTTGTATACAAGCGCCTTTTTTTTCCTTTGAATATATAATTTGCCAAGAACAAAAAAGGGGAGGGTCATCCAACATGTCATTTAATACAAAAGTAAAACAAAAGCGCGGCAATGCCGCGCGTATTTTCTAGTTTTCTTCTACTTTGGTAACCAGGTAAGCAGCTCCGGGCGGGCTGGTTGGTGCCCTGGGAGCCCACGCCTGGCTCAGGCATCAACGAGCACAGCAGGCGTCGGAAATCGGACGCCTGACGACGCTGCCTGACTCAGGCACTTTTCTCAGGTCACGAACCAAACTAACAATAATGCCGCACAGCGACTTTTAGACTTGTGCAACCACGGTCGCGCGGCCACTTGGACAGTTGGACTTGTACTACACCAGCCAGTGCATATTAATGCCGGTCGGTTTGAACGCACTGATTTGATGTGTGCACTTGTCCAGCCCAATTGCATGGATGAGAACATGCGCCGTCGCAACCATCTTAGCATTGTAACACGATGCCAATCCATGGGTTCAGGCCCAGGAACACGATACTTGTTCTGCTGCCCTATAGCATTGTAAATAGCGATCAACATTCGTTAGTACTGTACGCTCCTCATTTTCCCCAGCAATCTCGTTCCCCTGTGCCGAGCCATGGGTGACGCTCGACTTAGTCGGCCGCTAGTGTCTACGAAGGGGGGATGACGTCGCCGCTCCCGGAAATCAGACCCAAGCACACGCGGTGAGGTACATTTTCCTGGTCCAGCGCATTATCTTCACGACCGCTTGCCAGTTGTAAGTTTGTAACAGAGCTAAAGCACAACGGCAGTGAGCCATCCGAGCAGATCTAACTAGGTGACTACCCCGCGCGTTGCTGCGGGAACTTCATGTTGTCTGAGAAGACCGCTGAAGATGAGCCCAATATTTTAAAGTTGCAAATTTTTTGTAATATGCATGAAACATGGAAATTTCTAGGTAAAATTGGTATGGTTAATTAAGATGAACTAACATGATTTAAAGAATCACAGTACTATGTAGTAACTGAAAATTACATGTTTCTGTTCTCACAAAATTTCTTACAATGTTAAGGAGCAAAAAAAGGCATCTAGAAAATGACATGATTAAATGAATACAGGAAAGACGTGTAATATGAAAAACTATGGAATGAATATGAAAATGTTTCGGAACCCACTAAAATCAGATGAATAGATAATAGTCAAGCATACAAATTAAAATACCGGTGCAATTACTGCCCTACATCAACAAAAGTATGAGTTAGCATGAACCCTCTAAAATGGGAAATGAAAAAAAAAATTGTTGGCGAGGAAATGGCAAATGGAAATGAAAGTAGAATCATATTGGTTCCAACTTTTTTTTTGAAAAGAATTAAACTTCATATCTTCCTACCGTATATGGAACTACAATAAGACGTCGATGGAAAAGATGCACTTCAATAGCTAACGTGCTTTCATGCTTGCAAGAAAAAAAAGACTCATGTATATTGCACTGCACTATGCATACAAAAAAATATGATTCAAACATATCAAGGAAATGTGGAATTTGTGTATTCTGTTACCCAACAAATTAGAAAAGGGCCACCCACGAAACACATGCTTGGGGAAGTAGCCCTCCAAAGCACGTCTGTGGCTCTTTCAAGCAGCAGCAATCGCTTCCATTTACAGAGGGACCTCTACATCTGCCTTAATTACCAAGCAGGCGCTCCAAGGAAGTGAAAAAAAAAAATCATGTCTGAGCAATCAAGGCATTACCCACAAGGCCACAACAAAGCAATCCAAAATTTCAAAATGATACACAAACCCAATCCGAGAAAGAGGTGGGAAAGAGGCTAAAGATGAGATCAATGGCAAGAGTGCAAGCTGGGGACTAAAAGGCAGAAGCTGCTATTGATGCTTGCGAATAATGCTGCCACAAATATGATTCAATGGTGGTTTTTATATGAATTTTAGAGTTGGCCCAACGCGAGGATTAATATGCTTTGATGGTGATGTATATATTAGAGTGGCAGTTTTTAGTCTGAAAGTAACTGGTAGCTGCAAATGTTGGCGTGGTCTGGTGGGCAAGAGAAGTGGCGTGGGATGATGCAAATTTGGGGAGATAAAATGCTTGGTTTGTTAAGATATATTAAGACGATTGCTTAGTGGGTATATGAGGCTGTTGACGTCTCAAAGATATGGATGGCTAGATGTAGTAAACTGAAGTACATCCAATGGTTGTATGTTTTCGGGTGATGTGGCTCAATGTGGTGTAAGCTTTATAGCAATAAATTACAGATTACCTTTCAGGAATTTGTTTAAGTGACGAGCCTAGGGACATCCACACAAGTACTCCATGCAGGAAGAACGGAAGAAGAAACGGTACAAAAATGATGCGTACGTGTTGTCATCTTCCTTACCTACCGTGCGTTTACTAGTCTCTTTCATCACCATGTTGAGTACTAGCTAGTTACACCAATATTACAGATTTCTTGTCAGTAAACGACCACGAAATGATTAGCGAAAAACAAGAATTTTAATTACATCCGGGAAAATTTATGAATGGTCATGGCATGATATATGCTACAGCTGCTACATGATCGGAGATGTCTGCCACACAAATCTGAGCAGGCCTGATTATCGGTGCTTAAAAGTGTTCACTTTAGCTTAAAGGGACGGAATAAGAAAATACAAAGCAAAACTTTATGTAAGGACTGTATATAAGTGTATAAGGATTGTACAGTGGAGGGAAAGTAAACATTCATGATTATCGGTGCTTAAAAGTGTTCACTTTAGCTTAAAGGGACGGAATAAGAAAATACAAAGCAAAACTTTATGTAAGGACTGTATATAAGTGTATAAGGATTGTACAGTGGAGGGAAAGTAAACATTCATGAATCATGACTCCGCATTTTGGAATTTCCTTACAACAGCGGCCTTGCTGAGGGCCACTTGGACATAGACCTTGTCGTATAACATGTCGAAAAGCTGAAAGAAGGCAATCCTCCATGTTTTTCTGAACAACATGGTGCAGAACACTGTCCAAATACCCACCAAGAATCCTGTGCTCAAGCTGAGGTAGAGAGATGAAATATCATGCACTTCACCTCCATCCACTTGATTAACATCTTGATCTGTTCCATTGGTCGAGCAATTTTTCAGTAGAGGAGGCCCACAAAGTCCTGGATTGCCGATGTACATGTACATATTATTGAGTGTTTGTAGCTGTTTTCCGGTGGGGATTCCTCCTGATAAGTCGTTGTATGACAAGTTCAGACTGCTCAGAAAGGTGAGGTCCGATAAACTCGAGGGAATCTCGCCAGTGAAGTAATTGTGAGATAGGTCAAGAGACTCTAGTTTCCTTAAAGAACCGATATTGCCTGGAATTGCACCACTTAATTGATTCCTTGAGAGATTCAAACTCAAAAGCCCATTGAGGAAATATAGTTCCTTTGGAATGTATCCGGTGAAACTATTGCTTGACAAGTCAATCAACACAATCTGTTCTGTGAGTTCATGGGTATAGTTGAGTTCACGGTCTTTTATGAACGTTGATATGCTGTCACTACTGTAATTTTGTCCTCCTATTACATATGAACTTGTCATGGCTGTCAATTTTGCTAGAGATGAAGGTATGCTTCCTGATATGTTGTTGTGTGCTACATCCAAAAAGTGAAGCAGAGAAAGCGTTGTTAACTGCTTGGGCAGGTGACCAGAAAACATGTTCTGCCTAAGAATCAACACTTCTAGGTTGGGCATCTTCTCTACTATCCACGTTGGCACACTTCCAGTGAACTTGTTATGTGATAGGTCAAGAAAGCTCAGTAGTGTAGCATTCTGAAGGAAGCAAGGGAACTCACCAGACAAATTATTATTTTTCAAGTCTACCATAAATAGTAAAGAAAAAAAATGATCTGCTGAAGAAGGTCCCGTTAACGAGCTGTTCTTTTGACATTCTGGAAAATCCTCTGATAGTTGATTGTTTGACAAATTTATCTCCAGCAAACTGGGCATCTGAAATAAGTACGATGGGATGGTGCCTGTGAAATGATTGTTGTGAAGAAGCAAGTAGGTAAGACCGGGAGCTATGATATTTGATGGCAGCTTCCCAGACAAAGTATTTCCAGAGAGATCCATTTCAAACATATAAGGCAGCTGCAACGAAGTTGGTAAGTCCCCACTTAGTTGATTTCTTGACAAGTACAAGCTAGAAGTATTAGAAAAGACAGCCCAAAACCAGTGCGGCAAAAAATCATTTATGTTCGCGTTTGAAATATCAAGGATATTTATTCCAATTTGCCACCTCAGCCATGCAGGGAACCGAGGCCCCATGTCGCAGGACCCAAAATACCCTTCCTTTAGCCTGAAGGGAGGAATCCAATCTTCATCCATATACAATTTCAGAGAGTTCTGTGAAAGGTTCAAGTATTCGAGGTTACCAAGACTTGAAAAATGCTCTTTCGAAAGCACACCGCTGAAGTTATTGACACCAAGGCTCAAGTATGTTAAATTGCCAAGTTCTCCAATCCCATCAGGTACGGTACTAACTAGCTTGTTCCGGGAAAGATCAAGATATCTGAGACTGGTCAGATTTCCTATCCCAAGAGGCACACTGCCAACCAGCTTGTTCTGAGAAAGGTCAAGATAACATAGACTTATCATGTTTCCTATACCAAAAGGTATAGAGCCTACTACCATATTTCTGGAGATGTCAAGATAGCTAAGCCTGGTCAGATTTCCAATCCAATCTGGCAGCTGCCCAGTCAAATTTGCACCTTGCAGGTCCAGCGTGTGCAACTTGCTCCATGAACACTCTGGTAATCTTCCCATAATATCTCCATTAATATTGTTTGATTTCAAATCAAGTACCTGCAAACTACATAGATTTTCCAAGTTTGCTGGCATGATACCCGATAGGCAGTTGTTATCCAGGTATAAGACCTCGAGCCCTGACATGTTTGCCAATGCATCAGGGATGGGCCCTGACAATCCACACCCACTGAGATAAAGCTCCTTGATGGTAGTGAGATTCCAAAACCAGTTGTGTTGGAGAGCAGAGTAAAATGGATTTTGCGATAAATCAAGGATCTCAAGATGTGTGAGGTTAGAATGCAATATAGTAGAGAGTGTGCTGTTGAGGGAACAGCCAGACAGGACGAGGGATTTCAAATTAGGTAGCATATTCACCATGTGAACCCAATCCCTCGCAAAACTGAGATCCACCGTGCTCATATTGAGACTCGTTAATGAAGGGAGACGTGGCAGCCAAGAAATATCTAACAGATACAAATTATTACCACTAAGATCAAGGTACTGCAAACGAGAAAGGTTGCCAAGCTGCGGCGGTACAGTTCCGACAAAATTCGCATTTGAGAGGTTGAGATACCTTAGGTTTTTTAACGTGCCCAGAAACAAGGGTATCTTCCTGATTTTGAAGTAACTGAAGCTAAGGTCCAAGTACCTCAGGTGTCGTAAGGTCGTGATGGAGGAGCTCAGCTCACCTCGCACCGAGATCCCTTCGTAGACGTCCTGGCCACCCCGGAGGTCAAGCTTGACGACATGGCCAGTTTGGTTGCTGAAGGACCGAGAAGGCGACCAGAGGGGGGGTGAATGGGAGCCAATAAAAATTCTTGCAAAGAACTTGGCCTATGTCCCAACTCACCTCAAGAGCAATCACCAAGATCAAACACACACATGAAAAGCAATGTGTTGACCCTACGAATGATTGTAAATGAGATACAAGCACTTGCGGAAGCAAATCAAGCAAAGACACACTCAAAGAAATGAACCAAAATGATCCAGAACCGGACTAGTCTGGTCCAAGACGGACTAGTCTGGTCCGAGGCGGACTAGTCCGGCTTCGGGTCGGACTACAGAATTCGATTTTCGGACTTGTCCGGCTGGGGGCCGGACTAGTCCGGCTCGAGGCGGACT
This sequence comes from Eragrostis nindensis, assembly GCA_012490785.1. Lineage (NCBI taxonomy): Eukaryota > Viridiplantae > Streptophyta > Magnoliopsida > Poales > Poaceae > Eragrostis > Eragrostis nindensis. The sequence goes on along the minus strand of JAAXCT010000502.1, from coordinate 69,810 downwards.
AGTCTGGTCCGGGACGGACTAGTCCGGCTTCGGGTCGGACCACAGACTTGGTTTTTCGGACTTGTCCGGCTGGGGGCGGACTAGTCCGGCTGTCGGGGCGGACTAGTCCGCAGTCCCAAAAACAGCACGCGCGCAAGATCAAGAAAAATCTCGAAACCCGACCAAACGACCTCCAAAAATCACGAAATTTGAACCCTAGGTGCGTGACAAGATGGGGAACATCATCCAAGTGGATCCATACCAAAAACCCAACCAAATCTCCTCAGATTTTGGATCAAAGTGAAGAACTAGGGTTTAGGTGTTCTTGGACAAAATCCACAAATTCGAAGTGCTCGTGGGGAGATCTTGTAGAAGATCAATCAAGGCATGTTCCCACACATCCTAGCACTGAATCCATCCAAGAAATCCACCCGGAAACGCAGCCAAAAAGGAGATCAAAAATTCGCACGAAAATAGCTCCGAAAATGAGGAAAAATAAGAAATTCAGGATTCAAGATGAGGAGAACACTTTGAGGACGAATTGATACTTTGTATTGCTCAAAGATGTAGATGTCAAGCCACTCCCTAGCACACACAAACTAGAGATGACAAAAAGCTCAATCAAAGAGCCATCTCCTCTCTTCTCCCTCCTCTCTTCTCTCCTCTCTCTCAAGCCCTCTCCCTACAACTCAAATGAAAGGCTCAAGGGAGGGCAGCCAACCAGCCCCCTCACCTTATCCTCTTAGACATTTCCACATCCCGGAAATGCCCCTCACACTACAACACACCCATACAACACATAAGGGTGTTTCCGTCCAACTCTTTTTCCTTCGCCCGAACGCCGTCGGGGCCTTCACACTTTAGCTTCACCTCGAAGCTACCTCCGCGATGGTGCCACATGCACCTCCATCCGTCGCCGCCGGTTTTGAGGCCTAAACCGGGAAACCACCTTGCACGCTTCTCAAAGCGCGACTTCCACCACCGGTTTTGAGGCCCAAACCGGGAAACCGTCCACCGCCGGTTTTGAGGCATAAACCGGGAAACCACCCACCACCGGTTTTGAGGCCCAAACCGGGAAACCGTCCACCACCGGTTTTGAGGCTCAACCGGGAAACCATCCACCACCGGTTTTGAGGCCCAAACCGGGAAACCGTCCACCTCCGGTTTTGAGGCTCAACCGGGAAACCATCACTGCCGGTTTTAAGGCCAAACCGGGAAACCGTCGACCACCGGTTTTGAGACCAAACCGGGAAACCATCTCGATGTCGACGCGTGTCACCTCGTCCCGCGAACCTCGCCGTCAAGTCTCCTCGGTCCCCGCCCGTCGGGACCCTTCACTTGCACCGGCCTCCCGTTCGCCTCTTGACCTTGGTCGACACGCCGTCTTCATCACCTCCACGGTTTTGAGGCCAAACCGCGAAACCCTCCGTGCTTCTTGTCCGCCACGTGTACGGTGTGGATCACCCTTGACCTCACCCGGCCTCTCGATCACCCGGACCCAAGCCTCCTCGGTCCCAGCCCGTCGGGACCCTTCGCTTGGTCCTCCCGATCCTCCTGCCGTTGACCATCAAGTTGACTCCATTGACCTACACATCATTAGACAAGCAAACACGTTTCCTTCTCCGCCAATCATCCCAACACCTGCACCAACTTCGGTTAGCCATAAACATAATAATGCATATGCTTATGCAACCCTCAAAGTCCCGCATTTCAACCGAAACCTCATGTCAACGCAAATCAACACGGTTGTCAATTACTCATCATCATCGAGAACCATGGCACATCTCAACATGGTTCCTCAATCTCCCCCTTGATGAGTACATTGAAAACAACACCAAGCACATGAATCTGAACTTGAAATGCGAAACCAAAGAAGCTAACTAAATGGTCCAAAACCAAGGTAAAAGGTAGAAAACGACCATCTAGTAGCAAAGGATCACACAAGCCAAGAGTTGGTAAAGAAAGCGGCTCCTACACGCAAAGATCCCAAAAGACTCAAGAAAAAAATCAGAACGTAATCACTTGATGTAAAGCTCCCCCTCAAATGATGGTCCGGTACGACGTCGGATAGTCCGGACCGGAGAGTCCGGTAATCTACCGGATAGTCCGGTGAGGGTTTGCTATCTGGATCCAAAATGCATTTTCAATTAAGCTCAACAAGGAATTGATCAATGTCAATTACTCATCACAAACCAAGCCATGGCACATATCAACATGCTTCACAATCTCCCCCTTGATGAGTACATTGACAACACCAAATGCACATAAATTTGGAATTGAAAATGCGAGTCCAATAAAGCACAACTAAGATGGCCAAAAAACCAATAAAGAATTGAAAGTGGCCACTTAGCATAAAAGGATCGCAAACATCAAGAATTGGTAAGAGAGCGGCTCATGGTCCATAAACTAGAATAATTGTTCATCATGACCAATTCACATTTTGTGCATCACTCTTTTGAAATCTCTCCCCCTTTGGCAATGAACTCATCAAGACATACAAGAGAGCCAAAATGCAATGCATGAGGTGAAAACCTATCAAGCTTCAACAATCATGTCAACGAACATTTACCATTGCTATGAATCAAGCACAAAGCCTTGAAGTGTAAAAACATGAGCTCATAATCGCACGAAGACCGTAATAGAGAGCATAGCACAAAAGCAAAGAGCTAGACAAGCTAAGCAAGAAGATTGAATTGAGCAAGATAGATTCAAACTTGCTACATCATGATAAAAGCTGCCACCACGTGTATAATTGCCGCTAGCCAAGGCAAAACAAGCATTAAGTGAATCCAAGAAAACTAGCAAGTGTCAATCTCAACTCAGGCAACAAACATTCGGAAAGATGTGCTTTGACAAACGCTCACATATGCAACAAAGACTCAATTTGATCAAGTGAGTAATCAACAAGTAAGATATAAGATTTAGGAACAAAAGCAATTACTCATGTTATTTTTTATCCTCAAGTAACCTCTATCCATGCGGAGGGTCGCACGACTGGATACGGCAAACACCCCGAGGCATCAAGGCACCGTATTGGATTTTATCCTCAAGTAACCTCTTATCCATACAGAGGGTCGCACGACTGGTTACGGCAAACACCCTAAGGCATCAAGGCACCGTATTGGATTTAAAACATTAAGCACAAAAGATCAAATTGATTTTAAATTTAAGCACAAGAGCAAAAGAGCATGCCTTTTGGCAAAAGGAACATTTGTTCCCCCAAAGTCCCATCATGAGCTAAACATTTGCAAAGACCATCCCCCAACAACAAGTTGCCGAAGCCAAGACATTTTCTCAACTAGCCTTAACACAAGTCTTGACAAGGATAAAAGCAAGTATACAAGTGGTGAGCAAACATTGGCATGCATAGATCATCAGACTCACAAAAGCCAATTTTCATCTTTAAGTTTAGCTAGCTTGCTCAAAATGCCACTATGCCAAGCCATCTAGAAAAGCCTAAGTTTGAAGGTTTGCTACTAGCAATCACACAACTTAGCTCAAACTCAACCATAGTAACAATAAATACAAGAAGGCATAAGAATTGAAGCTTCTACAATGCACATGTTACATGATGAGATGCGATGCAAAGTTAAGATACAAATTTTACAAGAAAAGCATCTCAAAGGTCCAAAGCACAAGACAAGCTCCAATATCAATGAAAAACAGCAACTCCCCCTCAAACCAAGCCAATTTCCCCCTCAAACCAAGCCAATCTCCCCCTCGACAAGACAACTTTAGAATCATTCAAAATAAGACAAGGAGACACTTAAACAAGGGGCAAACATTAAACAATCAAAGAAGAGAGTTGTGCAAATAAAGCAATAGGGAGCATACTTCAAACTCAAATTTGCAAAACATGACAAAGCATGAGAGGACCGAGTAAACATATGTCCAGGAGAGCATATACAAATAACACAAAAAGGAGCACATATCACATGAGGGTAAGCATGTGAGAACCACTAGCTAATCATGAAAAGATATAGTATGGTTCACACAAGATACAAGAAGTGACGAAAGTCACAAGAGCGATCACAAAGCTAGCATGGTAGGTGAAAAACAATATAGAAACATGCTAGTCAAAGGTGTACAAGGCAAAAGACAATTTAGGCCAAGAGAGAATGGCAAGCATGAAAACAAAGGTCAAAAGCCAAGAACATATGCAAAAAAGCAAGGTTGAATGTAACAATATATAAGCACATGCTAACCAAAAGATAAAAACATCCAATAGACAAGAGAGAAATGGAAGCATGAAAGTGAGATCTAAAGCCACAAGAAATGCAAAGCTAGCATGGTTGGATATAACAAGACGATCACATGCTAACCAAAGGCGTATGCAAATAAAAGCAAAAGAGAACAAGAGAGAACCAAAAGCATGATACATGATATACATAAATAAATACATGTCGAGAGGGTCAAGTGAGCATATGAACAAGCACCTCATACCACAAGTAAATGTACATGAATGTAGAAGGTATGAGTGTATAGGAAAGCTCACAAAATAGGTGAAGACGCCACAATGAAGCGCATGCCTCTTGGAGGCCATGTACAAGGGTATGGAGAACCATCATGTCTCAATCACGTCAAGCAAAAGACCGAGATCAATCAAGCTCATGTCCTCCAACCCGCGTCCTCAACCTACACATGAGGAGAGAGAGATGTCCGAGTCTTGGATCCCGAAGGGTTAGTAAGCAAATACTTGGGAATCCAACACTTGGACACATGACCAATAGATGTACTCAATTTATCATGAGGGTTAGCATGATGCAAACTTTGGCTCAAATTTGAAGACTTTGAATCACCTTTAGAAGCATGTCGCGAAATGGCAACTCGAGAAGAAAAACGAGTGCAACCACTAGAAAAACGACGAGAGCCTCTAAAGGGAACACCATGAGAAGAACCATTGAAAGAATCATGAGAACCATATCGTGGACCAACACAAAAAGCATTAGAAGCATGTCCACGAGCACGTTCAAACCCACAAGAAAATGAGTCAAAGGAACCATCAATAAAGCGATGCCTCATGCTAGACTCCCGAGTCTTCATGCCATGGGAAAAGCTATGAATACTCGAATAGCTAGAAGCATGAGATCGGCACAAGCGTTTGGCACGCCTAAAGCAAAAGTCAATTTGATGCCCATCATTCCCACAATAAGAGTAATGGTACAATGGCCTATCGGGAGAGACGGTTTGAGTGGTACAAGCACCATTCTTGCTCGAGTGAGAAGTCCTTTGAGACTTGCATGAAGAACTAGAAGCATCTTTTGACTTGGAGCCAACATTCGGTCCACACATGCCGTGGAAAGAGCGATGTGTGTTCCTAAAAGCCTTTGCACGAATGCGGCGCTCGTGTTTGACACGGCGAAAGCAAAACTCAAGAACATGCCCATCTTTCTTGCAAAAGGTGCAATGGTACTTTTCTTTCAAGGTTGATGTACCATTTGAGCAAGAAACACCTTGCCACTTGAAGTCTCTTGGGCAACACCGGAAGAGCGAATAGCATGAGTAGCCGAAGAAGAATCACCCAAAGCAATAGCACAAGAGCTAACATCCAAAGACTCACGCACAACATGAGAAGAACCTAACTCCGAAGACAAAGAAGAAATATTTGGAACATGCACATCGGAGTGAGAAGAATTGCGTGAATCAAGAAGCTTAGCATCTAAGCTCTTGCATAGTTGGAGCAAAACCTCATTTTGAGATTTGAGGCGCTCACAAGTACCACATGGAGTATCTCTTAAGATTTGAATCTCCTTCTCAATGCACTCGGCATATGTGGTACGCAAGAGATCATTCTCCTTCTCAAGGCCAGCACTCATATCATTGTGCTCAACCAACTTTGCGCTCATATCATCGCGCATTAGCTTCAAAGCCTCAATCTCATTTTTCAAAGCAAGACATGATGTGCAAGAAATAGAAGAAGCATCACTCATATGCAAATCATGCAAAGCATCATGATTAGCACAAGGATTAAGGCAAGCATCATCATTCATAGAAGAAGAACAAGTGCTACAAGGCATAGATTTTATCTCAACAATTGTAGCCCTAGCAAGTTCAAGTTGCTCTAAGCGAGTGGAATGATCAAGCTTCAACATTTCATTTTCAGCAAGCAAGTCAATACAAGAGTTGCAACCTTTTCTAGCCAAGGACATAAGATTGCTATTTCAACTCTAGCACAATCAAGATCTTTATGCAAGGCAACACATGAATCACATGGCATAGAAGCATTTGATTTCAACAAGTCAATTTCATCATGCAAAGACTTGCAAGACAAGCATGGCAAAGAAGCATTCTCATTCAACATGTTGATAACAAATCTAGCACTTTCCAATTGCTTTTCACATGAAGAACAATCATGCATCAATTTCTCATTTTCGGATTTCAAACAAGCCATAGAAGCATTCAACTCATCATTCTTTTTGAGCAAGGCAACACAACCATCATAAAGGCAAAGAAGTACTAGACTTGCGAGAAGATAAAGCATTCACATTATCAAGTCTAGACAATAAGCTCTCATCACTAGGCATAGAAGTTTTCAATTTCTTTTTGAGTTTGACAATTCTATCATCACAACACGAACCGTAGTGAATAAAACCACAATGCCCATGACAAGATTACCTTGGCTCATCTTGAAAAGCTTGGAGATGATATCATGAGGTGCCATCTCATTGCCTCTAAAAAGCTTCAAAAGATCGGTCACTTTAAGTTCTTCCTTCTCCTCGAGATCACCCTTGCAAGCATCGACAACTCGACTCTTCTTGATGTCATCCTCAATAGCAACTCCACACATATTCAAACCTGAGGACAAAGACACACGAGAGCGAGCACTTGGTGCCATTGAACAAGCACCGGTTAGTGTTAGCAAATGACCGAAGCACAAACAAGCACTCCCCAAATGTCGCCTATGGATCACAAGGCCGGTCAAAGCCAACAAGTGATCAAACCGGCTCTGATACCAATTGAAGGACCGAGAAGGCGACCAGAGGGGGGGTGAATGGGAGCCAATAAAAATTCTTGCAAAGAACTTGGCCTATGTCCCAACTCACCTCAAGAGCAATCACCAAGATCAAACACACACATGAAAAGCAATGTGTTGACCCTACGAATGATTGTAGATGAGATATAAGCACTTGCGGAAGCAAATCAAGCAAAGACACACTCAAAGAAATGAACCAAAATGATCCAGAACCGGACTAGTCTGGTCCAAGACGGACTAGTCTGGTCCGAAGCGGACTAGTCCGGCTTCGGGTCGGACTACAGAATTGGTTTTTCGGACTTGTCCGGCTGGGGGGCGGACTAGTCCGGCTCGAGGCGGACTAGTCTGGTCCGGGACGGACTAGTCCGGCTTCGGGTCGGACCACAGACTTGGTTTTTCGGACTTGTCCGGCTGGGGGCGGACTAGTCCGGCTGTCGGGGCGGACTAGTCCGCAGTCCCAAAAACAGCACGCGCGCAAGATCAAGAAAAATCTCGAAACCCGACCAAACGACCTCCAAAAATCACGAAATTTGAACCCTAGGTGCGTGACAAGATGGGGAACATCATCCAAGTGGATCCATACCAAAAACCCAACCAAATCTCCTCAGATTTTGGATCAAAGTGAAGAACTAGGGTTTAGGTGTTCTTGGACAAAATCCACAAATTCGAAGTGCTCGTGGGGAGATCTTGTAGAAGATCAATCAAGGCATGTTCCCACACATCCTAGCACTGAATCCATCCAAGAAATCCACCCGGAAACGCAGCCAAAAAGGAGATCAAAAATTCGCACGAAAATAGCTCCGAAAATGAGGAAAAATAAGAAATTCAGGATTCAAGATGAGGAGAACACTTTGAGGACGAATTGATACTTTGTATTGCTCAAAGATGTAGATGTCAAGCCACTCCCTAGCACACACAAACTAGAGATGACAAAAAGCTCAATCAAAGAGCCATCTCCTCTCTTCTCCCTCCTCTCTTCTCTCCTCTCTCTCAAGCCCTCTCCCTACAACTCAAATGAAAGGCTCAAGGGAGGGCAGCCAACCAGCCCCCTCACCTTATCCTCTTAGACATTTCCACATCCCGGAAATGCCCCTCACACTACAACACACCCATACAACACATAAGGGTGTTTCCGTCCAACTCTTTTTCCTTCGCCCGAACGCCGTCGGGGCCTTCACACTTTAGCTTCACCTCGAAGCTACCTCCGCGATGGTGCCACATGCACCTCCATCCGTCGCCGCCGGTTTTGAGGCCTAAACCGGGAAACCACCTTGCACGCTTCTCAAAGCGCGACTTCCACGACCGGTTTTGAGGCCCAAACCGGGAAACCGTCCACCGCCGGTTTTGAGGCATAAACCGGGAAACCACCCACCACCGGTTTTGAGGCCCAAACCGGGAAACCGTCCACCATCGGTTTTGAGGCTCAACCGGGAAACCATCCACCACCGATTTTGAGGCCCAAACCGGGAAACCGTCCACCTCCGGTTTTGAGGCTCAACCGGGAAACCATCACTGCCGGTTTTAAGGCCAAACCGGGAAACCGTCGACCACCGGTTTTGAGACCAAACCGGGAAACCATCTCGATGTCGACGCGTGTCACCTCGTCCCGCGAACCTCGCCGTCAAGTCTCCTCGGTCCCCGCCCGTCGGGACCCTTCACTTGCACCGGCCTCCCGTTCGCCTCTTGACCTTGGTCGACACGCCGTCTTCATCACCTCCACGGTTTTGAGGCCAAACCGCGAAACCCTCCGTGCTTCTTGTCCGCCACGTGTACGGTGTGGATCACCCTTGACCTCACCCGGCCTCTCGATCACCCGGACCCAAGCCTCCTCGGTCCCAGCCCGTCGGGACCCTTCGCTTGGTCCTCCCGATCCTCCTGCCGTTGACCATCAAGTTGACTCCATTGACCTACACATCATTAGACAAGCAAACACGTTTTCTTCTCCGCCAATCATCCCAACACCTGCACCAACTTCGGTTAGCCATAAACATAATAATGCATATGCTTAGGCAACCCTCAAAGTCCCGCATTTCAACCCAAACCTCATGTCAACGCAAATCAACACGGTTGTCAATTACTCATCATCATCGAGAACCATGGCACATCTCAACATGGTTCCTCAGTTGCTACATCGGATTCCCTTCCACTGACAGCAGTCTTGCCCCCGCCATGAAAAGTGACGCAAAGCAGGGTCGAGAAAGCTTTCCCTGAAGGAGAGAAGCGCCTCCCGCTCGCTTGCAATGCAGCCTCTGACTTCAATCGCCCTCGCATGAGCAGATGAGATGGGCAGTATCGAGGTCGCAAATAGGATGAAGATGGTTGCCGCAGCTCCGAGGAGGCGGAGCAGGCAACCAGTCATTTTGCTAGCTCTATTCTCTTTGATACTTTTTCCCTGCTTTCCTCGGGTACTTGTGCAAATGTTGTGCGCTCGGGTACTTGTGCAAACGACTTTCCCTGCTTTCCCATAATTTGCTCTTCCTTATGCAGGATAGTCGTTGAGCGTTCTATTTGGGCTCCAGGAGCACATCAAGTCCATGCGTGGTCAGTCTGATTGGTATTATGCACCGGCTGTACAAGTCCAAGTCCAAGTCGTCGCACGACCTTGGCTGTAAAGTCCAAGAGAAGTCTACTGCAATTGGCCTGCCCGGCGTGTACACACAGGAGTTGAAAATCCAAGGCTGTTTTTTGTTTTTTTATATATATCTTATCTTATATTTATTAATTGAAGGCTTTTTTTAGGCTTCCATGTTAATAGGGAGAAAAGTCCTAAAAATCCTCAAAAAAATGCAAAACATCTGGCTGTACAAATGAAAGTAAGATAAACGATGACCATTAGATCTAAGATACTCTAAATTACTCACCATGCCATTATGAATAAAAAATAGTTAAATTCAGAATAATAAAAAATAGTCAAAAATACCCCTCATACCTGTTTCTAAATTACCCACCATGCCATTATGCGTCAAAAATAGTTAAATTTGAAATAACAAAAAATAGCCAAAAAAAACCTCACACCTATTTTCAAATCACCCACCATGATATTATGAGTTAAAAAACTAGATTATGAACAAAAAATAGCCAAAAATACGGTTAATAAATATTTTGAATTTAGCCCCATGCCATTTGAGTCCAAACATAGCAAAATTTGGAATAATAAAAATAGCAAAAAAATACACCTAATTCCTATATCTAAATTACTCACTTTGCAAAATGCTGAGTATGAAAAGAGTCTACTTAAATGTTTCAAACACAATTGAAAATATGTGAAATTAAAAATAAAATTAAATAGAAGTCAAAATAATTTCCTTTCAAATTGTTGGGGAAATAAACCTTAAAAAAGGCCATGATGATTGTTTGATGTTTGCATGTCCTATCATAGTCATTTTCATGAAAGCTTAGTAAAATTAGTAACATGTATTCTACGATATAGTAAAATATAAATAAAAATGGTAATGCTCATTAGTCGGTGCCATTCCATTAAAGTAAGTGTACGAGGAGTTAAATTTAATGTTTTCCATCACGCCAAGTTTGATGAGAGGTCATGGATAATGGCATAACATACAAAATGTAGTGGCTTTAAAGCTACATTACGTTATTTACGCAACTTCATGTGAGTTAAAATAAGACCAAGTAAAAAGAGTAATATATTGGATATAAAAAATGTACTACTGCATGGACCTATTTAAAGGATATTGTTAATGGACTAAAACCAATTGGAAATTCATATGGCGGAGATTGCATCTAATATGAAATATAGTCTAACAATACTCATTATCAATTATATAATTGAGATGCGATATAAAATTTCATAGTTTAAAATACAGATTTAATACTAAAAAATTAGTATTCAATTTACTCGATTGTTACGCTTGCAAAAGTATTTTCTCAATAAAACTATATCATTTATGTTTCACTAATTTCTAGCCCGTGCGGTGCGCGGGTTGAAAGGCTAGTGCAATATAGTAGAGAGTGTGGTGTTGAGGGAACAGTCAGACAGGACGAGGGATTTCAAATTAGGTAGCATATTCACCCTGCGAACCCAATCCCTCGCAAAACTGAGGTCCACCCCGCTCATATTGAGACTCGATAATGAAGGGAGACGTGGCAGCCAAGAAGGATCTGATAGATACAGTTTATTACCACTAAGATCAAGGTATTGCAAGCGAGAAAGGTTGTCAAGTTGCGACGGTACTCTTCCCACAAAATTTTATACTACATATACATTTTTTGCTGACTTGACAAGGTAATTATGAGGAGAGACAAAGGAAACTTTCATCCCTTGTGAGAGGTGGTTTTTCATCTCTATGACAGAAAGATGGCTTTCTTTCCCAAAATCTTGTCTTGAAAACAATAAAATGAAAGTGTGCATTGAGAATGGCCTTAATATATATGATGGTCTGAAATTATAGACTTTATATCCATTCAACTAACGGCAGATCCTGAAATGATATACCCTCTTCAATCCCAGATACAAGTCTATACGGATTTGGCTAGTACAAGAATATGTGAGGAGTATGAACACTCTGTTACCCTTGGTTTATTGCTTGAGTAAGATGCGAGGGAGCTGGAGATAGAAGCCAGTCAGGTCCATTTTAGCAGCCTTGACTTGACAAACCATCGACACAGTGAGGCATTCAAGTATGAAAAATAACAAGTGATGGAACTTATGGAGCACACCTACAACGACTTTGGCATGAGGGCATGAAATTCCAATCGATGGGGATTGGGGAGACACGGGACAAAATTGGTTGGGGAGAGCTTGCAAGTGGTTTTGTTTACCACGACTAGTTCAGCTTGCGGACCCCGATTGATGCCGAGGTGTCTCTTCCGTCGAGAAATCAGCCAAGTTTACTCGTTCTTTCTGCCGATGCCACCCAGTGCCCACGCAGGGATGGTCTACCGGTGCAGCTGGATGCCGCTGGCCCCGGTGATGACTACTTATCGCACCTGCTTATCCGAGCATATCTCGTCGTCGGTGAAAGCGACAATGCACGCTGCAGTAGCCCACCTCTCATGCCTTAATTTGGAAACGCTCAACAGCGCTGCAAAGTCAGGACGCGGGAGTGCGACGTGGTGCTGTGCTGCAGCACCGTGGGCGGACCTGCTGACGGGCTGCTACGTTATTGCAAGATTGACAAAGTCCAAGGACCAAGTACACCCTTTTCGCCGCGTGTTTACTTATAGTTGAACCGATGTACAAGAGAAAATAAAACAAGAAATGTAATTCAAAACTCAAACTATTCAATTACATCCGGTAGATTACGGCACGCTTAGTGTTTGTTATAAGCTCTTATTGTCACAACACTACAACAGCATAAATGATTACACAAATATCATCAATCCTGGTTTCTTAGGTGTACAGTCACCACTTACCCCCCACCTAGGATAAAATATTAATCCACCATGTTAATTGCTTGCTGCCAAACTTTGCACCATGCTACGGCCCCTGCTAAGATTTGTAATTCACCCCCTTGGCCCCCGCTGATTTCTTGTCGAACCTCCGCCACTGCACCAAGCACAAGCTTATGTCATTAGGTGTGCATGCTTTTTCAGAGGAAGAACTTCAGCAATCAGCTTGGGTATCCATATGTACAAGCTGTGGAGACAGCTAGGCCGAGACGTTCGGAAATGCTTGCTTCACGGCAAAACACGAGGCCTCGACAAAAAGAAAAAAAAGGAAAATTCGTTCAGTAACATCGAAAGTTCCTCCGTTACGGAAAATACCATTGAAAGTTCCCCGCTTCGAAAAATATCATTAAAAGTTACATGTCTACTCGGGAATTACCAACATCAAATATTCTGGACATAATGCCCTTGCCCTTTTGCTCATCAGCAACACATGACGCGTCGACGAAAAAAAAACATTTCCACCAAAAGTATTCCAATGAAGCCACTATACACATAGCAGAACAGAAATGTACCATCTATTGGTCAGCCAATCACGACCGAATCGATGTCTTCTTTTTCCTTCGATGACATCCACTATTGAATTTCTACTTAACCCCACGCACTAGCTACCACCACCTTCTTTCAAGGTTCAACAACATTATGGCGGACATACACAAGTATATATCTTAGGGGAACATACTGGCTGTAGTTCTGGGCTTTGCTGCAGCATGACGAGACAATGGAGAAAATCTGAGTGGTGAGCTTATCCTTGAAGATTAATGTTTATGTCAAAAAGCCTTTGGACAGTTTTCTTGAACAACATGGTGCAGAACACTGTCCAAAGGCCCACAACAAATCCTGTGCACAAGCTGAGGTAAAACGATGATATATCATGCATTTCACCTTCATGTTGTTGATTGAAACTTTGATTTATGTAATTTATCGTGCAATTCTTGAGAAGTGGAGGCCCACAAAGTCTGGCATTGCCAATGTACATGTACCGATCATTGAGTGTTTGCAGTTGTTGTCCTGAGGGGATTTTTCCAGATAAGTCGTTGTATGACAGGTTCAGACAGCTGAGAAAGTTGAGATATGATAAACTTGAGGGGATCTCTCCGGTGAAATAATTGTAAGATAGGTCGAGGGACTCCAATCCCCTTAAAGCACCGATGTTGCTTGGAATCGCTCCACTTAGTTGGTTGCTCGAGAGATTCAAACTCCGAAGTCCCTTGAGAAATAATATTTCCGCCGGAATGTATCCAGTGAAAGCATTACTTGACAAGTCAATCAACACTATCTGTTTTGTGAGTTCATGGGTATAATTTAGCTCTCGGTCCTTTACGAATGTTGATATGCTGTCGCTACTGTAATTGCTACTGTAATTGTATGCATCACCACCTTTCAAAATTCTCATGGCTCTCAACCTCGCTAGAGATGAAGGTAGACTTCCTGAAATGTTGTTGTAGGCTACGTCCAAATAATGAAGTCCAACAAGCTCCGTTAACTGCTTAGGAAGGTGGCCATGAAACATATTCGATCGTAAAATTAAAACCTCCAGTCTTGGCATTTTCGCTGCTATCCATGTTGGCAGAATTCCAGAGAACTTGTTGTGTGAAAGGTCAAGGAAGCTTAATATTGTAGCATTTTGAAGGAAATGAGGGAATTCACCAGAGAAATTATTATTTTTCAAGTCTACCATTAATAATGATGAATCAATTGCTGAACCAGTCGCTAGACATTGGGAAAAATCTCCTGATAGCTGATTGTTTGACAGGTTTATTTCTGAAAAACCATGGCAGACGTATCCTGGGATGGTGCCTATGAATTGGTTGTTATGAAGAAGCAAGCTCCTTAGAGATGGAGCTGTGAGATTTGCTGGTAGCTTCCCCGACAAAGAATTTCTAGAGAGATCCATATCTCCTATGAAATGGAGCTCCAACTTTGCTGGTAAAGCACCACTAAGTTTATTTACCGACAAGTCCAAGCTGGATGCGTTGGAAAACACAACCCAAAACCAATGTGGTAAAACATCCTTTATCCCTGTGTTTGAGATATCAAGGGTGCGTATGCCAGTTTGCCATCTTAACCAAGTAGGAAACGAGGGCCCCATGTCACATGACCGTAAATGCGCTTCCATTAATTTAAATGGAGGTTTTGCTAATCTCTCAGTCATTTTTTGTCAGTCACCTCAAGTTTCCTATACCAGCAGGTACCGAACCAACTAGCATATTTTGAGAGAGGTCCAGATAAATTAGACTCCTCATGTTTTCTATCCCAGATGGTATAGAACCAACCAGCATGTTGTAAGAGAGGTCAAGGTAGCTAAGATTGGTCAGATTTCCTATCCAAACTGGCAGCTCCCCAGTCAAACCAGCACCTTGCAAGTTTAGCTCGCGCAACTTGCTCCATGAACACTGTGGCAATCTTCGCATCATATCCCCACCGTTGATATTGTTGGCCGTCAAATCCAGTAGCTGCAAATTGCAGAGACTTTTCAAAGCCGCTGGCATGATACCCGATAGGAAGTTGACATCCAAATATATGACTTCAAGGGAGGACATGTTTCCCAGAGCATCAGGGATGGGTCCAGACCACCCAGAAAATGTGAGAAAAAGCTCCTTGATGGTAGTGAGGTTCCAAAACCAATTGTGTTGGAGCAAAGAGTTAAATTGATTATAGGACAAATCAAGTGTCTCAAGTTTGTGAGGTTCGAATGTGATAGATTAGAGATTGTGCTGTTAAGGCCACAGGCATTCAGGGAGATGATTTTCAAATTAGGCAGCATGTTAACCTTGTGAACCCAATCGCTTACGGAACTGAGGTCAAGTCCACTTAGATCTAGAGTCTTTAATAAAGAGAGGCGTGGCAGCCATGAAAGATCTAATACTTTCGAATAATAAGAAAAGGAACTAAGATCAAGGTGCTGTAAGCGAGAGAGGTTGCCAAGCTGAAGCTGTGAAGGTACAATCCCCTGAAAACCAGTTTGTGAGAGGTTGAGATACCTTAGGTTGCTGAGGGTGCCCAGAAACAAAGGTATCCTTGAACCGTTGAATTCATTGAAGCTTAGATCCAAGTATCTCAGGTGGTGTAAGCCAGCAAGGGAGAAGCTCAGCTCACCTCGCAACCAGACGG
This sequence comes from Eragrostis nindensis, assembly GCA_012490785.1. Lineage (NCBI taxonomy): Eukaryota > Viridiplantae > Streptophyta > Magnoliopsida > Poales > Poaceae > Eragrostis > Eragrostis nindensis. The sequence goes on along the minus strand of JAAXCT010000502.1, from coordinate 54,338 downwards.
AAAAGTTCTGGCCACCGCGGAGGTCAAGCTTGATGACATGACTGGTTCGGTTGCTGCACCGGACTCCCTTCCAACTGCAGCAGTCTAAGCCCCGCCACGAAGACAGACGGCCAGCAGGGTCCAAGAAGCTCTGCCTGAAGGCAATGAGCACCTCCCGCTCGCTTGCGATGCAGGCCCCGCCAGAGATCGCCTTTGCATGAACAGAGGTGGGACTGGGAGATGGTGCTTGGATCACGAGAAGAACCAGGGTGATTACCGCAGCTCCGTGGCGAGGAAGCAGGCGAGCAATCATTTTGTTGGCCTTGTTCTTTTCTTCTTCTCTTTTGGTACTTGTAAGTGTAATGCTAATTGTGTCGTCTCATACTAGGGTGAGCATGTGCACATGGAAGGGCAAATAGACAGAAGTGGCACGAACAGGATATCTGTATTTATGCCTGAAAACATATCAGTATGCACTGACTGAGTGATAGACCAACCGGCAAAAGGTGCGCTTCTTCAACCATGCACGGGACTAATTTGAGGTGAACGGTAGGTCAGGCAGAGAGTCTTCCCGCGCCCGCCCGCACGCATTGACTGGATGGAATACAAGTCTAGCACGAGCGCGTGACCTTGACTGAAGTCTGCAATTAGCAGGCTACAGATAATTGGCCTGTCCGGCGCGTACGGCACTTGAGCTTGGTTTTTTCCAAGGAGCGAGCTTGGTTAAGGACAGAAGAGAAAATTGGGGTCGCTCTGCACAGTTTTCTTTCACAATAGGTTGTGAGCTTGGATGAGTTGAACTCATGCATGTGCATCCACATTAGAATTATATCCACTACAGAACTCGAGTATGACGGCCACAGCAAAACGCTAGCCGAGAGCAGGTTCAGAAATCTGGCTCTGTCCGGGCCACGGCACGCAACAACGAGTAATTTTTCCAGAATCAGGTCCTACTGTCGAGCCGCCAAGATATATTTGCAGCCAATTCCTAAGCGAAGCGATGCAGGGCCGATTAGAGTTGTAACTCATCCGTCTCACGAAGAAAACTTTCAAGACGCGCATGCCCACGACGAACTACGCGTAGGGGACAATTCTTCAGACCACGGACGGGCCCACGACTCTAATGGCAGTGTACCTCTAGCTACTGGAAGTTGTGAGCAATGGCCATTGGCCACCCTCTTGCATCTTGCAATTACAGTTGCGAACATATGCACTATTAACAACCATATACATAATCCGAACAGACAAAAGCTCGCGCGAATTGAAAGAATGGCGACTGAAACAAAAGTTTCTCCTTGACCGCCCTTATCCCCACAAGTTTTGTTCAATTTTAAATATCTCTGTAGAATTCTTGTAAACAAAGGGCTTATCACAAAAATAAAGGAGAAAACAAAGCCCAGCATCATGATATGCTTGCTTGTTATAACTATACTACTAGCACATACAGTACATATACAGCTAGCGTGCTTACAAAAGATCTCACTTTAGCTAGCTTGTTGATAAACACGACGCAATAGTTGCAAAGACACAACATATATATACTGTTCCATGAGTGCGCAGCGGACAATGAACTTCATTACTCCTCGTCGCAGAATTTTCTCATAAAAGCAGCCTTGTTGATAGCCACTTGCACATAAACCTTGTCGTAAAACATGTCAAAAAGCTGAAAGTAGGCAATCCTCCATGTTTTCTTGAACAACATGGCACAGAACACTGTCCAAAGACCCACCATGAAACCTGTACTCAAGCTGAGGAAAAAAGATGATACATCATGCACTTCACCTTCATGCACTGGATTGACACTTTGATTTGTTTTATTCGTCGAGCAATTATTCAGAAGAGGAGGCCCGCAAAGTCCTGGATTGCCGACATACATGTACAGATCATTGAGTGTTTGTAGCTGTTGTCCAGAGGGTATTCTTCCAGATAAGTCGTTGTATGACAAGTTTAGGCTGCTCAGAAAGGTGAGATCAGATAAACTCGAGGGGATCTCACCAATGAAATAATTGTAAGATAGGTCGAGTGACTCCAGTCCCCTTAAAGCTCCGATATTTCTTGGAATTGTTCCACTTAATTGGTTTCTAGAGAGATTCAAACTCCGAAGCCCCTTGAGAGAACATAGTTCATTCGGAATGCGTCCAGTGAAACTATTATTTGACAGGTCAATCAACACGATCTGTTCCGTGAGTTCATGGGTATAATTGAGCTCTCGATCTTTTATGAATGTTGTTATGCTGTCACTAGTATAATTTGCTTGACTTGTGCTATTTGAATGTGTCATTGCTCTCAACCTTGCTAGAGATGACGGTATACTTCCTGATAAGTTGTTGTGTGCAACATCGAGATAATGGAGTCCAACAAGCTTCGTTAACTTCTTAGGAAGGTGACCTTGGAACTTATTCGATCTTAGAATCAGCACTTCTAGGGCAGGCATTTTCTCTGCAATCCATCCTGGCACGCTTCCCGAGAACATGTTATGTGAAAGATCAAGAAAACTTAACAGTGAAGCATTTTGAAGGAAGATAGGGAATTCACCAGAAAAATGGTTACTTTTCAAGTCTACCATAAATAGTACTGAACCAGAACATTGAGAGAAATCCCCTGTTAGTTGATTGTTTGACAGATTTATTTCATAGAAACCATAACGAAACACGTATGTTGGGATGGCGCCTGTGAAATGGTTGTTATGAAGAAGTAACTTACTTAGATAAGGAGCTGTGAGATTTGCTGGTAGCTGCCCTGACAAAGAATTTCTAGATAGATCCATGTCTCCGATCAATGGTAGCTCCAACTTTTTAGGTAATGCACCAGTGAGTTGATTTCTTGACAAGTCCAAGTTGGAAGCATTTGACAACACAGCCCAGAACCATTGAGGCAAAACATCATTTATGCCCGTGTTCGAAATATTAAGGTGTCTCAGGCCACTTTGCCATCTCAGCCATGTGGGGAACTGAGGCCCCATGTCACATGACCCAAAATGTCCTTCCGTTAATCTGAATGGAGGAACCCAGTCTTCATGCAAACATAGTTTTAAGGAATTTTCTGGAAGTCTTATATACTCAAGGTTCACTAGACTTGCAAAATGTTGTTTCGAAAGAATACCACTAAAGTTATTTGTCCCAAGATTCAAATAAGTCAAATTGCTAAGTGCTCCGATCCCATCAGGTACATCACCAACCAGCATGTTCTGAGAAAGGTCAAAATAATTTAGGCTCCTCATCTTTCCTATCCCAGACGGTATAGAGCCGACTAGCATGTTTTGAGAGATGTCAAAGTAGCTGAGACTGGTTAGATTCCCTATCCAAACAGGAAGTTGTCCAGTCAAATTTACACCCTGCAAGTGCAGCTCACGTAACTTGCTCCACGAACACTCTGGTAAACTCTCCATCATATCCCCATCGAGATCGTTGTAGCTTAAATCTAGTTTCTGCAGGTTGCATAGTTTTCCCAGCTTTGTCGGCATGACACCTGTTAGCAAATTGTCATCTAAATACAAGACCTCAAGGGATGACATATTACCCAATACATCTGGGATGGGTCCTGACCACCCACACGCACTGAGAAGAAGCTTTTTGATGGTAGTAACACCCCAAAACCAGTTGTCTTGGAGCAAAGAGTTGTCAAAGTAATTATTGGACAAATCGAGAACCTCAAGATGTGTGAGGTTGAAATGAAATAAAGTAGAGATTGTGCTGTTAAGGAAACAATTAGATAGAGAGAGGCTTTCCAGATCAGGCAGCATGTTAACCATGTGAACCCAATCGCTTCTTATAGAACTGAGGTCGAGTCCGCTTATATTTAGACTCTTTAATAAACTGAGACGTGACAACCATGAAAAATCTGATACTTCCATGTCTTCACTAACGTAGCTAAGATCAAGATACTGCAAGTGAGAGAGATTGCCAAGCTGTGAAGGTACTAGCCCCACGAAAAATGCATTTGACAGGTTGAGATACCTTAGATTGCTGAGGGTGCCCAGAAACAATGGTATCCTTGAGTAGCTGAAGTCATTGAAGCTGAGATCCAAGTACCTCAAGTGGCGTAATGCAGCAATGGAGGAGCTCATCTCGCTTCGCAACTCGATCGCATCAGACAAGTCCTGGCGACCGCGGAGGTCAAGCTTGACGACATGGCCGGTTCGGTTGCTGCACCGGACACCCTCCCACTGACAGCAGTCTTTGCCTTGCCATGAGGAGAGACGGCCAGCAGGGTCCAGGAAGCTCTGCTTGAAGGAGAGGAGCGCCTCCTGCTCGCTTGCAACGCAGCCCGTGTCTGCAACCGCCCTTCCATGAGCGGAGGACAATGGCAGTGGCAAGGAGGTCACAAGAAGGATGAAGACGATCAAAGAAGTTCCTTTGTTCAGGAGAGCCGTCATTATGGTATTCGTGAAACGCTAATTGTATGTTTAGGTACTAGTAGGATGCACAGACGTGTATTGAAGAGCGAATTGGGTTTGAGGTCTCATTGATTAGACTGACCTCGATTTATGCTTAACGTAATTGGTGATTAGTATGCACTGGGTGGGAGACTAACCTTTGAGGTCAACAAGTTCCCTCAAAAAAAAAAAACAAAACCTTTGAGGTCACCTACTGCAAAAAAGGTACGCGACTTCATCCAAAAGTACAAGCAACTCGTCAACCAGAATTAGGCTGCCCCCCGTACGCGCACGACAAGAAGTCAAGCTTTCGTCAGTAAATTTCATTGTTAAGAAGGACATCCTGGAGTAAGATTTTTCCAGTCCAGCAGCGACGAATTCGAGACTGACAGGAGGCCGCACACAAAAGTCCTTCATGCCTGGGACTGTCCGTAGTATTTCAGTATTTTTACCAGAGCACTGACCAATTTGAGACGAAGGGGAAGACCCATGGAAGACTGTCTGTGTCGTTACCATGACCCCCGGGTACCCTCATGACCAGCAGGGCCGAGTAACCTGACAAAGGTAGTCGGTCCGGCCCAGAAGAAATCGAGTAGCCCATGACTCTAAAAGGAAGGTGCAGCTAGTCGGCAGGATAAATCAGGACTCTTGTCTTGTACTCCAAGTAATTCCGAGTTGTAACCAACTAGGATACTTTCCATGTAACCCTGTTCCCCCGGATATATAAGACGGGCAGGGGCTCCCTCTAAAACAGACACATCCAATACCACGACATACAGGACGTAGAGTTATTATCCTCCGGGAGGCCCGAACCTGTCTAAACCCTGTGTCTCGTGTTCACCATCGTATTCTTAGTTCCTTCGCTACCCATTATAATCTATCGAGGCCCTAAAACCTCGACAGTGGCGCGCCAGGAAGGGATCCTGTTCGTCGAGTACGATGGATCGCTTTGTCAACAACTTCGCTCCAGGCACTCGGATCTGCTTCGGGAGCCTGGAGTTCGTCGCCGACACCACCAACAACCTCACCCTCATTGACTCGCCGAGTCACGCGGTTGAGATCGAGCCGGACTCTACTCTCGCCGAGTTGGAGCTCGGCTTCTCCAGACTCCGGGTCAGATCCTACTCGGACTACTCGCTAGCTGAGATCCGATCTGCCCTGGACAACGTTCGTCTTCACCCTGTTCAGCCGAGTTATATAACTCGGCCTCCTGGTACGTTCCCTTACGGTTTCAACAACGCATCTGCTATCTACCAACGGGACATGCAGGATCTGCTAGCGGCTCCAGGCGACGAGTCCTTCAATCTGGTGGCTTGTCTTCAAGACAGCCAGTCAGATCTCGACTCCCTGCACCACATCCTGGAGCAAGAAGCTGGTTACTGCTCTGGCGGCTCCTTATCGCCAGAGCGGTACGAGTGTTTTGCCCTCCTCCCGAGGCAGAACGAGGGAGAGCTACCTCCACCACCACCACTTCCGGCTCATCCACCGCCACCTCCACCGCCTCTTCCAGGGGCGGACGCCGTCGCTCCTACACCAACAACAGAGGCGGCAATCGCAGACGCGGCGGCAGTCTCGGCGCCGGCTTCGCCGAGTCATCAGCGGCTGGTGCACGCCGGACCCTTCATGAGCAACGCAACCGTGCTGGCCACCTCTCCACCATCCCGGAGGAGACGATGGACCTCAAGATGCCCATGATGCCAGCCGGCCTCACCGAAGAAGACAATCGGCCCAACGTAGCCTCTTTGTCGACGTCAACGGCCTCCAAGCATTCATGACTCCTGAACAGAATATGGTGGCCAATCGCACCATCCTCGATGAAGTCGAGGTTGCGATGCGTGACCCCCGAGTCACCACAGATGCCCTTGCGGCCCTCATCCAACGAGCTAAAGGCTACGCCGAGGCAGCAGCTCTGCAGAAGAGTTACTCCTCTGCCAGAACAGCCAGCTCATCATCGTCCAACAGACGCAGGCGTCGCTCTCACACCCACTCTCGGGATCGTGACCGTCCCCGACAGCCGACTCCGGCCATCGCTGACTGCCCGACTGGTCAACGTTCTCCTGACAGACGAGTCGACCCGGCCAACCGTCCCACAGACGTCAACAGACAGGCCAATCCATGGCCCGACTACGACGCACGGCGCCACATTGAGTCCCTGCGCCGTGAGAGACGTGAAGACCAGGAGCGTGCCCTACAAGACGACTGGGATCGCTTTGGTGTGGGCTCCCCACATCGGCGTAACTCGCCCAGGCGCTCACGCTCCCCCCGAAGACCCTCGAGATCTCCACCACGACGCGGCTCGCCTGAACGACAACGTTCTCCGCGCCATCTGTCAAGGTCTCCCCCAAGACGTGCTCTTCCGCGGCAGACTCCTCCAGGCGGGTCACCACCGCCGTCACCGCCCCGAGTGAACCAAAACCAGGAAGACGACCGCGACCGACGCCATGATGGCGACAGGCGTCGCGATGATGACAGGCGGCGCAACGACGACAGGTGTCGTGAAGACGAGAGGCGTCAACACGACGACAGGCGCCGTGACGAGGAACGGCGTCACAATGACGACTACCGGCGTGACCGTGACGATGACCGTCGCCGAACTCCACCTCGCCGCGACAACGATCGCCATCACGACCGCAACTTCGATCGGCCCGAACACCACGGTGTTCCCCCGAGAGATCACAACTTCGACGGAGATCCATCTTCCATAGATGGCCTTCGCTCCTTCACTCGACGTCTCCGCAACTCGGCACGCTTCCCCGAGTCAATGCGCTTGACAAACATCGAGAAATACGACGGCAAGACCGATCCAGCCGAGTGGCTGGAGTCCTATGCACTCTCCGTCAAAATCGCTGGGGGCGATAGAGCTGTCATGGCCTGCTACCTCCCCCTCATGTTGTCATCCCCACTTCGGCGCTGGTTAACCAACCTTCCTGCCGAGTCAATCGACTCCTGGGATCAACTCACCCGTATAGTCATTGACACCTATCGGCCAACAGCCGACAGACCTGCTCAGAGCAGACACCTCAAACAAATCAAGCAACGGGACAATGAGTCCCTCCGGAATTTCATCAAACGCTTCTCTTGGAAGAAGAACGAGATCCCAAGCGTGTCGGAGTCTGAGGTGATCGCAGCCTTCATCGAAGGATGCACCGATCGCAACCTCGTCCATCGACTCGGCCAGAACTACCCGGCTACTGTCCGAGAGATGCTGGCGCTCACCGATCAGTTTGCAGCTGGCAACGAACTTTGCGCTGAGCAAAATCGCGACGCGTACCGCCAACGGCAGGACAACAAGGGCAAGTCTAAGGAGAACGACAACTCGGGCTCCAAAGACAAGAAGCGCAAGAGCGACAACATGGTCGCCCTCGCCGACAAGTCCAAGTTCAGGAAACAACAGCGTGGCCCCAGGGCGCCGGCCAACTACGAACAAATGCTCGACGAACCCTGCATCTTCCATGGCGGACCGTCAGCTACTCACAAGCTCCGAGACTGTATGCGCCTTAAAGGCCTCATGACATACACGTCCAAGAAGCAAGAAGAGCCCAAGAAGCCGGAGGACGACAAGGACCAGGACGACTACCGCGAGCCCAAAGCTGTCCTTCACATCTTCGGCGGCCCTGACGCGTACGAGTCCAAGAGGAAGCAGAAGCTGACCTTCCGAGAAGTCAACGCCATCTCGGTCGACGCTCCTCGCTACCTCCCATGGTCAGAAGTGCCCATCACTTTTGATCGCAGCGACCACCCCGACTTCGTCGCCAAGCCGGGTCGATACCCACTGATCCTCTCACCCATTATTGATGAAGTCCGACTCAGCAAGGTCTTCATTGATGGTGGCAGTGCCCTCAACATCGTCTTCGTCAAGACACTTGACAAGATGAAGATACTGAGGTCGAGCATCCAGCCGAGTAACTCTCCCTTCCACGGAGTTATTCCCGGCCGATCTGCTCTTCCACTCGGCCAGATCTCCCTGCAAGTCACTGTTGGCGTTTCTTACGCACAGAGATTAAATATCAACTCCGCAAGCGCACGGAACACCGTTGTAGCATTTCACCCAGGAGTATTCCAAGGGTATCGTATTTATATTTCCACAGGGAAGCAGGGCTAAGAATATCATGAATTAACAAGGAAACATCTACTATTTATAACTTGCAAACTAGACCAGAGCAGGGATGCATATATGATGGGTGGCAACCAAACACACGCAAGAATTCCATATGAAGATAAAGAGATAGAACTAGTCAACTGGGAGGACAACGAGAAGAAGGGTATCAGCCTAGGGGTTAGCATTTAGTATTTCCTGATAGTCTACAATTACTTGCTTAAGCTTTCATTACAGATACGTTCCTGCATATCGGGGCACACGCATGCCAAGGCAGCAACCCGAGAATTAGGTTCAACTACCTTGGGGAACTACGTGCTATTGATCTCCCTACTAAAACCATCACCCGGACGTGGTGGATTACAGAGACCGGTACGCCTGTCACACGTACTCGCGGCTACCATCCTCCGTGGGGTGTAGAGCAAACTCACGTCTAGAATAATTCCTCGCACCATGCAAGCAAATATCCTAGATAACTTACTCTACGCGTAAGAGCAAGCCAACCATGCATAACAAATCTATGTGGATTGTGTAAGCATTTGCGGTGCAAACAACCCATGCAGATAGACATACCATACACAGACGTGGAACCAACACAGGAATCTCTCTATAACAATTACTTAAATAAATATAAACTAAAAGGAAAACTAAATTAAATAAGAAAATAAATAAGAAATAATTATATTAAAGAAAGTATAAAAGAAAAGATACACGAGAACTTTACCCAAACTCGAAGAGAACTCCGGAGCTCCGAGCGAAGCTCTCACTTCTACTCTAACTCCCATGACCAACTAGCCTACTCTAAACTACACAAGTGGAATGATCACATGAGAAGAGCGTGACCCTACATTGGAACTTCTCTTCTCAAGTGTGAAGGTGCAGGTTGGAAGTGAGGGGGAGGTCCTCTATTTATAGTTGAGTTGCCTTGGGAGAGTGGAGAAGGTCTTGGAGCATTTCGTGGAATATTCCCTTCTTGCCGACTTCTCCTGGCTTAGCCGGCGCGTCAAGTGAGCTTGCAACCGCCTCTGGAACCGACTGGAAAAAGACGGGCCGATTTGGAGACAACAGTAAGCCGGCCGACCTAGGCCTAGGCCGGCCAGTGGAGAAGTGCTTGAGGATCCCTGAAGAGCATGTCTCTGTAGAAACTTTGGATTTACAAGATGACCTCCGATATCGGAAAGTGCCGATTAAGATTTTGGATGTAACAACCCGTCAGACCCGAGGTTCAACAGTTCGTCTGTATCGTGTTCAGTGGAGTCGGCACACAGAGGCAGAAGCTACTTGGGAACGAGAAGATGCTCTGAGGAAGGAGTATCCCCATCTCTTTGAGGATGAGCTGGAATCTCGAGGACGAGATTCTTTTAAGGGGGGTAGGTTTGTAACGCCATGGAAATTTGCCATAAAAATTCACAAATAAAATCAAAACTAAAATCGGAAGTTTTCAAAATCTTTTCAAAACTTTTCACTCCCTCTCATTCTTTCTCCTCCTTGGCGCAGCACGTATGCGTGCTGACTACCATTTACCATTTACCATGCTTTTACTTCTCTGCCTACCTTGTCGCGTTGAGTCGTCTCGTCGCGTCGAGTCGTCTCGTCAACCCAAAACCACACGCCGAAGTTACCCAAAACCATACGCCAACTCCATCTCTGAGTCGTCTCGTCGCGTCGAGTCGTCTCGTCAAACCAAAACCACACGCCACGCCATCGGCCCCGCCATCCCGTCGCCACTATTTGCGCATACCACGCAGCGACGCACCGCCACGGCCCCTCTCCTCTCTCTGCACACATGTCCTCTCATCTAAAGTTGCACGCAAGCTCCATGCCCTGCCACCGGGGCCACCGCGCACAGCGCTGCCGCTGCAGCCCGTCGCCTCCGCATGCATGCCATGTCCCACGGCCCCTGCATCCACTATTGGCCAAATGTGCTCGCGTCCCATCGCTCCAAAGCCGCACGCCTCGCATGCTGCCCCTGCCCATGCCTCGCTCCACATTCACAAACAGCAGCAGCAGCAGCAGCGACCTGCGCATAGCGATGCCATCGCGTCATGTCATGTCATCCCGAACCACGTGATGACAATATTCTTGAGCTGTCCCGTCGCATCAAGCCGTCTCTTTACTCTGTCTCATCGCGTCACAATCACATCACCGCCAAAGCTGCGCGTTTCATCTACCATTTTCCCGCACGCATACCAACTGGCCACTTTCCCACTGCTGCCCCAGTCACATCACCCCAAAGCTGCACGCTTCGACTGCCGTTCTCCGCACGCGCATGCTGCCCTGCATGCACCGCTGCTGCTCCTGTCACGTCGCCGTCACCTCGATGTCGCTGTCATGCCATCCGAGGTGATGCTCCTCTCTCTCCCTACTCAAGCTTGTCCCCGGCTATAAATAGCCCTCCCCGCGAGCCCCCTCACCAGCGCGCTGCCCAGCCCAGCTGCAGGTGAGCTCCGCTTCTTTTTCCTCTCTGTTTCACCACCAACAATACGCCTTCCATCGATCTTTCCCTCCGGAGCCATATCGCCATGGTCGAGCCACCTAAAGAAACTTGCCCGTGCTCCTAGACACATTCCAAGCTTGCTCATCACATCCTCTCCCTCCCCTCCAACCAAACGCAGCAGCAACCAGTCCACGCAACATGACCCGTTATTCTTTTCCCCGAATTCATTTTCGGAATAAACCAATAGTCCTCGCTGTAAAACTTATATCTCCGCCGTCCGAGCTCCGATTGACCTGATTCTTCCTCCTAAATTCATCTAAAATCGAGCTCTATCCATTTCTACCAGTTCCATCTTTTGTAGAGCTCCTCCTCTATTTCTTTTGTATTTATTTGTGTTTGTTTGCTTGTTTGCCGGTCGCGTAGCTAACGGAGAGTACGGGTACGCGGAGGAGGAGGAGCAGGAACCAGGAGCCGGAGACTTTGAGCAGGAACTCCCCGAGGACGTCAACGAAGGCAAGTCACAATCCGTTTTACCTTTGATCATACTGCTCCTATGTTTTATAAACACAACCCGTAGAAGCTATTTTATTGCATGAAATGATTGACCTGATGTTTGCAAAACCTTTGTGTAGGATGACCAAGACCACTGAGCCTTATATTATCTGTCCTAAATATTCCCTGTTAAACCTAGAATATCCATGTATGACTATTATTTACGCATGGATGATTTCCTTGTTATAGAAATGCTTAGGACTGTGTATCACTAAGTGCTCTACTTATACTTAGCTTTTGCAAATGTGAAAACCGTGATTGGTGTTGTGTGGTAGTAGTAAGGTTGGGTGATAACTAAAGAAAGATGAATGAATGAACTTGGGTTAGAGCTGAGGTGATCCTGATGATATTTATGGAAGATTAAGTGTCGCCTCTGTGGTGTGCTTATGACAAGTGATATGGGAGATGAATGCCGCCTCTGTGGTGGGTTCATATATATGGAGATGATTGCCTTGGCTCGTTTAAGGACCGAGTTGCTTGTGACATCCTACCTAGCCGTTTATTCAGTGCGACCACACTACCGTGTATGCGGCACGGCTTAGTCTAAACCCCGCCAGCTAGTCTGTTAATCGCCTGGAGGCTGGAGATGCAATGGGAGCCCATGGAGCAGGTGGACGTGATGCAGACGTGTGCGACCCGGTCGAAGACCTAGATTAAAGGCTAGACCCCTGGACAACTCCCATGGCGATTAGTCGGGACGATGCTGTGATGGGTAATGACTTTGTGAGTCTTCACACCCACGAGCGCGGTGGCTTGTGATGCACTCAGATTGTGGGTACAGCGTACAACCTCTGCAGAGTGTAAAATCTATTCGAATAGCCGAGTCCACGGTCACAGACATGGCTTTGGTTCGGTCCAAGAACTAGCATGGGGTGGGTGCTTATCTCCTTGATGTGTGTGTTGTTTTGAGAATAGGTCCGGCCTTCCGCCGAAGGTTGTCGTGGACGGGGTGTCCGGCAACGTAAAACTTGACCAACCCCATAATATCTTAATTTGATGCTTTTGCTAAAATGCTTTATAAACTGAACCCCTGCATGTGTAAAACTTGCTTTATTGCAATGTTAAACCTGATGGCCTTTACCTTGCTACTGCCAAGTGCATACATTTATCCATTGATGGTAGGGTAAGGGTTGCAACTTGCTGAGTACTTTTGTACTCATTCTTGCTTGCTGATTACAGAGGAAGATCCAGACTTCGTCGACGCCGACGGTTAGGAAGACGATTAAGCTTGGTCTCGTCCGCACCTGAGCTGCCTGTGGCATTAGTCTACCGCTTAGTTGCTTCCGCTATGCCGTTTGATGACCTAGAAGTCATCTTCTGGTTTAGCTTTGTGTTTACTGTTGCCTATCTACTAGTGCTCTTGTTGCTTCTTAATCGACCCCTGCCAGGTCGCGACTTGTAATATCACCTGTTGTAAGACTTGATTGTACCAGCGACTGATCCATGGACTGGTATAATAAAGTGTTTAAGCTCCTGGGATAACCGGGGTGCTTCAGGTGGTATCAGAGCCGTGCTTGGCTGTAGGACGTGACCCTAGGCTTGGACGCTAAAATTATTTGCAAAAACTATTTTGGAAAACTCCTTAGCTCTTTCCCTATCTTTTGCAAAACTCTAATTTAATCCCTCCTCTATGGATGGAAGAAGATGGATGGGTGACCGACTACTGCTTGGAGACCCCTGGCTTTCCAAAGGTGCTACGTGATGCCATGGTCAGACTTGGCATTATGGAGCCTGCCGAGTATGTCGGAAGAGAGTATGAAGAGTTTGGCACTGAGCGCTGTGAAGTCACCATTCACATTGGAGCCAGTGATGACCACCCAGAGATGAAGCCCTGGAACGTGACTACCACTGGGTCGCGATTCCCAGACACCTACCAAGCTGTGGCACGCAAGGCCCTTCGGTACTTGTGCCAGATGTATGAGAGACCTATCGGTCGCTCACCAATGAGGTTTTTCCCTCCCATGGAGAGAAACCGCCCCACTTGGCTTGCAAGGATGAGGACAATTGAAGGCCTGAGAATGGCTGAAAGAGATCCCACAGTGGTTGCCATGACCCATTATCCGCTCGCCTTGGATGAGCTGTATGACGGAACAGCAGCCAGACTGCGAAGGTGCATCATTCGAGCAGAAGAAGCTGAGACACGAGTTAGGACCCTACGTGTTCAGCTAGCTGAAGCCAAAGCTCGTGAAGCAGAAGCAGAAAGCCGTGTTGTTTCTGCCTCAGAAGCCTTGAAGTCCGCAGAAGACCGCTACAACAAGCTAGTTGGCACTGCCTATCTCACTGGGCGTGCCCACTGCAGGACTCTGCATATCCCCGGAGTAGGAGAACGTTCCGTTTTGGATGGGACTCCTATCTGCTCTGCGGGAAGCAACATCAAGAGGAAGTACGCAGAAGATCTTCCTGCCCCACCGCCCTCTCAAGCAGACGGTAAAGAAGAAGAAGTCGAAGAAGAAGAAGAGCCCCTCCCTTTAACCCCGCCTTTTCCAAAGGAGAATGAAGATCGCCTCTCCACTGCTTCGGGTGAAGATTCCCCAGTTAGAGGCCTGGAAGATGCCTCCAACCTCATGGATGCCCAGGACCCCTGAGTGTCCACCAAGACGAAGATCCAATCATCATGGGATGAAGCTACCGGTCCGAGTTCAAGGAAGTGTCTGTGGAAGACTGTACCCCTCGAAGTTTAGTTTGTCCCTTGTAGTCGCAGTGTAATCGCTAGTAGCTCTTCGCTAGTGTTGTACCCCTGTTGTTTTAGTGAACCTGTGAGTGTTGCTTGTTTGTGTGAATTGCTTGTTGTGTATGCCAGCAAGGCCCTTGTGCCCTGCTCCCCTTTTATAAAAAAAAACATAATAACCAAGAGAATTAAATGATAACATAAAGAAGACCTTAAGTTCTTCTCTCATCTTATGCTCTTCCCCCTTGTCCTCAAACAGATGCCGCCGAAACGCTCTGCAAGGATCCAGCAGCGCCAACGGCGCCAGCGCAACAACCGTAGGGAAGAAGAAGTGAACCAAGATGCTGAAGTTCAAGCTGAGAACTCCAACCATGGACCGTTGCTTAACCCTCCGCTCACCACCCTGGCGGAAGTTATGGCACAGCAAACCCGTCTGTTGGAAGCACTTGTGCAGAACAACAATAACAACAACAACCAACGCCGTCAGCAGCAAGCGCATGGTTTCCAGAGTAAGATGGCTGAGTTTGTCAGAATTAAGCCACCGACCTTTGGAGGATCTGAGGACCCACTCGAAGCTGATGACTGGTTAAGGAACATCCAAAGGAAGCTTGATGCTATCAACTGTGAAGGAAGAGACAGAGTTCTCCTGGCATCCCATCAACTCACTGGGACAGCCTTAGCCTGGTGGGAGAACTACTGTGAAGCCACTGATGATCCCACAACCATCACTTGGGAAGAATTTGTGGAAGAATTCCGCCGCTACCATGTTCCAGAAGGTACCATGCAACTCAAGGCAGATGAGTTTCGTAGGCTGAAGCAAGGAAGCATGTCTGTTAATCAGTACATCCGCAAGTTCATTGAACTTTCTCGTTATGCTCCTGAGGAAGTTTCAACTGACAAGAAGAAGCAGAATAAGTTCAAGAAAGGTTTATCTGGAGAGTTAGGAACCCAGATGACTCCTCACATCTATCCTGACTTCAACACCCTGATGAACCAGACCATCCTGACTGAAGAAAGGATGATAGAGATGTCCAAGGAGAAGAAGCGCAAGTTTGCAGTTCATGAAGCCCGTCAGCAGGAAAGATTCCAGAGGCCAAGGAACTCTAACTTCCAAGGTCAGAAGAGTCAAGCCCCAATGCAATTCAGGACTCCATCCAATGTGCCCAGCTTTCCTCAGAAGAGTCAGAACAACTCCAAGACTCAGCAGTACAGCAGTGGTCAAGTGACCAACCAACCCAAAGCTTGCTTCAACTGTGGTGACCTTAGCCACTTCATTGCCAACTGTCCCCACAAAAACAAGCCAACTTTTTCCATTCAGTCCAACACTGTGAATGGACCGAGGATGTCTGGAGCCACTCGTGGAACCAACCAAGTCTCCAACCAGCCAGCGAAGACACAGCAGTCCTTCGGACGTGACCGCGTCAACCACATCCATGCTCAGGAAGCTCAGGACGCACCCGGAGTTGTGCTTGGTGAGTTTCTTGTTGAATCAGTTCTTGCAACAGTTTTGTTTGATTCTGGAGCATCGCACTCTTTCATATCATCAAGTTTTGTGGAAAAGCATAAAGTACCTACAGTACTGCTTAAAACCCCCTTAATAACCCGATCGCCCGGAGCTGACATCAAGTGTCACTTGGGTTGTTCGCGGATAAGAATCACCCTAAGTGGAGTAGCCTTCCTAGCTAGTCCAGTGGTACTAAAATCCAAGGGGATAGATCTAATCCTCGGAATGGATTGGTTAACCAAACATGATGGTGTCATAGCATGTTCAGACAGAACAGTTACAGTAACCAACCATGAAGGAACCTGAGTAGTCTGCCAAGCCCTTGGAAGTAAACCTGACTCGATGGTGTTTACCATGGAAATCAAGACTGTAGAAGAAGTACCAGTGGTAAATGAGTATCCAGATGTGTTCCCTGAAGAGTTACCTGGAATGCCACCAGATAGGGATATTGAGTTCATCATTGACCTTATCCCTGGAACAGCCCCAATAGCCAAGCGACCCTACCGCATGGCAGCCGCAGAGTTAGCAGAACTCAAGGAACAGTTAAGAGAACTCCAAGAAAAAGGATACATCAGACCCAGCTCTTCCCCATGGGGAGCACCAGTTCTCTTCGTCAAGAAGAAGGATGGAAGTATGAGGATGTGTGTAGACTACAGATCCTTGAATGAAGTGACCATCAAGAACAAGTACCCTCTGCCCAGGATTGATGACCTGTTTGATCAGTTAAAAGGTGCTAAGTACCTCTGCAAGATTGACTTAAGATCTGAGTATTATCAGCTGAAGATCAGAGAAGCAGATATCCCAAAGACAGCCTTTGTATCCAGATATGGTCAGTATGAGTTCACAGTTATGTCCTTTGGGCTAACCAATGCCCCCGCATACTTCATGAATCTCATGAACAAGGTGTTTATGGAAGAATTAGATAAGTTTGTCGTTGTCTTCATTGACGACATACTGATCTATTCAAAGAGTGCCGAAGAGCACGAGCAACATCTGAGAGTAATTTTGGAAAAGCTCAGAGCCCACAAGTTGTATGCCAAGTTCAGTAAGTGTGAATTTTGGCTTGAGAAAGTTGCCTTCCTTGGCCACATTCTGACAGCAGAAGGAGTTGCTGTAGACACTGAGAAGGTTGAAGCAATCACTCATTGGCCTCAGCCGACAAATGTGTCAGAGATCAGAAGCTTTCTTGGATTAGCGGGTTATTACCGCCGATTCATTGAAGGATTTTCCAAGATAGCCAGACCCATGACAGAACTTCTCAGGAAAGACAAGAAGTTTGAATGGACCCAGTCTTGTGAAAGAAGCTTTCAAGAATTGAAGAGAAGACTGACAACAGCACCAGTGTTAGTCTTACCTGACATTCACAGAGATTTTGTTGTCTACTGTGATGCATCAAGACAGGGCTTGAGATGTGTCCTAATGCAAGATGGTAGAGTTGTTGCCTATGCATCAAGGCAATTGAAGACTCATGAGCAGAATTATCCCACTCATGATCTGGAGTTAGCAGCAGTAGTGCATGCCTTCAAGATTTGGAGGCACTACTTAATTGGAAATAAGTGTGAGATCTACACGGATCACAAGAGTTTGAAGTACATCTTTACTCAGCCAGATCTGAATCTGAGACAACGAAGGTGGTTAGAGTTAATCAAGGACTATGATTTGGAAATCCACTACCATCCTGGAAAAGCAAATGTTGTTGCAGATGCCATAAGCAGAAAAGCCTACTGCAACCACCTCATGACGCACAATGATCACTTGTCGACCGAGATAAAGAAGCTTAATCTAGAGATAGTGCCTCGAGCTTGTGTGAATAATCTAAGTGTGCAACCAACATTGGATGAACAGATCAGACAAGCCCAGCTCAAGGATCAAGAGTTAATGAAGATCCGCAGCCACACTGGAGAAAACAAAGCTCCAAACTTCAGAGTAGATGATAAAGGCACTCTGTGGTATAAAGACAGAATCTGTGTACCACAAGAAGGAAAGTTCCGAGAGGTAATCATGGATGAAGCCCACAACTCAGCTTATTCCATTCACCCAGGATCTACCAAGATGTATCTTGATTTAAAGGAAAAGTACTGGTGGAATGGAATGAAGGCAAATATAGCCAAGTTTGTTGCAGAATGTGATGTCTGTCAGAGAGTCAAGGCAGAACACCAGAAGCCTGCAGGATTACTCCAGCCCTTACCAATCCCTGTGTGGAAATGGGATGAAGTAGGCATGGATTTTATAGTTGGTTTTCCTAAAACAAAGAAGGGATATAACCCTGTAAGGGTAATAGTGGACCGACTCACCAAGGTCGCTCACTTTATTCCTGTACGAACCAACTATGGAGGAGACAAGTTAGCCCAGTTGTACATTGACAACATAGTGAAGCTACATGGAGTACCGAGCAGAATTGTCTCTGATAGAGGTACCCAATTTACCTCTAGGTTTTGGAAAAGCTTACACTCTGCTTTGGGAACTAAGTTGGATTTCAGCACCGCTTATCACCCTCAGACTGATGGTCAGACAGAAAGGATCAACCAAATTCTTGAAGATATGTTGAGAGCCTGTGCATTGACCTATGGCAAAGACTGGGAGAAGAGTCTAGCTTATGCAGAATTCTCATACAACAATAGTTACCAAGCTAGCCTCAAGATGTCACCTTTTGAAGTGTTATATGGCAGAAAATGCAGAACACCTCTGATGTGGTCAGAAGTTGGAGAGCGTTCCCTTACCGGACCCTCCATCGTTAAGGAAGCAGAAGAAAAGGTTGCAGAAATAAGAGAGAAGTTGAAGGAAGCACAGTCTCGTCAGAAGAGTTACTCAGACAAAAGAAGAAGGGATTTAAGTTTCCAAGTTGGAGATTATATGTACCTTAAAGTTTCCCCAATTAGAGGTACACGTCGTTTCCAAGTCCGTGGCAAGTTAGCACCACGCTACATCGGACCTTACCGTGTGTTGAAGAAGATCGGTACAGTGGCATACAGGATTGAGCTACCACCAGAGTTGGCAGATGTGCACAATGTTTTCCATGTGTCCCAGCTCAAGAAGTGCTTGAGGATCCCTGAAGAGCATGTCTCTGTAGAAACTTTGGATTTACAAGATGACCTCCGATATCGGGAAGTGCCGATTAAGATTTTGGATGTAACAACCCGTCAGACCCGAGGTTCAACAGTTCGTCTGTATCGTGTTCAGTGGAGTCGGCACACGGAGGCAGAAGCTACTTGGGAACGAGAAGATGCTCTGAGGAAGGAGTATCCCCATCTCTTTGAGGATGAGCTGGAATCTCGAGGACGAGATTCTTTTAAGGGGGGTAGGTTTGTAACGCCCTGGAAATTTGCCATTAGGGATGGCAATGGGGCGGGGCGGGGCCGGGTAGAGCATATCCATGCCCGCCCCGACATGTGCGTCGGGTAGAAATCCCCGCCCGCCCCCGTCCCCGTGGGCGAAAATCTCCACCCGCCCCCGTGCCCGTCGGGTTTCGGGGCGGGTATCGGGTGCCCGTCGGGTCAACCACCGTGAACACACAACGAAGCATACCAGGGTCCAGAGGGAGGAGAGAAGCGGCGCGCCCGCCTGCAGCCGGCCGCCACCGCCATGGCTGTCTGCCTCGCCCGCCGCCGCCGCACCTGGCTGCAGCCACTGCGCCGCCGCCCGCCACGCATGCCAGCAGCCGCGGCGTCGCCGCACCTGGCTGCAGCCGCCGCGCCGCCGCTCGCCGGGCATGCCCGCAGCAGCTGCGCCGCCATGCGCGCATGTAGTGCGCCGCCGTCGGGGATGGGGAGCAGCTGCCGCGCCGCGCATGCCCTGGCGGCGGGGCGAGGAATTGGAGCGGTTCGATGCTCGCGTGGTGAGGAATTTTCTGAGAAAGGGCGTGGTCCGTGGGTGGATAAGGTTTGCTATTTTGTTTTTTTTAGAAACGTGGATAAGGTTCGCTTGTTAGGGACCTTAGGGATAATGGGCCAGGCTATGTTTGTTGCTGGGCTGCTGTCCTCAGAAAATAAAATGTTTGTTGCTGGGCCAGGCTAAGTTTGGTGCTACCGCTGGGCTGAAAGTTACAAACGTATGTGAATAAACTGATTTCGGGTACCCGCCGGGTTACCCACGGGTGGAGATAAATCCCCGCCCCGTACCCTACTCTTGTCGGGTCGGGCACGGGCGCCACCCACGGGTGAAAAACAAGCCCCATGCCCGGCCCCATCGGGTCGGGTACCCGCCGGGTACCCGATACCCGGCCCCGAATTGCCATCCCTATTTGCCATAAAAATTCACAAATAAAGTCGAAACTAAAATCGGAAGTTTTCAAAATCTTTTCAAAACTTTTCACTCCCTCTCATTCTTTCTCCTCCTTGGCGCAGCACGTACGCGTGCTGACTACCATTTACCATTTACCATGCTTTTACTTCTCTGCCTACCTTGTCGCGTCGAGCCGTCTCGTCGCGTCGAGTCGTCTCGTCAACCCAAAACCACACGCCGAAGTTACCCAAAACCATACGCCAACTCCATCTCTGAGTCGTCTCGCCGCGTCGAGTCGTCTCGTCAAACCAAAACCACACGCCACGCCATCGGCCCCGCCATCCCGTCGCCACTATTTGCGCATACCACGCAGTGACGCACCGCCACGGCCCCTCTCCTCTCTCTGCACACATGTCCTCTCATCTAAAGTTGCACGCAAGCGCCATGCCCTGCCACCGGGGCCACCGCGCACAGCGCTACCGCTGCAGCCCGTCGCCTCCGCATGCATGCCATGTCCCACGGCCCCTGCATCCACTATTGGCCAAATGTGCTCGCGTCCCATCGCTCCAAAGCCGCACGCCTCGCATGCTGCCCCTGCCCATGCCTCGCACCACATTCACAAACAGCAGCAGCAGCAGCAGCAACCTGCGCATAGCGATGCCATCGCGTCATGTCATGTCATCCCGAACCACGTGATGACACTATTCTTGAGCTGTCCTGTCGCATCAAGCCGTCTCTTTACTCTGTCTCATCGCGTCACAATCACATCACCGCCAAAGCTGCGCGTTTCATCTACCATTTTCCCGCACGCATACCAACTGGCCACTTTCCCACTGCTGCCCCAGTCACATCACCCCAAAGCTGCACGCTTCGACTGCCGTTCTCCGCACGCGCATGATGCCCTGCATGCACCGCTGCTGCTCCTGTCACGTCGCCGTCACCTCGATGTCGCTGTCATGCCATCCGCGGTGATGCTCCTCTCTCTCCCTACTCAAGCTTGTCCCCGGCTATAAATAGCCCTCCCCGCGAGCTCCCTCACCAGCGCGCTGCCCAGCCCAGCTGCAGGTGAGCCCCGCTTCTTTTTCCTCTCTGTTTCACCACCAACAATACGCCTTCCATCGATCTTTCCCTCCGGAGCCATATCGCCTTGGTCGAGCCACTTAAAGAAACTTGCCCGTGCTCCTAGACACATTCCAAGCTTGCTCATCACATCCTCTCCCTCCCCTCCAACCAAACGCAGCAGCAACCAGTCCACGCAACATGACCCGTTATTCTTTTCCCCGAATTCATTTTCTGAATAAACCAATAGTCCTCGCTGTAAAACTTATATCTCCGCCGTCCGAGCTCCGATTGACCTGATTCTTCCTCCTAAATTCATCTAAAATCGAGCTCTATCCATTTCTACCAGTTCCATCTTTTGTAGAGCTCCTCCTCTATTTCTTTTGTATTTATTTGTGTTTGTTTGCTTGTTTGCCGGTCGCGTAGCTAACGGAGAGTACGAGTACGCGGAGGAGGAGGAGCAGGAACCAGGAGCCGGAGACTTTGAGCAGGAACTCCCCGAGGACGTCAACGAAGGCAAGTCACAATCCGTTTTCCCTTTGATCATACTGCTCCTATGTTTTATAAACACAACCCGTAGAAGCTATTTTATTGCATGAAATGATTGACCAGATGTTTGCAAAACCTTTGTGTAGTATGACCAAGACCACTGAGCCTTATATTATCTGTCCTAAATATTCCCTGTTAAACCTAGGATATCCATGTATGACTATTATTTACGCATGGATGATTTCCTTGTTATAGAAATGCTTAGGACTGTGTATCATTAAGTGCTCTACTTATACTTAGCTTTTGCAAATGTGAAAACCGTGATTGGTGTTGTGTGGTAGTAGTAAGGTTGGGTGATAACTAAAGAAAGATGAATGAATGAACTTGGGTTAGAGCTGAGGTGATCCTGATGATATTTATGGAAGATTAAGTGTCGCCTCTGTGGTGTGCTTATGACAAGTGATATGGGAGATGAATGCCGCCTCTGTGGTGGGTTCATATATGTGGAGATGATTGCCTTGGCTCGTTTAAGGACCGAGTTGCTTGTGACATCCTACCAAGCCGTTTATTCAGTGCGACCACACTACCGTGTATGCGGCACGGCTTAGTCTAAACCCCGCCAGCTAGTCTGTTAATCGCCTGGAGGCTGGAGATGCAATGGGAGCCCATGGAGCAGGTGGACGTGATGCAGACGTGTGCGACCCGGTCGAAGACCTAGATTAGAGGCTAGACCCCTGGACAACTCCCATGGCGATTAGTCGGGACGATGCTGTGATGGGTAATGACTTTGTGAGTCTTCACACCCACGAGCGCGGTGGCTTGTGATGCACTCAGATTGTGGGTACAGCGTACAACCTCTGCAGAGTGTAAAATCTATTCGAATAGCCGAGTCCACGGTCACGGACATGGCTTTGGTTCGGTCCAAGAACTAGCATGGGGTGGGGTGCTTATCTCCTTGATGTGTGTGTTGTTTTGAGAATAGGTCCGGCCTTCCGCCGAAGGTTGTCGTGGACGGGGTGTCCGGCAACGTAAAACTTGACCAACCCCATAATATCTTAATTTGATGCTTTTGCTAAAATGCTTTATAAACTGAACCCCTGCATGTGTAAAACTTGCTTTATTGCAATGTTAAACCTGATGGCCTTTACCTTGCTACTGCCAAGTGCATACATTTATCCATTGATGGTAGGGTAAGGGTTGCGACTTGCTGAGTACTTTTGTACTCATTCTTGCTTGCTGATTACAGAGGATGATCCAGACTTCGTCGACGCTGACGGTGAGGAAGACGATTAAGCTTGGTCTCGTCCGCACCCGAGCTGCCTGTGGCATTAGTCTACCGCTTAGTTGCTTCCGCTATGCCGTTTGATGACCTAGAAGTCATCTTCTGGTTTAGCTTTGTGTTTACTGTTGCCTATCTACTAGTGCTCTTGTTGCTTCTTAATCGACCCCTGCCAGGTCGCGACTTGTAATATCACCTGTTGTAAGACTTGATTGTACCAGCGACTGATCCAGAGACTGGTATAATAAAGTGTTTAAGCTCCTGGGATAACCGGGGTGCTTCATCATGATTGGCCAAGTTCATGGCTATTCCGAACTATACCTATCTAGTTCTGAAGATGCCAGCTCCTAAGGGAGTCCTCACGCTCCGGGCTGACGTCCTCGAGCTTGCTCAGCTACAAGAAGCTGCAGAAGGCAAGTCCATGCTGGAAATCGAGGAAGACGCTGCTCCAGACGACGACCTCGCTCCGCAGAAGAAGCAGTACAAACTCCGAGTCAAGCACTTGACCCCGAGATCAAGAAGATCACACTGGACCCGGCTGAGCCCTCCAAGACGGCCAACATCGGGACCAACCTGGACGACAAATAGGAACTCACGCTCGTCAATTTTCTTCGGGAAAACCGGGACTTTTTCGCCTGGAAACCCTCTGATATGCCTGGTATTCCCAGGAATCTTGCCGAGCACGCTCTACATGTCGACCCGACAGCCAAACCAATCAGGCAGAGGCTCCGTCGCTTTACCCCAGATCGTCGGGAGGCCATTAGGGCTGATGTAACAAAACTGTTAGCCGCCGGCTTCATCAAGGAGGTCTTTCACCCCGACTGGTTGGCTAACCCAGTTCTTGTTCAGAAGAAAAATAAACAGTGGCGCATATGCGTCGATTACACAGATCTCAATAGGTTTTGTCCGAAAGATCCTTTCGGGCTCCCTAGGATTGATCAAGTTGTAGACTCTACTGCTGGGTGTCAATTATTAAGTTTTCTTGATTGTTACTCTGGCTACCATCAGATCCGACTCAAAGAGGAGGATTGTCTCAAGACTTCTTTCATTACTCCTTTCGGTGCTTATTGTTATCTAACAATGCCTTTTGGCCTTAAGAACGCTGCAGCAACGTATCAGCGTTGCATCCAGAAGTGTCTGGAAAGCCTTCTTAAGGAGCAGAAAGTCGAGGCCTACATTGACGACGTGGTCATCAAGACCAAAAATAAGAACGACCTTATTGACGACATCCGAGCTACGTTTGATTGCCTACGCAATTTCAGCATGAAGCTCAACCCGGACAAGTGCGTGTTTGGCGTGCCCTCCGGCAAACTACTCGGGTATATCCTCACCCACCGTGGAATTGAGGCTAACCCAGAGAAGGTCGAAACAATCTTGAAGATGCCGGTCCTGAAGTGTCAACGAGACGTCCAGAAGCTCTCGGGATGCATGACAGCCCTCAGTCGTTTCATCTCACGACTCGGCGAGAAGGGCCTGCCGTTCTTCAAGCTGCTCAAGAAGCAAGACAAGTTCGTTTGGGACGACGAGGCTCAGAAAGCCTTCATTCAGCTTAAAGAGTTCCTCAGCTCACCCCCACATTGGTTCCCCCGGAGCCGAATGAACCCCTCCTCCTCTACATCGCAGCCACCACCCACGTGGTCAGCGCCGCCCTTGTAGTGGAGAGACAAGAACCGGGCCAAATACAGAAAGTACAGCGCCCAGTATATTTCGTCAGCGAGGTGCTGTCCAAGTCGAAGGTCGGTTACTCTCATATTCAGAAGATTGTCTACGGCCTGCTGATGGCATCGCGCAAGCTGATTCACTACTTCCAAGACCACCCGATCATCATGGTGACGTCTTACGGCATCGGTGAGATCCTGCATAACAGGAAATCGACCGGGAAAATATCCAAATGGGCCATCGAGCTGAGTACTTATGACCTCACCTTTAAGGCACAGACGGCTACTAAGGCTAAAGCTCTAGCCGACTTCGTTGCTGAGTACACCGAAACTCAGGTCCCCCCTGAACCCGAGAAGTTTGAAGAGTGGGTCATGTACTTTGACGAATCCCTTCAACTCTCAGGAGCCGGTGCTGGTATTCTGCTCGTCTCACCTCGTGGTGATGAACTGAGTTACGTACTACAGCTGCACTTCAAGGCTTCCAACAATGCGGCCGAGTATGAAGCACTTCTACACGGCCTACGCATTGCCGTGTCACTCGGCATCAAGCATCTGATCGTGCGAGGCGACTCTCAACTCGTCATCAACCAGCTGAAGAAAGAGTGGTCATGCGTCCATGAAGACATGATCGCCTATGTCCAAGCAGCCAGCAAGCTTGAGGAAAAGTTCGATGGTCTGGATTATTTCCACATCCATCGCGACTTCAACAAGAAAGCCGACATACTGGCCAACTTGGGCTCCAGCAGAAGCGTCGTACCACCCGGCGTTTTCATGAAAATCGTCTCTGCACCCTTTATCAAGAAGGAACAACCCGGCTCCCAGCCAGCCGAGTTACTGCAGCCGCGGCCTGACGCTTTAGAAGCCATGGTCGTAGACAACCCCGAGACCCCGGAAGAAGAAGACTGGCGAGTTCCCTACATCGACTTCGTTGTTCATGGCAAGCTCCCGGACAGGAAGGAAGACTTCGAAGCCATCCACCGGAAGAGCAAGTCATACAAGGTCGTTGACGGACAACTCCTCCGAAAAAGCGCCGACAGAAGAGATTTCATGGGACTCGGCGTCTATATGAAGTGTATCACTCGGAAAGAAGGCCAGCAACTTCTCCAGGATATTCACTCGGGCGTTTGCGGCAATCACGCAGCATCGCGTTCCCTAGTCGGAAAAGCCTATCGCCAAGGCTTCTTCTGGCCTACAGCCGTCACTGATGCTGAGCACATTGTTCGCACCTGTGAAGGCTGCCAGTTCTACGCTCGGCAGATACACATGCCGGCTCAAGCCCTCTAGACCATGCCTCCGACTTGGCCGTTTGCTGTCTGGGGGCTTGACATGGTTGGCCCTCTCACGAAGGCCAAAGGAGGTTTCACCCACCTACTCGTCATGGTGGACAAGTTCACCAAATGGATTGAGACTGTACCCATCCGAGATCAGACAGCCGGTCGTACAGTCCAGTTCATTTGCGACATCGTCTTCAGATTTGGCGTGCCTAACAGGATCATCACTGACAACGGCACCAATTTCAAGAACAAAGAAGTCGCCGCCTTGTGCGATGACGTTGGCATCAAGCTTTGCCACGCCTCTGCGTATCATCCAGAGAGCAATGGGTCTGTTGAACGAGCCAACGGCATGGTTCTCCAAGGACTTAAACCCCGTCTCTTCAACGGGCTCAAGTCCTACGCTTCCCGGTGGGTTGATGAGTTACCTTCCGTCCTATGGGCGCTTAGGACTACTCCCACTCGACCCATGGGTCAAACGCCATTCTTCCTTGTCTACGGCGCAGAAGCAGTCCTCCCCTCTGAACTGGAGTATGGCTCTCCGAGAGTCACATCGTATCAGGCCGAGTCGTCAGAAGACCAGCGTCTGCAGTCCATCAATCAACTTGAAGAGATGAGAGAGGACGCGCTGAGGAAGTCGGCAAGGTATCTCCAAGCATTACGGCGCTATCATCAGCGCCGAGTACGTGACCGAGCTTTTCAAGCCGGTGATTTAGTACTCAAGAAGATCCAGACAACAGAAGGCCGACACAAGTTGTTGCCTATCTGGGAAGGACTATTTATCGTCCATGAAGTCACTCATCCTGGATCGTACCGACTGCGGCATGAAAGCGGAGAACTCCTTCCAAATACATGGAACATAACTCAGCTACGTCGCTTCTTTGTTTAATTTTATTCAATATTGTAATTACCTTGTGTACCTCATTGCAATAAAGTACCTTTTTTCTCCTTACAAGTTTTTCTTGACTCTGTAACCAGTAACAGCCTTACTGCTTACAGAGCCAGGGGCTAAATATCACTCATAATCACCGAGTTATGTCTCGAGTTCTTCTGGCCGACTAAGTAAGCCTTGTCTGTCCTGATTGTGAAGCTCCACCGAGAGTGCATAAACATAAGGCGGCAACTGGTCTCTGAAAACAGTTCAAAGAGACTCGTCTGACTGACACTCACCTTTAAATTCTTGACTTATGTCAATCTCATAGATCTCTGAGTTAGGATGGTTGCTCTGATTGTGAAACTCAAAAGTTAATGCCATCGCCCGAATGTGTCTGCCGACTCACAGTCCAACACTACTCGGCTGGCTGACACCGCTGAGTGCATAAACATAAGACGCCATTCTTTTCTCGAGATCGAAAGAGAGCGGCTGAGCCGACTCAACAGAACATCATATTCACAAAGGACCCATAGGTTCATTTGTCGATTACCATACAATCCTACTTATTTACATTATATTGTATCTTTACAGGAATTTCACTCGGTCCAGCCTCAGGGTGACAGAGAGAGATCCTTTACCAGTTCTTCACCACATCTCGTTGCTTCGTTCATCAGCTCCAGTGCCTTCTCCTGAGTAGTCCCAAGGGCAAACCCTTGCTGCAAGGTCGACAGGTCCATCAGTGGGAAGTGCGACTTGACCACACTCAGGGTATGGCGAGAAGCAGTCTCTGCCAGCTGCTTGCAGTGAGCCTTCATGGCCCGTGGCATCTGACTCAGCGTCTCAGCTACGGAACCTTTAGGTCTGTCTTCAAGATCAGGCCACACGTACCGGAACACTTCGTCAGAACTCTGGTACAAAGCTGCATTCTCAGTCTTCAAGGTGCCAAGCTCACCTGCAGAATAACGATAAGTCGGTTTCCATCGGCTACACATCAACAAGTTATATTGCAAAGTATGGTGGCACTTACCTTTGAGTTCTGCCTCCAGCTGCGTCAACCTGCTTGACTCAGACTTGAGTGCAGCCGATTCAGATTGCAGTCGGTCTCGTTCCTCAACGATGGCCTGCGTCTCCTTCTGTCTCTCGGCTGCTTGAGCTCTCAACTCCTCAAGTTTGCTTCTCATAAGTGGCTCATTCTTCCTCAAACGAGCCAGCTCATCTATGTCCGCCTGAGTCATCTTAGGTTGGGCTGAAAACAGTATAAAACGTCTGTCAGAGACATCAAGGACAAACATGACAGTTTTTGACTCGACTTTTACCTGCTATGGTCTTCTCGAATGCCGCATTCTCCTCCTTGAGTGCGGCCAGCTGAAGATTCAGCTCATCAATGCTGTCTTGTTGACTACCGATCAGTGCACTCTTGCTTGCTAAGGCATCGAACACTGACTCGGCGGCTGGATTCAGCACCTTCAAGAACTTCGTCTTGGCCTTATTGGCGTCAGTAATTTTCTGACAAAAGCCAGATGCCGTTAGTACTTTATTTATGGATTAATGGAAAGCACAAGAGTAGAACTTACTCGCTGGAGCTCTAACATGTCGAACATCATGCCCTCCAGCGTATCTTGTTGCTCTTCCTCTTCCTTCTCATTGATCTCCACCTGAGTTCCTTTGAAGTTGAAGGAAAAGGAGCCCTTGGGAGTTCTCCTCTCAAAGCTGTACTGGCCCCGCTGGATTTCCTCTTCTGGAGACGAAGGAGGATGACTCGGGCCAGCCAAGGATTGCTGTTGACTCGGGCCCTGTGTCCCCTCAAGCGGTTGAGGAACCGACTCACTTGCTGGAGCTTTTTGCTGAACCACCGCCTGTGTTTCATCAGTCACGGTGGCCTGTGGTTTTGAGCTGGCCTCCTCAGCCGACTTGTCACTTGGCGCTGCAGTATCAGCCTTCTCCAAAGGCAGCGTTTGAGATGGAGGGCTGCAAAAGTCATCAAAAGGATAGTAACTATCGCATTGTCGATACTTATTAACATTGATAAGTATACCAGTACTTACACGTCCGACACCCGGATTCTGATCACGGGCTGCTTCTTCTTCCTATACACCTCCTTTGGAGGTGACAACCGAGGAGGAGAAGATGTGTTGCCTTCATGGCTAGCTGTCACGTCCATCTCCGGATTTGGCACTTCAGTGCCACTAGCACTGACTGAACCAGAGACAACTGAGACATTTTGCGTCTCTATAGGAATCACATCCCCGCTGCTAGTAGGTGCAACTTCAGGATTGGCATCCGATTGACTCGGAGCGGCTTCCAGCAAGTAAACAAGAACCCTTAGTGGTGAATAAGGCACGTAAAAAGAGATCTATATGCACACTGAGTACATTGGCTACTCTTTCGGGATATAACCCTGGACGCTGGACCTGATCCTTGGTCTTCTTGACCTTCTTGGGTTCTGGCTCCACCAATTTCTCAGGCGACTTGCTTCTCCCCGTTGGCGGGTTGAGAGCCTCGCCCTCACTCTCAGAGCTCGAGAGAATTAAAGCTCTCTTCCTCTTCTGAGAGGCATCACTTCTCGGCGGCAGCTCGCCCTGAGAAGACTGACCTGCAGCATGCTCCAAGCCCAAACGACGAGCGTCACGGTCCTAATTAGTTTTGCTTCGTCGCTCTCGGGAACGAAGTGACTCACCGGCCGGGTTTGGCGTGGGATCTTTCGGAATGTCGGACTCGGCAGCAGAGTTCCCTTCATTCTCGGAGGCTTCTTCTTCTTCTGCCCCCCGGTCACTTTCAGTTGCCTCATCATCCGAGTCAGGAAGTGAGGCGAACAGGGCGTCCAGATCGCTGTCCGACTTATCGCCATCATCGGCTAAGACCAAATCTTGGTCTCTCGCAGGCAGGGCTCTCAGGGAGCCGTCGTTGTTCACCGGGGGCTCCAGTCCTCGACTCTTATACCTCTCCATTTCCTGCAAAGGGAAAAAGAAAAATAGTCATTAGCTGATATGCCAAGTTGTATATCCTCATATTTAACTCGGCAGAATCACTTACCGCAGGCCTGGGGATCTTTCTCTAGTAACCTACCCACTGCATTGTTCGGTCTGGCTTCAACATGGTCACGTTGCAGTTGGCGGTGAAGAATTCTTGACCTCGAGCCATCACTCGGAATCTTTGCGCTTCTTGGTATCCTCCAGGGATGGGTTCTTGATCCTTGTCTCCCGGACCCTTCCAGGTCCAAGCGGGTCGCTCCCTTGCCTTCAAAGGCTGAAATTTCCTGATGCAAAAGTTGGACCTGTAACTCCAAAATCAGGTTTCTTCAGCTCGGCAATTGTCCTCACCAGGGCATTCAGCTCTGATGTCATGTCCTTCTCCGGCTTACTCTTCCAGATTGTGTTGTACGTTGGAGCCTTGCCAACAAACTTAGGCAGAGCTGGTATGACATTAGCGCAGTAAAACCACTCGTGGTGCCAACCCTTGTTTGAGGTTCTCAACTCGTAGTTGAAGAACTTCTTCTTCCTGCGGAGTTGAATTCCGGCTCCTCCAACGGTGGCCGGGTTGTCGGCTGATGGATGTGGTTTCAAGAAGAACAGATGCCTGAACAAGTCAAAATGGGGCTCAATCCCCAGATACACCTCGCACAATGTCACAAACATTGACAGGTGCAGGATCCCATTCGGATTCAGATGACATAGCTCAATGCCATAGAAGAACAGCAACGATCTCAAGAATCTGCTCGTCGGCAACCCCAATCCACGGCGGAAGAAAGATTCGAAAACAACTGTTTCACCTGGACCGGGAGATGGGTAGATTTCGCCCGATGCTGCTCTCCACCCGATGATCTCCTTCGGTGGGAGTAGGCCTAAACCAACAAGAGCCTGGAGACGGTCGTCTGTGGTGACGGATCTTGGCCATGCGACTGCATACTCCTCTTTGGCGGCAACCTCTGCACCGGCGCCTCCAACGACCACCATCATGGCATCTGCAGCTCCTCTCTCTTGCTCCTCCGCAACATTCCCTCCACCCGAACTGCTTGCGCCGGCGATCGGAGCGGCGGTGCACTTCACGCGAGCCATTTCAGTGATCTTCAAGGATTGATTTGGTGTTGGAGAGTGAGGGATCTGAGGGTTAGAATGCGAATGCAATGTGAAATGGTTTAACGGCGGCGAGGCAGTTGTTTTATTTCCAAACTGGACGCGCCTCAACGGCTGCGATCCATCTTATCTTGCCTCTATGGCTCAGATTAAGCCCAACCGTTTGGCTTCTACGATACGGAACCTCATTAGGGTTTCCGTGAGCGGGAAAACTGGCGCCTCTTCAACTACTCGGGCGCGACTACTCGGCTAGTCTCTTCATTGACTCGGCCGACATCCACAAGCAAGATTCAGTCGGGAAAAGATGATTTTTGGCAAACACAACTGCTGGAGTCTCTTATTCCACTGAACAGAATGAGTTACAATGCATGACACAAACTGATGCAAGCACTACAGCACGAGAACAAGAACACAACAATGCAGACATAAGACTCCTCTTCGGGCACCATCAGCAGCAGACCTCCTCTGGATCTGGGCGCCCGGCGTCAACCCCATGCTCCCTCGCGGGCTCAACCTCCACGACGGCTCCTGGTGCGGTCCGCCACGCGTGATGGCTTGTCCAGGCGGTCGTGGCGACCCGGCGGCCACCTCCGGCGGTTCTCGCCATCCTCCTCGTCAGATGAGGTAATGACGATGAGCTCCGGCAGGGCAGGTGCAGTTGGTGGAGGCGGGACCATGGCCACCGGTGGCGCTCCGTAGTATGGCACCAGATCCATCACCGGCGGCATCTCCACGGGCGGCGGCAGCAATGGTGGCTCGGGGGCTGCTGGTGGAGGAGGGATTGGCTCTCCAGGTGGTGCTGGCGCGGAGGAGGAACTTCTCTTACTCGCTCTTTTGCCTGCCATGGTGGTGAGCTCGAGTTTGCTTCAATCCGATTGAGGTCTTTTTAAAGCCGAGACGATGAAATCTGGACAGCCATGGGACGCCTGACGTTCGCGCTGCCTCACCTGAAAAAGCCATTGGTCAGATTCCCTCTGTGGAGTGAAGACAGTATTGACGGAATCGATTCTGTTATACAGTGTTCCTGTGACTCGGTGGATAAGCTTCGGCTGACTCGGATACTGTGGCACTTAATCCTCTCTCTCATTACTCGGTAATGATGTGTGGAGTTGATTTCTGCCTACACATAATTTTTCACATACTGACTTTCTCTCCTTTGAGTCTGTACATAATTATGCTAATTATACACAGACTCGGGGGCTAGTCCATATGGACTCACTTGCGTGAGTCCAACAAATCCACTTGGCTATTTATCAGTCAGGCCTTTTTGGCTTCATTTTTGATGATCCAAGCTTTTCTAGTCTCTCTTGAGTCTGTACACAATTGTTTCAATTGTCCACAGACTCGGGGGCTAGTCCATATGGACTCACTTGCGTGAGTTCCATAATATTGTTCGGCTCTATGCTAGGCACACGGGTTGCTTCGTCCTTGACTTTTTGTCGGATGATTACCTAGAAATTTCCTTGACCTTCAACTTAATTGCCTCAATTAAGCTGAAGCTCGGGGGCTACATCTATATATGTAGATGCGCTGGCGCGCAACCATATATACAAATACAGATTGTAATCATCCTCGGCTGAGCTGAGACAGATGGACCTAGACCACTAGTCCGGAATGACAAATTCTTGGCTAAGACTCACCTTGATCGATTGTTTAAGCAGTCCTGTGCACAAGAGATCGGGAGTTCAACATTTTATGGATGCAATTTTTCGTCACATCTATATGATGCACTTATTCACTCGGATCAGGACAGTATATCTTGGTTCGTGCTCACTTTGAGTTTCTGTCCAATTCTACGAATTGCACAGTAACTCGGGGGCTACATCTATATGATGCACTTACGTGCATTCATTATTTGATTTGTTAGCATGCTTTTACAGCCCTAGCTGACTTAGTCAGATGCTGCATTTCATTCACTAATTCCTTTATGGATCTAAGTTAGTTCTGAGAGCTGGCTTTTATACAAATTCCTTTATGGATCTTTTATGAACTTGCAACCGACTGAGTCGGTCATTATTTTTCAGATTCATCCAATTCTTTGACTCAGTTCAGTATTGGATGTCAATCAGTGTTATGCCTAATTCAAGGCCCTGCTGCCCCTGAGTCACTCGGGGCCAGGTATCTCAATATTCAACAAGCTTGTTTCAGGTTAAGTCCTTTTTAATTTATCAGTCAACCTGAAGATCTACTCAAACATGGAGAGGAACCTAGTCGGGAAGCAATCAAGATCAATCAAAAAGCACTTGGAGGCTACTGTCGTTACCATGACCCCCGGGTACCCTCATGACCAGCAGGGCCGAGTAACCTGACAAGGGTAGTCGGTCCGGCCCAGAAGAAACCGAGTAGCCTATGACTCTAAAAGGAAGGTGCAGCTAGTCGGCAGGATAAATCAGGACTCTTGTCTTGTACTCCAAGTAATTCCGAGTTGTAACCAACTAGGATACTTTCCATGTAACCCTGTTCCCCCGGATATATAAGGCGGGCAGGGGCTCCCTCTAAAACAGACACATCCAATACCACGACATACAGGACGTAGGGTTATTATCCTCCGGGAGGCCCGAACCTGTCTAAACCCTGTGTCTCGTGTTCACCATCGTATTCTTGGTTCCTTCGCTACCCATTATAATCTATCGAGGCCCTAAAACCTCGACAGTCTGCGATGCCAGTCGATGTCGCTGAGGCTGGACTAGAGGATCAGCTACGTTTCTACGTCAAAGTCACGATCAGCACCCACTGATTAGTGCGTGACCTTGACTCTCTGCCCGACGCGTACGGCACGCTAGGGAGAGAGAAGAAGATTGAGCCGCTCTGTGCAGTTCATCATCTGTAAATAAGCAACGGGTATGGGTCGCGTACATGCAGAACACGGATGAAATGAACTCATGCTTGTGCATTCTTTTTCAGCAAGAGAAATCCCTTTTTTTCATTTTTTTTTTTTGAGGACAATGTTTGAAGTTTGCCAGGCTCCATCCATGTACGCACGCATACACATGGTCCACGGCTCCATCCACGTACGCACGCATACACATGGCCCTCGATCGATCGATCTGTATAACACATCTTGATCGATTCATCGACATACATACATATGCAACATGTTGGTGACAAGAATACATATACATATGATTTCGACTTTAGTGGCGGTGTGTAGTCCCGGCTGCTACGTACCATGTCCACGGGGTTGCTGAGTTGCTACGCGTCTACGGTGGCGGTGGCCCTGGCCTGGAGTTATGAACCGGGGCACGGCGCCGCGGCGTCTTTGCACGTGCCGCCCTCATGCAGCAACAGTCGCGCGCTATACAGTTCCGCAACAACGACGGGACAGTCCGCGTAGTACTACGCTGGATTTATCCAGTCTAGATCGCTAGCTTGATCGCAGCTACGCTTTGACGTTGCACACTTCCAATGTTCCGGTTCGAGTTTAATCAATTTCCACGAGTTGATCAAGAAGACGGGATCCATGAGTCCTTCCATCCAAGCTGCGTTTCCCGCATATATGGAGTGTTGATCGACATGGATGTGCATTGACGGATCGATGACACATGCATGAGACAGCACAATGCTGTTAACTGGCAAGCCTTTTTCTCTGACTTTCTGTTATATTCTGTAGCGAGCTGGACACAATCCTTAAAACGGAGCGTTGTGTGTGCAGAGCGCGAGAGGCAATTGCGAATATATGTCTTCCCTGACATGTACAGTGTATAGTAACATATTTCTCGTGTTGGTGTACATCAGTACATCTGCATATGTGCATAAGCTAGCCCACCGATCTTATTCACAAAACTGTCCAACTGAAGACACGCGAATTAAGTGATTGAAATTAATCATGACTAGTAGATTTTACTGAACCACAAGCATTCTGATTGAAAGGATAACCATAGAGTGAGTCGCTTATCCATACGTTTAAAACATGAAAGTACAGTCATCATTATTTTTCCCACTACTAGCTATAGCACATAATTAGGTCGTGCAATACACTCAGTAAGAAGCTACTAAATCCCAACGTCACACATAACGAAGTAAGCACCGGCACTTGTGATCTTACTACTAGCTTCTACCTGATGCTTTTGTCAACGAAGCCCAAATCAGGGCCACCCGCACATAAACCTGGTCATACAAACGATCAGAAAAAAGGAAGCAAGCACTTCTCCACTTCCGGTTTAATAACAAGCTGAAGTAGGCAGTCCAGAAGCCAATCACCCATCCTATGCCCATCCCCAGGTACAAGAAGAATGCATCACTCTTATTTTTATCATCCGTGTCACCTGCTGGTATATTTGTTTCTGAACAGTTCTTGGCGAGAGGTGGCCCACAAAGGCCAGGATTTCCAACATATATAGATGCCTCATTATCAAGTGCTTGTAATTGATTTCCAGTCGGTATTGGTCCTGACAAGTTGTTGTAGGACAAATTCAAGTGACTCAGTGCTGATATAGATGAGATGCTCGTGGGGATGTGTCCAGAAAGCCCATTATGTGATAGTCCAAAGATTCCAGAGACCGTAGGGCACCAATATCTGTAGGGATTGTCCCACTCAAATAATTCCAGGAAAGGTTTAGGCTTTTCAATGCAATAAGCATACTAATTTCTTCAGGAATATTTCCTGTTAAACTGTTGCAAGACAGATCAAAATATACCATGAACCTGATTCCAGTTGTAAATTCGAGTTGTTGCCCTTTGATGACGACCAATAGACTATCATTGTACAGCATATTCATATACCTGAAGTCTGGTCCGTACGTATATGGACCATCGAACCCAAACGTTAAAACGTTCGAATTCCAAAGTGACCATCCGTAGTAGACAACATCTGAAAGTGAGTCGTTATCAGCTGGCGCGTGGGACATTGCCTTTATGTGAACAAGTGACCCTGGAATGGTCCCTGAGAAATTGTTATAAGCTAGGTCTAAATACTGAAGATCCTTCACCTTGCTGAGCTGGTGAGGGATACCACCATTGAACATATTTGAACGTAACCGCAGGAATGCTAAGGACAATAGCTTCTCACCTATCCATGATGGTGAGCTCCCAGAAAACTGATTAAATGCAAGATCAAGAAATATCAGGTTCTGAAACTTTTGAAGAAATAGTGGGAAACCACCAGAAAGATTGTTGCTATTTAAGTTCAACATGAAGATATTGGAAATCATAGGCAAATTTGGATATGATGTGTTTCCAACTTCTGAGCTTTGTAAGCAATTGGGAAATGGCCCTTGAAGTAGATTTTCTGATAGATCAACAAATTGTAAGATCTTTAACTGACAAAAAGAATTTGGAATTGCTCCTGATAATGAATTTTTGAAGAGAATAAGTGATTGTAACATCGGAGCTTCGAAATCAAAGGGTAATGGCCCTGAAATATTGTTTCTGGAAACTTTTGCAGACCTCCTTCAAAACGATTATCACTGAAATCCATTGCTGTCGCTGACATTGTTTTGAACATCACTGCCGGTAGCATACCTCTAATCTGATTCCTTGATAGAACCAAAAAATCCGTTTTTGAAAATGTGGACCAGAACCAAACAGGTAAGGAATCAGCTATGCTGGTATTTCAAATATCAAGGATAAACATGTCATCTTGTGATTTCAGCCATTCTGGAAACTTGGGTCCTAGTCTGCAAGATCGTAAACTAGCCATATATAGTTTGAAAGGAGGAACCCAGTGCTGGTCAACCACCATGGTTAAGGAGTTGTCGGATAACCCTAGAGCCTTCAGACGACCCAGTTTTGCCAAATGGGATTCTGTGATCATACCATCTAGATTGTTAGAATCGAGCTCTAGTTTTGTCAGGTTTGTGTGTTCTCCTATCCAATGCGGTATATTCCCAGAGAGCTTGTTACCGCTAAGATATAGATTATAAAGATCCCTCAAATGCCCTTTCTTTGCCGGCAAGCTCCCGGTCAAATTGTTTGTGTGCAATTCTAAATCGTGCAAGCTATTCCCAGGCAATCTATCCAGTAAATATTGTATGTCACCATTAATATTGTTTTGTGCAAGATATAATGATTCCAAATTATGCAATCTCTTCAATGTTATTGGCACCCATGTGAGATCGTTCATGTTGAGATACAAGACCCTGAGGGAAGTTAAGTTTCCCAAAACCTCAGGGAGGGAACCCTGAAGCCCACAACCCTCAAGATTTATAACTTCAAGGCTAGGAAGATCCCAAAAGGGCCAAAAGAAATGCGTGATCCCTACAGGAGAGTTGAAGGGATTATGTCTGAGGAATACTGTCTCTAGTGATGTGAGGTTCATATGTACTGGTGGAGGAACAGTGTTCTTTATGCCACATCCAGAAAGACTAAGGTACATCAAGGATGGAAGCATGTTGAGAGAGTGAGCCCAGTCAATAGAAGTGCTTAGGTTCACCGCATCTAAAAACTCGACCTGCGGGGGGTATGACGGCCCCCGGGCATTTTTTAAGGAGAACGATCGTCTCACACAGATCGAGAAAACCCACGAACCCTCCTCCGCACCATACACAGGGACTCAGCAGGCCGGTGAGAATCGGCGCGAGTACTTAACCTATGCTTTGGTCCAACGGAGGAGCGAGGGGATTTTTTTATGCACTGCAGCGACCAGAGCCATATCGCAGGAAATAGTCGCTACAGTGCAGGTGCCGCAGCGAATCGAAGCCGGGCCCACCACCAGCCAGCATCTACAGGGGCGAACGCCTCTGGAGCGGCGGGGCTAGCCACTCGGGCTGACTCGCGTTGGCAGGTTCACCGCATCTAACTCAAGATCTTGTAGCATTGACAGGCGCGTTAGCCACTTAAGATCTGTGGAGTAAATGTTTGGACCTCCCCAATTGTATACATCAAGATGGAGCAACTTGGAGAGGTTGCCAAGATGAGGTGGTATTGGCCCACTGAAAATGGCATTAGAGAGGCTAAGATGCTGCAAGTTCTTGAAACTACCAATGAAATCCGGGATTGGTGTGCCTCCAAAGTCATTCCCTGACAGGTCCAGGGACTTCAAGTGTCGTAGTGCAAGCAATGAAGGGCTTATCTTACCTCCAATTTCTGCATCGCTGAGCGAAAGGCCTACAACGTGGCCATTTCGCTTGCTGCATTCGATGCCCGCCCATGCACAGCAGTCTTCGCCTTGCCAGGATAACAGGTAGTTGCCAGGATCTGTGAGGCCCTCCTTGAAGTAGATGAGAGCATCCCGTTCACTCGGAATGCAGGGATTGCTTGGTGGAAGTGCAGGTTGTGTTGATGTGATAAAGGTGCTTCGAAGGGACACAAGGCACCAGGTTGTAAGGATTGCCCGGAACAGAAGTGTTATCCTGGCCATGCTGGTCAGTTTCGTTGTGTTTGTAATTGCTGGTAGTGTGCAGAGCAAAAGGCATATGAGAGGTTGCAGCTGCACTGGTCGATTGGTCTTATTTAAGTGCACCCAGGCCATGAACCAGACTTGGCCAAGTCAAGAGTCCATGGCGGGCCGACTGGGCAATATATATGAGACTGCTAGTGAACTAATAAGATGTCTGGTTAGATATATTGGCCGAGCAAGCACTAAGTTTTTAGGGCAGAGCTGCTTTTTCCGAACTGATGACTGGGGACATTGATATATTGGCAGGTCAAGCTCGAATCACGTCTTGAAATCAACGGCTTTAATATGCTCTAATTTATGTAGCTTTTTTCAATGAGCTACTTTTTTAGAGAGAGAGAGAGAGAGCGTAGCGTGTTACTCCCTCTGGTTGGAAAATGATGTCCTTGCCACCGAAAGACCAGCCCAAATTTGCCCTGCTGCTCTGGTTGTAACCACGTTAATTACTTTTCAACCGGAGAACACGACACTGTTAGAGATTATTATGACTGGGCTCACTGTCGCCGTGTGGAATATGGGAAATACAAAACAAGAAGTTACGTGCCTCAAGCCTGGAAGACACCTCCGTCTGATCCGTTTTGTGATGTGTGCAAATAGGGCCCAGTTGAGTGGATGAGAGATGAGAGATGGTGATCCAAATTGATGAGCGGTAGCGGCGGTTGTGCCTTCCCAGAAGGCATATTTGGAAATCAACTGTACAGCAGCCCCTATGCAGTGAAATTTGCCATGAGTCATCTTTTGCAAATCATGAAAAAGCAGGCGTTGGAGGAAAAGAAGGGGGATGATCATGAACTGAACGGCGAACGCCTTCGACATGATTAGCTAGTGAGTAGTGATAACAAAGTGCAAATTATATATGCAACGGAGTGATGAAAACTGCAAGGGTGCAGGGTGTTGCAATGAATCACAATTCACAATCTGCTAAACTCTGGACTATACCTTAGTCCACGAAACGTTACAAATACAGGGCGGGGAATTACGTAAGTTAGCAGCAAGAAGTCAAGTACCAACGCTGTCGATGCATCACTATCAATTCGTCATCTGCCACACATTTATGTGCGATGAGAGTATGTGTAATGTGGTCAGTCACCGATATTTCACCTCAGCCACTTGCCTAGCTAGGATGGGCCTTTGCCTTGACACTGACGCAGCCATGATGCTTTGAGATGTCGTCGCCATGCAGCGTCTCGCGCATAGTGGCAAGGAATAAGTTAGCTACGACGCCGAACATATGGCAGGCAAGTTTGGCAGATCTGGCGCGTTGCGGATACGACTTGATGTTCAGCCTTGGGAGTCAAGAGGAAACTGCAGAGAAGTCCGGAACGGTTCACCTCCGGCGGAACCTTCACTGCACAGAATTGGATTCACCTCACCATTGACGCATGCATGGCCGTCATGCCCAGTGTGTGGAACGCGTGTACCGCGGGGCGGCAGGCAAAGGCGGAAGAGGCACTGCCTATCAGTGGTGGAAAATCGCCGATGGATGGTGGAGGTGGCGGGGACGATCGTACAAATTGTTTAATTAGCGGCAGCTGTAATACAGGTCGGCCGCGATACAACCCCGCCGGAGCCGGTTGGGCCGGGGGGAGGAGGCTATGGCAAACGGCGGAAGTTGTAACAAAATTGCCCTTCGTTACTGGATTAACTAGCGAGATGGCCCCCGGCTAGCCTATCGCCGTTGCAACTCTTTTGATAGAAACATAAGTATATATAAGATTTTGGTTACAAAGGACATAAAATTTAGGAAGTACAATTAAAGTTTGGTTAGGCACGATATTCATCATCTATTGTTCCTTTCCCTCGGTGTGACATATAACGGGGAACGGCTCACTTTGTCACAGCTTTAGATTATATTTTGAAATTAAGATTGTGTAATCCGAGAGGGTAAGACCTAGGGTTAAAAAGCCGAGGGTTGTTTGTTTGTTTGGAATTTAGAATCAGTACTTAAGGGCCATCTTAATAATCTGGAAAATGTTGGCTCAAACCAGATTGATTCTATATATCCATAGACTGGTCCTTATGCTCAGAATATGGCCAAGGGCATGATGAGACTCAATGAGTGCCATAGTTGAGCTCCTACCTACCAGTGCATCATGGGAGATTCTTCTTGC
The DNA here is from genome assembly GCA_012490785.1 of Eragrostis nindensis. Lineage (NCBI taxonomy): Eukaryota > Viridiplantae > Streptophyta > Magnoliopsida > Poales > Poaceae > Eragrostis > Eragrostis nindensis. The sequence goes on along the minus strand of JAAXCT010000502.1, from coordinate 14,359 downwards.
TCCTTGTTCTTGCCATATATGTGAGGTTGTTCCTGTTTACCATCGTGCTTCTTATTGCTTCATCTCTTCGTCCGGACCACCATAAGTCTATATCCCCTCTTATGAGACAACTTGATTGGTCTCAAAAATATATTTCACAGTGAATCTAATGATACTTGTTTGGTCTCAAAAATATTGTTAATTTTTTAGAAGCTTGATCAAACTTAAAATAGTTTGACTTAACACAAACCTACGATGTTTTTTTTAAAGCGGGGGGGGGGGGGGGGGGGGGGGGGGGGGGGGGGGTATTGAGTATTGAAATAGAGAAATGTGTATTCGAAAGTGAGAATGTCAAGTATTTTGATAAACTAGAGAAGCGTAAAATGCTAGAAATTCTCACGTTAATCCGAGAAAATAAGAAGAGAAAATTACCTACCACTGCCATTATGAAAAATTAGTCACAAAACCCCCTACAAATATTTATAAAATAGCTAAATTTGGAATAATAAAAAATAGCTAAAAATACCCCTCGAACCTATTTCTAAATTACCCACCATACCATTATGAGTCAAAAAATAGCTAAATTCGAAATAATAAAAAATAACAAAAATACACTTCACACCTATTTCTAAATTACCTGTCATTCCATTATAAGTCACAAAAATAACTAAATTTGGGTTATAAAAAATAGCTAAAAATATACCTAATTCTTATTTCTAATTTTCTCACCATACCATTATGAGTCTAAAATAGCTAAATTATGACGTGATGAGTAGGCAAGCTGAAAAATAAGCTATGACGATGACAGAGTAAGGATGAGTGAGAGAATCAAAAAACAAGTTAGAAACAAGGACGGGAAGAGCCTTGAACGAGAGGGCGACGAGCAGGCAATCTGAACAACAAGATGACCAACATACCAGTATAAAGGCGAGGGGGGAAGGTAGTAGCCCTTACCAGAGTGGGCGACAAGTAGGCGGGACGGGTAATGAGTTGGCAAAAGTGTACTAGAGGAACAAGTGAGCCGGACAACAAGCCAAGGCGACAAATAGCTGAGTATCATTACGAGCAAGCGAGGGATGCTACCGTAGGAGAGAGCATATAAAAGTTTATTACAAAATATCATAAAATATCTACGTACAAGTTAATAAATTTTATACTTTTATCGTTGTGAAAACAATCAACTCTAGCCGCGTAAATGCGCCGGCAGCCATACTAGTTATATATATATTTAACGACTAAAAGGAGCCGCCACATTCTCTCTCAAAGCCTAGAAATTCCCACGTTAATATAAAAAAATAAGGAGAGAAAATTACCCACTACTGCTATTATAAAAATTTTAGACTAAAATACCGTCATACTATTTTTCTAAATTACCCACCATGCCATTATGAGTCAAAAATAGCTAAATTTGAAATAATAAAAATAGTCAAAAATACCCATCACACGACTCCCTCCGTCCCAAAATATTGATGTTTTAGCTTTTGGCACGTAGATTAAGGAAAGTTGATAAAGGTTGGTACGCAGGAAACGAGAAGAAGAGAGATAGAGATAGAGATGTATTGGGAAAAGAGAAAGGTGCATCGGAAAGTGAGCATGCCAATTATTTTGGGAAAACTGGATGAGGATAGAATGCCAAGTAAACTGGGACGGAGTAGCTAAATTCGAAATTAGAAAAATAGTAAAAAAAAATACCCCTCACACCTAATGTTAAATTACCCACCATGCCATTATGAGTAAAAAATAATTAAATTCGGAATAATAAAAATTAACCAAAAATACCCCTAATTCCTATTTCAAATTTACGCACCATACCATTATGAGTCAAAAAAATTAAACTTGGAATAATAAAAGTAACAAAAAGCACCTAATCCTATTTTTAGATTACTTACTTTTCTAAATTTGGATTAATGAATAAATATATTTTAAACTATTCCAAACACTAATAAATAAAACTAAATCCAATTAAATTATAAATCAATTACAATGGGTTAGCTAAGACACAACCGATATAAATGATGACTCATCCCACACTCAAACTAAAGGATGGTGAGAAATTCTCCAATCTATGTGTACTATTTTAGAAATATAAAGTATAAAATAAATTATAAAAACCGTGTTTAAACTTCTATAATTATATAAAATATTTTAAATAGCAACGAAAGTCTAGCCGCGCGAGCTGCCGTACTAGTTCCTAGAAGACGACGAGAGCCATAAGTTAGAACACCTGATCTTTTTGATCTACCTTGACAGTGGAACGGATGAGTAGTGTGCTCCTGGACCGCACCGAGCTGTCCCCAGATCTCCAGCACTCCAGGTACCCCGCTGCTCTGCGTATACTACTACTTCTGTAGCACTGGCCCAATATGATAGTATAACTGCTACCAAAGACAATAATGTCGTATATATCTTTATTGACTGCATGGAACATGACATTCTTTTTTGAAGGAAACTTGCATTGATGATGCGACATCTCAGGCCATTTACAAAATTATGGATACTAGTAGTACATTACTCACTGTTGATATACATGCTTAGAACCCTAGTATTATGCAGGGAAGCAACAAAAGCCATTTGTTTCTGATCTCAACTGCCACCAAATTTTCATTTCAAAGCAACCCAGTCAACAGAGACTTTGCACATAAACTTGTCGTAAAATGCGAACCAAGCAATTCTCCATTGTGCCTTGAACAAGAAGATGCAGAACACGATCCAGAGGCCACTTACATATCCAGAACCCATGGCGACGAAAAGGGAAATGTTGTTGTTCCATCTTCTTGGTCATTGGAGAGGCGGGAATCGACCCTGTTTCAGGGCACTTATTGGTAAGAGGAGGACCGCAGAGGCCTGGATTGCCGATATAAATAGACGCCTGGTCATCGAGCACTTGCAGTTGATTTCCAGTTGGTATGTGTCCTGACAGATTGTTGTATGACAGGTTCAAATGGCTCAGAGATGTGAGAGTTCCTAAGGTGGTGGAATTTCACCGGACAGCTCATTGTGTGACAGGTCGAGAGATTCCACTTGCACCAAAGCACCAATCGTTGTTGGAATTTTTCCAATGAAGGCATTCCACGATAAGTTCAAGTTCGTCAATGCAATAAGATTACCAATCTCTTCAGGAATCTCTCCAATTAGGTTGTTGCAAGATAAATCAAGATTCACCATATATATAACCTCTCCTGAATATAGTCGTTCTTGACCTTTTGTGACTACCGTGATATTCTCTGTATAGTCTACCATTTCATTAGCGTCAACTGAAAATCCAGAATAAAGTATCCCACTAAGTTCATCATCTTTGTCTCCTGTTGTTTGTCTCATGGCCTTCCAGTTACCAACAGATTTTGGTATGCTCCCAGATAAATTATTATAGGCAAGATCCAAATACTGAAGATTTACTAGATTCGCAAGCTCCACTGAGATATGCCCATAAAACATATTATGTCTCAGCCGTAAGAAGGCCAAAGACGACAACTTCTGTGCTATCCATGATGGTAGAGTCCCAAAAAATTGGTTATGTGATAGATCAAGGACGATGAGTTGCTGGCAGATCTGAAGAAATGAAGGAAATTCTCCAGAGAAGTTGTTGTTTCTTAAACTTAGATTAGATATTCTGAGGCTTGTGTTTGCTGTAGATTCGTTATCTAGGCAATCAGGAATTGCCTCATTGAGATTATTATTTGAGAGATCTAGCAATTGTAGCAATCTCAATTTGCACAAGGAAGATGGAAATGTGCCTGAGATGGAATTATTGTACAAAAGAAGTGTTTCCAGTCTGGGTGCTCCAAAGTCTATTGGTAGTGGCCCATATAGTTTGTTTCTACTAAGATCCAACTCGGTTAGATTAGCAGGAAGCTTTGGTACTGGACCAGTAAACAGGTTTGAACTGAGATCCATTGCAGATGCTGCCATAAATTCCATTTTGGATGATAGAAAACCACTAATTTGATTATTTCTCATATTCAGATCGTCCACTGAGGAAGCTACTGTCCAAAACCAATCCGGCACCATGTCAGATATGCTTGTGTTTGAGATATCAAGATTGAACACATTCGTTTGCCATCTCAGCCACGCTGGAAATTTAGGCCCTAGCTGACAGGAACGAAGTTGGATCTCTTCTAGATTGAAGGGTGGAACCCAACTTGAGTTCACGAGGATTGCTAAGGAGTTGTCAGACATGCTAAGCCTTTTTAAGCTTTTGAGTCCTGATAAATGGCCTTCATGAATGACACCTTCAAAATTGTTAAAGCTCAGGTCTAATTCAGCTAGATTAGTGAGCTTTCCTATCCAAGTAGGTACATGACCTGTAAGCTTGTTATCCCCAATATCAAGCGATGTCAAATTACTTAAGGGCTCCAGCATAGCTGGCAGGCTTCCAGTCAAATTGGTGAAAGGAACGAACAACGTTTTTAACTTGTTCCATGAACAGCTAGGTAAGCGTTGGAAGAATTCTGCTATGCTCCCATTGATGTTATTTTCAAAAAACATTAATTCTTCCAAGTTACAAAGGTTTTTCAGGTTTGAAGGTATCATGCCTGTAATATCATTAACTGATAAATCAAGGTGTACCATAGAGGTCATATTCCCTATCTCATAAGGAAATTGTCCGTGAAATTGATTTCGGCCTGAGGCATCAAGATACTTAAGGCTAGTTAGGCCCCAAAACCAGTTGGGTGCGATGTGCTTGTTGAAATCATTACCCGAAATGTCGAGAGACTCCAGAGAGGTTAGATTTGAATGGGGAAGAGAATCAGGGCAGGTACGAAGCTGACAGCAAGATAGATCAAGGCTTACAAGAGAAGGAAGCATGTTCACCACGGAAACCCAGTTTGTGATGGTACTGAGGTTCACCCAGCTCATGTCGAGGTGCTCAAGGGAAGACAATCGCGACAACCAGGTGATATCTGTTGAGTACGTGGAACCAAAAATGGAATCAAGACTGAGGTAATGCAAATTGGAGAGGTTACCCAGCTGTGGCGGTATCCTTCCAACGAAGCTCGACTGTGATAGGTCGAGATACTTCAATTCACGGAGAGAGGCCAAGAACTCTGGTATTTTCACCTTGTCGAACCGGTTGCAACTAAGGTCGAGATGCTGCAAGTGCTGCAAACCGAGCAGGGAGAAGCTTATGTTGCCTCCCAGAACCTGCGTACTAATAACACTGTTTTCACAGTCAGGGCCCTGTATATCAAGCTTAACAACATGACCGGTTCTGTTGCTGCAATGAACACCCTTCCATTGGCAGCAGTCATCACCTTTCCAAGAAGAAAGAAGGTTTGAAGGATCTGATAGATCTTCTCTGAAGGAGAAAAGTGCTGACCTCTCGTCGGCAAGACATCTCTTGGTTGTATCCTTCCGAATGGCAGATACTTCTGTGGAGCTCTGTGTCTGGATGAAAACGAGCAGGGCTATGGCGATTTGGACACAGAAGTTAAGCAAGCCCATGGTGCTGAGCTGATCTCGTCTTGAGGTGGTGACTATCTTGATGGTTTGCACGCTGGATAAATAGCAAGCAATTGTCTAGGCAATAATCTAGGGAGGAGGTGACACAAGAACTCAATAGAGATCGGATGTAGGCGACCTTTAGTACTCATATTCATGTACTTGGTTTATATCATTCCCTTTCCTTTTTATTTTTGTATTAGCTGTGTGCGGTCAAACAGACGTCGGAATGTATTCCATTTTCTTAAAGAAAAAATGGTGCTAAGCTGAAGAATTCTCTAGTCATCCTGGTATGGAGCAAAAATGATAAGTGCATGCTGCTTAGAGCATCTCCAAGAGAGCCCCATAAACCTCCCTTAAATCAAAATATTATGATCCAATCAAAAAACCATCTCCAATAGGACCCTAAAACCGCCCCCAGTTTTTTCATAGCCTCTAAACTTCCCTCATTTGTAGCCACAAACAGGGGAAAAATTGGGCTCCCAAATTTTCTTTTTCTATGAAATTAATGTTTTTTTGGCCCTAAATACTGACATGGCCCAATCAAAAGTGTTTTAAATCCATTTTTAGGAGAAGACTGTTGGAGGAGAGAAAAGTTGCCCCTCATGATTTTTTGGTTGCTCTCAAAACAAGTTTATGAAGCTAATTTTATGGGAATCTCTTGGAGATGCTCTGCTATTTAACATTAGGTGTCCCTTGCCAGCCTAAGGAGTTTTACGGTGCCCTATAATACTAGTGGTATCACAAAGGGTATCATAATTATTTTAATTTTAGCGGTATGCTTTACATCGCACCACTGCATATCGAAATTCTTGCGTCGCCACCCATCTCCCCATGATTTAACCATGCCGCCACCTATAATATTGCCGCCCCGCACCGCCACCGAATTTCACACCAGCACTTATTTTTTTTCCCTCAAATACCCTAGTATTATTAATACTATTGAATCGTTAGATTTTAAATACCACTACTTTATACTGATGGTATGGCCAATACCACTAGTATATACTGGTGGTACCACTAGTATATACTGGTGGTATAAGGCACCGTAAAACTCCTAAAATATTGTCTAGAGTAGCCACGGCCCCACAGGCTCTTCTTTTATGCTAGTGCAGGAAATTGCTTGCAAATCCAAGGACAATCAGCAGTATTGAACCTATAAGAAATTTCTTCTCCAATCTTTTCACAAAACACCTGTCACATCAGGACAGATCATTGGTTGGAGACAATTCTACAGCCATGGCAAGCCTAAAGCCAAAGTTTTGTCTCTGTACTTCATTACTAAGTGATAAATGTTCTATTTCTTGCATGTGGGTGGTCAGTGCTGTTTGCATCTGTGAATTGAAAAATGGCGAGCAAATTGATCGATGGAGAAATGGAGGACATCAACAGTGAATTCAAAGCGTGGAGTTCCATCCGACGGGGACATCAATTGACAATCTGGTGGAGCGGCCCTGATACATTCCAATCAGTTACTTGGAAGCTGCAGCCCGGGACCAAACCGTTAACACTGAAATCTACATTCTGTGCCTCCATTTTACTGTTGGTGATCGCATGCCACTGATATTTGATTTTTTTTTGACAAAACAAAATGTTTAAGTCCGGAAACTATGTGATCCAAAAACCATTTAGGTAACGAACTAGCTATACTTGTACCCGATACGTCAATATCAGTTATTCTATTCTCTGGTCTTGGCAACTCTGAAGACGTGAAGAACTGACCTCTCGTTGGCAATATACCTCTGGTTCGTATCGTTTGGAATGGCAGATGCCTCTATGGAGCTCTTTTTCTGGAAGAAAAAGGAGCAGGGCTATGACTTGGTGCAGGAGAAGTTAAGCATGTTCAGTGTTGCTTTTTTTAGGGATCCGTGTTCCTCCTGGCGTTGAACAAATTGGTCTGGCGCAAATGGAACACGTTATGCTGCTATTTAATACTAGTACTTTCAGTGCTAAATTAGTCCGCAATACTGACTTCGTTGATGCGATTGTTGTGCCATGAAAAATAGTGGAGAAGAAATTTCCTCCAGAATACTATTAATTGATTTTTGAGTGGTTGAAATTTCCTAGCCGTGATTTTCACGCAGAGTTCCGGTGGCTGTTCTAAGGCCCTGTTTCTTCTCAGTTTATGCCATGTTCACTGCATATTTGGTTTCTTCTTGTTGAGATTTATGGGCTTTTAAGCCCACAATAATGATATCCTATTTAGTCTAGGCCCATAATTAATGTATTAATGGTTTAGTCCCACATGGGATTCCTCTCATTAATTGACTCAACTTATTAGGTGGATTTCCGGTTGATCCCCTAGAGAAGTTGAGAGAGCTAGTGGCGAGCCACACGCGCGCGCGCCGCCGCCGCCGCCGAGCCGAGCCGTGGCGTGGCGTGGCGTGGCGTGGTCGCGTCCGTCCCGTTATGGAAGTTTTGATATATTGAAACGGCGCGTCTCAGATGGATCGATGCCTTTTCGTTGCGAAGGAGTCGCGCCTGTTCGTTCGTACGAATGCGCCGCGCCTGTTCATTCGAAGGGTCGCGTCTGTTTCCGTCTCAGATGGACCGACGTCCTTTCGTGAAGGAGTCGCGTCTGTTCGCGTTTCTATATATATGCCCCTTCCATACGCCTGAATGGTTCGCTCGCATTCGATCATTCGCTCTCGCTCGCTTCGCCTTCCTCCCGTGTTGCCTTCGAAGACATCTCCGTCCCGGATTTCTGCCGCGCACAGAGATCTGGGAGAGCAGGCCTCCGAAACCCGTTCCGCAAGAGACATCTGCCGGGTGTACGGGCGATCAGGTTTTTGGGGAGCGACAACGCGACTGCTCCCTGATCGACTACTTCCGGACGCGATTCTGCACTGCATCAATTAAGATCGACGACATCGAACATACTGGATCTTCCAGCGCCTCCGGCGCAGGATCGTCCGCTGGGTACGTTTCTAACTTTCTGTTCAGTTTGTTCATCGCCATCACTTTGTTGGGAAATTTATGGATTAAATTAATTAGAAAATTGCCTAGATTCTTAACACTTCTCTGAAGATTCAAGGGCTGTCATGCTGTTTATTGTTGCCTGTTGGGATTTGAAATTGTACTGATAATGTTTGACTAAAGGAGTAGGAGAAGGCGTCTTCCTTTGAAGACCTCGGAAAAAATCATGAGCATTCTCTATCCTTTCTCATTTACTACATGCACTTACTTTGCTATATGCTATGCTTGCTTGTAGTACTTGTTTAGGTTGTCTTTCATACTTGCTCTGGTTGTTCTTAGCTACTCCTTGTTGCTAGTGTGCTAGTTGTTTAGCTTGTTGACTTGCTTTACCATAGCTTAGCTCTTGCCTATGGACTACTTAGTACTACTCGTTGTAGCATTTTTGACTTGCGATGTTTGACCATGTCTCTATTTTTATTATATTTGTTACTTTGTTTTATCATTAGATATACTTTAATCAGCTTATTTGTTTTCTTATTTTGTAAGACTCTCTGATGCTAAAAGTCATGCTTACTTTTGGGACTATGTTTTTGCTAGTGTGCTTATTTTGTTATCTATCTAGCGTTGCATTGTCTTGTGTTGTCACTCTAGCTAGTAGAGTAAACCCATTACCTTGTGCTACCTAGAGAACCTACTCTTTCCTAGTGTGGTATGTATCTTGTTACCTTGATCACTAATATTTTGATGGGAAACATATAACATGGTATTACATGAGCATTATATTGAATATTAAATAAAATCAACATACTATAAACTCAAGAAACATGAGATAGTTCAGACACAAAGGTTGCACTGGGAGCTTAGTACAACCAAACATTATTATAAAAAAAATAGAAATATAGCTGTTGCTTACAAGATACGTTTTTCTTCTTAAATGTTGCATTTTTCCTTTGAAATTCAATACTCCTATATGTTGCACGATTATTGGGCCTGTGCAAACAACATGTTGATCGAATAATGTTTTAAAAATGACCTACTATTACCAATAAAAAATCATAAACTAAACCATCTATCCACATAAAGTTTATAATAATGATAACAAGACAATAATAAATTAATTAGATATATTCAATATAACAAAATACTAGCCGCGCAAATGCTAAATGTATTCTGTTTATTCTGACTCCTTTTACTCTAATATTTGATTAATAACCTCAACTCAACTTTAGTTTCACTGTATGCCCTCTTTTGGTCACTATGGTATTTGTGAAATGCTAAATGTATGTTTAGGTATTTAGGATGCACCGACGTGTATTGAAGAGCAAAGTGGGTCTGAGGTCTCATTAATTAGACTGATCTCTTTTTATGCTTAACATAATTGTGATTAGTATGCACTGACTGGGTGGGAGACTAACCTTTGAGGTCACCCACTGCGAAATAAAGTGCGCGTCTTCATCCAAGAATCCAAACAACTAGTCAACCGGAATTAGGCTGCCCCGCACGACAAGAGGTCACAATGGCATCCTATATATGTAGTAAGATGTTTCCAGTCCAGCAGCGACAAATTCGAGATTGACAGGGAGGATGCATACTAAAGTTCACAATGCCTGGGACTGTCTGTGGTATTTCAGTATTTTTACCAGAGCACTAACCAATTTGAGACGAAGGGGAAGGCCCATGGGCGACTCTGTGATGCCAGTCGGTGTCGCTAAGGCTGGACTAGAGCATGACCTCCATTTCTACGCAAAGTCGCGACCAGCACGCAGTTGTTGGGGTACAAAGGCAAGTCGTCGCATTAGTGCGTGACCTTGACTCTATAAGTCCGCTACTAGGCGACGGCAATCAGATATTCTGCCCGGCGCGTACGGCACGCAGAGAGGAAGATTGAGCTCGCCTGTGCAGTTCATCTGTAAATAAACAACGGGGCATGGGTTTTGAACATGGGAGAATTCGGATGAAATGAACTCATGCTTGTGCGTTCTTGTTCAACATCAGAAATCTTTTTTTTTTTTTTTTTTTTTGCAAAGGCTGCTTAGCACAGGATTGGGATCAACATGCCCCCTAGAACTGCAGGTGGTGAGGTTTCTCAAGAGAAAACTTGCAGTACCTTTTTTTATGGTTATTACCATCCTGATGTGCTGGAATATATGAACTACTCGCAATGATTGGCGTTTCAATCAGGTGAACCCATTTGTGGATGATTGCATTCAGAAATTCTTCAGAGAACTCAAGATGGTTATCCATTAACCTGAACAAAGATTTGTTCAGCAATTGCAAGAATGGATACAATCATGGTATTAGTTTTACTTCTTTTTTTTTTGGTCCTTTACTTTGTTGTTTTAATTTTATTTGAAACTTGTGGCTTGCACATAATCCGTTCGAACTTTCTTATTATGGTGATAAAACCCTGCAAGGGCGAGCCCCTCTAGTTTGCTTTTTAAAAAAAATCAGAAATCCTTTTCCCATTTTTTCTTTTTTGTTTTGCATGACATGAGCTGAAAAACGGACAGAAAGTTTGCTTGGCGAGAGCTGTTGGAAAACTCTGTTTTCTCGGGAGACTAGCAAATTTGTGTACCGGTGGTAGAGAAAGAGGCGTCAAGCTCTGTTTGGGCTCCACCGCAAAGAAAAAAAGCTCTGTTTGGGCTACTGCCACATAGGCCGTCCTAGAATGGATCCAACTTTGGGCTTCTTCATCCCATCTAGAATGGGCTGACGGAGGCCGAGAGGACGGAAATCAGTTCTTTGCTGGTTCGACTTTGGGCTCTCAATAGGGTTACTTAAACCTTTGAAACGGTCCATGGTAATCCACGAGCCTTCTTCATCCTTGGACTGCGCTTTCGGTGTCCCGGTCACCGGTAACTTTCTCCTCCTCAAAAAAAACAAAACAAAACAAAAAAAAAAAAACCGGCAACTTTCTCAGATTCTGGATCCGGCAGAAGGAGACCGAGATCGCGCAGAACGGGGTTGAAGAGAGAGCAGCCACGCCTTACCATGCATGGTCCACGGCTCCATCCACGAACGGAGTAAGTGTGAATCGTGATAGTGGATTTGAGACAGACGGAAAGGACGTCGCGTCCATCCGGCACGCGACCCGTGCGTCGTTGCCCACCCATGCCGTCAGGCCCCAGGCCGATCGATTCGACGCGCCGGGCCATGTCAATTGCCAAACAATGCTTTGCTCCCTCCGTCGCTAGCATCCACAGTGACTGCGCGCCGCCACTGCACCTCTCCGCCCCCGCCGGGCCGCGGCCGCGCCCACCGCTCCTCCGCCGCTGTTCCGGCGGCGGCGTATGGCGGGCGGTCAACCAGCGAGGTGGCGGTTGTCTCGAGCTGAAGATGCTCCAATCCGGCACGAAGAGCTGCCCTCTCTCCAAAGCGGATTCTCTTCGCTTCTCCAGGTATCCCGCTCCTCTGCTGATGTTCCTAACAGCGATTAGTACTACTACTTCTGTAGCATTTTTTTTGGCCCAACAAGAATATAAAGGGTACTGAACACAACTCAATACCAATCGAATCAAGATTGGAACATGCCATTGATGATATAAATACCAACCTTAGGTCATTTCCAAAATTATGAATAGTAGTAGTACATTATTCAACGTTGATACATGCTTAAATCCCCAGACTATCAGGAAAGCAAGCAACGAAAGAGCCAGCTGGTTCTGATCTCAGCTACCACTGATTTTCCGTTTCAAAGAAGCCCAGCCAACAGCTACCCGCGCACAAACCAAATCATATAACCTGTCGTAGAATGCGAACCAAGCAATACTCCATTTTGCCATGAACAAGAAGATGCAGAACACGATCCAGAGGCCACTTACGTATCCAGTACCCATGGCGACGAAAAGGAAAACATTGTTGTTTCCATCTTCTTGGTCATCCGGAGAATCAGGGATCGGCCTGTTTTCAGGGCACTTTACGGAGAACAAATGCATATTGGAGTGTTTAGTACCATCTCCTATCTCAGCTTATACTCAATTGGACACTGAACTAATTAGCATTACCATTTACATGCTTTATGCACCTCGCTAATCTAGCTGTTCATAATTATTTATTGCTCATGTAGTCTGTTAATAGTAGGGGCGTCACACTTTTGCGATACATAAAAATCAGACTTAGCTGAAAACAAATAAAACTTACAATCATCCACGATACATAAAAGTTTTTACAGGTAATTCAGATCTCATGAGCTGCTTCTATATTTTCTCTTATCAAGAAAGCCCAGCCCAGAACCACTTGCACATAAACCCAATCATACAAGCGGTTAGAGAACAAGAAGCAAACGATTCTCCAATTCTTCTTAAATAAGAAGAGACAGAAGATTGTCCAGACACCCATCACATATCCACAACTCAAGCAAGGAAAAAGGAAACTGTATCGTCTCCATCTTCGTTACCTTCTGAAGAAGCTGTAGGCAAACCAGTTTGTGAACAATTTTTGGACAGAGGAGGACCGCACAGACCGGGATTGCCAATATAAATGGATGCTTGGTCATTGAGCGTTTGCAGTTGATTACCGGATGGTATCCTACCTGTCAGATTATTATAGGACAAGTTCAAGTGACTCAACGATAACATATTTGATAAGTTCACTGGGATCTCTCTCGCCCAATTCATTATGTGACAGGTCAAGTGACTCCATTGAATGTACATCACCAATACCATGAGGGATTGTCCCGTTTAGATGATTCCATGATAGATTCAAGTTCTTCAAAACAGCAAGCTTACCAATTTCTTCAGGAATAGGTCCTGTCAAAATGTTGCATGACAGGTCCAAATTTACCATGTACATGATTCCTCTAGTGAATTCAAGCTGTTGCCCTTTCATGACCACCAATGAACTAGCAGTGTAAGAAATCAAGTCAGTGTCACCGGTGCTCAATCCAATGTCAACAACATCTGAAAGTGAACCATCATTTTGTGGAGCAGTGGCCATAGCTACCAATTCGCAAGTGATTGTGGTATTGTCCCCGATATATTGTTATTAGCCAAGTCGAGATATTGGAGCCCCTTCAACATGTCAAGTTGTTGAGGAATGTGACCAATAAACAAATTTGAGCGCACACTTAAAAATGCCAAAGAGGGCAATTTATCCCCTATCCATGTGGGCAACATTCCAGAAAATTGATTATAGGACAGGTCAAGGAAAATCAGTTCTTGACAATTACGAAGAAATGTTGGGAATTGTCCTGATAGATTGTTGCTGTTCAAGTTCAACATCATAATATCTGATGGGATATTCTTATTCCAATGTGAGTTCACTACTTTTTACAGTTGGGAAATGCTCCATGTAGTTGGTTCTCTGACAAGTCCAGAAAAGCTAACTTTTCCAAATGACAAAAGTAGAATGGAATTCTCCCAGAGATAGAATTTTTTAATAGGGCAAGCACTGTTAACTGTGGTGCTCCAAAAATCTGATGGTAGAGAGCCCGATAAATTATTTCTGGAGAGGTCCAAGGATCGTAGTTTCCTTGGAAGCTTTGGTATGGAACCTACCAAAAGATTATCACCGAGATCCATAGTTTCCTGCTTTCATTTTTCCAGAACATTGTTGTGTGATAGCATGCCAGTGATTTGATTCCTTGACAAAACAAATTTTCAGTCCCGGAAAATGTGATCCAAAACCACTGGGGTATTGGACCAGTTATACTTGCATTTGATATGTCAAGAACATCTATGCTATTCTGTGATCTTAGCCAATCTGGAAATTTTGGTCCTAGCTTACAAGACTGAAGTTCAGCAATAAAGAGCTTAAATGGAGAACCCAGTTATGTTGGAATACAATAGCCAACGAGTTGTCAGATAACTCAAGATATTCAAGGTCAGTTAATTTCCAAATGGGTTGTTTCTGTGATCGTACCATGAAGATTGTTATGACCAGACGTAATTCTGTCCAGCTTAGTGAGTGCTCCTATCTCCAATGGTAGCTCCCCTGAAAGCCTGTTATCGGCCAGATGAAGAGCCGTCAAATTGCTAAGGTGTCCCAACTGATCTGGCAAGCTCCCTGTCAGACTGTTCTCGAATAA